>PVLD010000377.1:24349-299508 GCA_004027595.1 Dinomys branickii | reverse complement strand
ATCTTATCTATAATTTGGTATTTCCTTTAATGTTTTTGTGTTAACTAATGTGAAGATAACTATGTAATACAACATCCAGTTCTAATTCCCTACTATATTCTGTATAACTTTGTATTTTCTGTATTGTTTATGGCTTTTCTGGTTCATATGTCTCCATTCTTTTGTCTTTAAAATAAAATTAAAAAAAAAAAAAAAGAAGTGTGGGTAGGAAGGGCTAATTGCAAATAGCTCCTGAATCCCCAGTGGCTTACACCGTGCCTGTCACATGAAAGGTGCGACAGTATAATTTGTTAGGTGAATGAAAGGAGATGTAGCACAGCTGCTAAACTTCCATGAAAAGGGCTCACACTTGTAGAGGTAGCTCATTTCAGTGAGGGTCCTGACTACCCAGAAGAAAACTCCAAAAGGCAGTCAAAAGACATGTGAATCATGAACATGAAGAGAAAGCTCTGACATGGGAACTTCATGAAGTGTGTTTAGCTACTCTTAAGCATGCTCTTCATTACCTGAAAAAAAAATGAGTTCAGGATCACTGCATACATTTTAAGCAAATAAATGGCTGGAGGGAGTTTCTAGGTCCCAAAACAGGAAGAAACTGCTTTTTGAGAATGGTGAAATGCTGTGCCAAATATTTCTAATAATATAAGAAAATGGGAGCTAGAATGAAAGAATCCCAGAAGTACATCTACAAATTATTTTACCAGTTCATATAAGGAATGAGCAAACAAATCCCTTTGCCTGGATCATGGAATCTCATGGTCAAAAGGGATCTTGAATGCTATCTGCTCAAACCTCTATCTGGTGCTTGATTTCACCTCTGATCTTCAAAAAGGAATTGCCCAGCTGCTCTTTAAATTCTTTCATCAACACAGAGCACACCAGCATGCTATTCGTTTCATTGCCTTTATTTATTTATTTAGACATGACATTTATAGTCAGCAGTATTTCAATTTACTATCCAGTGGAGCCCTATATTAATCACCTTTTTGTTTTGTGGGACAAACACACTTGACATATGCAACTTAAATGAGAAAAAGTTTATAGTGACTTACATTTACAAAAGTTCTGGTCCATGGTCAGTTAGCTTCAAGCTATGAGCTTTATGGCAGAAGGTAAGGGAAAAGAAAGCTGCTCACCTCACAGAAGTGAGAAATAGTGAGAAGGGAAGGGTCAAAGGAAAAATATGCACCCTTTAAAACCACTCCTCAGTGACCTACTTTCTTCATCTAGGTCATCGTGGTGAACCTATGGCACATGTGCCATAGCAGGTTGTCTGTACCATTGAAAGCTCTAGAAGATTCAGTGTCACTGATGTCGGTCCTCATCCATAATAGCTCATTCAGCTATAAATTAATCGATGGATTAGTGCACTTGAAGTTAAAACTATCAGGATACAAATACTTTTCCAAAATGGGCTGCAACCCCGAGTTTGATGAGAAATTTTTGATAACAACCCTTAGTATTCTCACCTCTATCTCCATTATTGTGTCTGAGCAAAGAATTATTGCCTAGTTCTCTTTAACCTTCACTCTGCAGAACATAGTACAATTGTAAGTGGTCAAGTCAATATGGCATATCAGGTTTACTTTACACAAATGTGTAGGTTTAAGACATTACATTACACTACTGTTTAAGCATGCAGATATGTATATTCACACACATACATTCACATCAACCTCAGGCACTCTTTATTAAATTTTGGTCCCTAGGTATACTAGATGTTACTTAGATAGTGTTACATAGCATGAGTAGTTCTTTAAAGAACTCTCAAATCCAAAAACAATTGCTAGTGTACAGCTTCACTTTCCTTTTAAATTCATCAAGTAGGTCACCTGAGAATCAGATGAGACTTTGAAGAGAGGTTAGTAGAAATTGTTCATTTTATTAAAAAAGGACGTATAAGCAAAAATGTATAAGATGGTCGGCCATTTTCTTTCAGAACCATAGATAAAGATTCCAACCTCCACCTCATGGCATAAAATTCTTGCTCCTGTGAGTGGCAATTCCTCTTGCAGAGTATGTCAGAGTTGTGGTTTGTATCAGAATATTCCCCTAAAGCCTCCTGTATTTACAAGTGGAGCTTCTGGAAGGTGATTGATGGACAGAGATGCTGTGCTCATCAGTACATTAATCCACAGAAGTATGGTTGGCTGAATGTGCTGTGAGGAGGTGGAGGCTGGTTAGAAGAGTTGGGTCATTGGGAGCATGACCTTGAAAGATCTGTCTCCATCCCTTACTCTTTCTTTCTCTCTCTGATTTCTGGCCACCAGGACACAAGCAACTTTTCTCCATGGCAGGTTCTTTTATCATGCCATCTCTGCTTTTAAACTGTCAACCATGGAA
Source organism: Dinomys branickii (assembly GCA_004027595.1). Taxonomy (NCBI): domain Eukaryota; kingdom Metazoa; phylum Chordata; class Mammalia; order Rodentia; family Dinomyidae; genus Dinomys; species Dinomys branickii. The sequence continues at coordinate 297,165 of PVLD010000377.1, read as the reverse complement.
TTAGTCTTTGAAATTGTGAGCTAAAATAAACCTCTCCTACTTGAAATTACAGATGTCTGGTATTTTGTACCAGCAATGAGACATTAACTAAGGTAGGTTTTGGTACCAAGAGTGGGGTTCTTTCTGTCATTACTTGACCATGTGTTTCAGAAGCCTTCAGAATAATTGTTGTTTGTGGGAACAATATTGTACATGCAACAAGATAACCCTTAGGATGCTGTTAGTAGGTAAGTTAGCTAAGAGATCCTAGTCAGAACTCAGAAGACTAAAATACTGCTAGAAATACAGAGAATATAGGCCAGGATCAGGAGGTTTCAGGTGGGAATATGGACTCCATCAACAGATGGATTAAAGACCATGTGTGTTGTACTATGGCAGAAAATTTGTATATGTAGCCCATGTCCTATACCTTTATGGAACACTGAGATTAAATGCAGTGGACTAATTAATCAGGTGGAGGAAAATTCAAGAAAGCCCATTGTTCAGGCTATAACATGTTATACCTTCTGCTTGATAGTTCAAGCAAGATTTATAGTGAGAGATATGGGTCTAGGTTTAATTTCTGGCATATGGAAAGTCTGTTTTCCAGCATCATCTATTAAAGAGGCTATCTTTCTCCAGTGAAGGTGTTTAGTGCTTTTTCATTTATAAGTGAAATAAATTGGACACACATGTGTAAATATCACATTGTTTCTCTTGTATGAGAAACTCAAAGGGTAAGTAAGGACCAAAATGGCACAAGTGTTGGGAGTAGGAAGAACATGTTCAAATGGGAAGGGGAGCACGGGAGAGGGTAGGGGGAGGGAATAAAAGGAATTGGGGTATAAACTTCTAAAAATGAATGAGATGATAATAATAAAAATTAAATTTTGTAAACGGGGAGAGGGAAGAGGGTTAAGGAGAATGGGGGACAGGAAAAAAACAGAAAGAAGCTATATTATGTACAAATTCCCTATAATGAATATGATCCTTATATATGCCAAAAATGTACCAGTAAAAAATAATTTTAAAAAACTGAAAAAAATATGTTTTTCAAAGACATAAAGAAAAAACACCTAAAAAACAGATTTATGGTGAAAATCAGGAACCAAAAGGCTATTTGAAGAGTTTTCAGTTTTACCAAAAGAGCCTATACATTTGGAGCAGATTTGAACTTTATTGCTGCAAAATAAGTATTAGAAAGAATCCAAGTACTTTGCGTAAAAACAGTAGGAAAGATGTCTTGACGGTATCTCAGGCGTCAAGGGTTGAAAAGTGTAAAGTTAATCTCCTTCAAGAGACTATATTTAGAGATGTGAGACTCTGGGTCTCTTTCTGGAGCAGGGTCATATGGAGGAGGTTTCCCTTGATGCAGTCACAGTGCTTAGCCTTCAAAACATTCAAAAGATTCTGCAGCTGTGTTATAAGAGAGTACAACTACTGCTGGAGTTGGTAGCAGAACATATTTTCAATTACATGGTGCTGATTTTACAAGTATGCAGAATTCATAAGTTGTAGGACCAAGGAGCCTTCCACTTAGAGTTGAGAAGATGGCCTGTAAAGTCTGGTAATGTGCTCCTGAGACATCAGTGTGGGAAGCTTTGAAGGTGAACCTGAAAATGCACTGAAGACCCCAGAAGTGCAAAAAACATGAAATGTTTGCCAAAGAGAGCTGCATGCAGTGAGGTAATTCACCCAAAGAGAAGTGATGAGAGGTGCAACTGGCAATGTTGTAGGGTCGGGGCCAGTGAAGGCCTTTTGGAGCTCACATCTCACTGTAACAGTGGGTGACCAAGCCAAGTACTGAAATATTGATTGAAAGCCTATGGTTTGGCATCAACCTTCCTTAGAAACCTAGACCATTTGGAATTATAACTGTTATCATTAGCTTACACTATTAAAATCCCTTCATATGGACACAAATTACTGCAGAACAGTGGAGCAGAAGTGGAAGAAGTAGATGGAGAACCCTGGGTCCGGTAGAAGCGGATGGACTCAGGGTTAGAACTGTGCTTTTTTCGTTACCAAATCCAGACCTCCTCAAAATCTTAGGGTATCAGCTGATAGCAGTAACAAGAGCCATGAAAACCTGGATTCAAACCAAAGCTCTAGAACTTCTAGGACAGTTTCTTAGTTCTACTTGGGCTTATTTCCTTAGCAATAACAGTCTTATAAAGATACATAGAGGCCCTCTGTCTGATTATGTGGGCATAATAAGTACTCCATAAATCAAATACCTGTTACTAGTTTTACAGCCTTGTTCCATAAAGTATATGTTTAGTAGATTCTGGTTGAATTGATGTATAAATTTTACAGTATATTTTGCTATAATAATGGAAAAACCATGGTGTATTTCATTCACATTTCTAACAACAGAGGACATAGGATTCTAGAATTGGGATTGGTAAAGATCAAGATCAGGGATTCGTAAACTATGAGACACTGGTCAAATTTGACCACTGTTTATTTCTATAAAGCCTTTTTGGAATACAGGCATGTACATTTGTTTACGTATTTTTATAGCTGCTTTTGTACTAAAATGGAAGAATTTAGTGCTTACCAGAAAGACTATAAGCGCCTCAAAACATGAAGTACTGACTATTTAATCCTTTTCAGAACAAGTTTTCTGACCCCTGAGATGAAGAGCTATGAGCCAGTCATATGCACAAAAATTTAAGAATATTTATATTTGTGAGCAAAGATACCTGAAGAATAAAAATGAAATAGGATAGTGGGGCTTCATGGTTTGGTGGAGAGATTGTGAGCTGAAAGTTAGACTTGTGCTAACTCCACGAGTAGCTGAATGACATGAGGTAGTCCTTTAATTCCTCCAGGCTTAATTCTTCATCTGCACAGTGAAGGAGCTAGATTCAATCAGCCCTGTGGTCATTTTCACTTTCTACAATTCTTTCAAAACAGTCTAGGGCAGAGAGGAAGCAAGACTTGCACTGACATTTTCGTTATGCATTTACATTTCATGGTCACTTGAGGATGTAGAAAGAGCCGAGAAGTGAGTCTGGAATGACATAGAGATGGATTTGGATGCAGAGAGAAATACACAATATACTTACTTTCCAAAACCTGAAAGTGAAGCATAAACTTTGTTAAGTATTTCCAAATTCTAAGGGGAATAAAGGAAGTGCATTTTATAAAGCTATTTTTGGGTTTGTCAACTATAATAACCACATGGCTCAGATATAAGAGCCAAGCTCTAAAAGCATTAAGTGGAATTCTTTTCCATAGAGCATTGCTAACGTAAGATGTGGTGACAGCGCATTCAGGTTGAAAAGTTTAAGGAGGCTTTTAGAAAGTTGTTTCAGAGAAATAGACTTTAGTATTTAAAAATTATATATGTACACATATTTCTTTAGATATAGATATCAATATATGAATATATCACTGTCTTACGGGTTGACACTTTGTAGTACTTTCAAATGAATACATAAAATCAATCAGAGCACCTACATTATGTTACTCTTTTAATTTAATAGACATTTATTCTGTGGTAAATATTTGTATGATTATGCTATTCTCTTTGGTTAAAACCATAGTGAGAAAATTAATTTCCTTGTAGCCCTCCAGATGACGATACTAATGTTCCAAGGAAAGTGAGATCCAAGGAAGAGATTCCAAGGACCGAGACTCAGAGTTAACAAAGGCTGGAAGATTTTCTTTGCTCTCAGATACATCTCTTATCCAAGGTCCTAGAGCTAGTTAATGGCGAAGTTAGGACTAAACTAATTCTTCAAATTCCCTGTTCAGTGTTCTTTCCTGTATGTTGGCCTCATTCTAGCCACAGTATTTTAGAATGCTATAATGCAATTCTGTACTAATCCACTTTCCTGTTGACTGGATATTATACTCGATGCCCACAAGTTGAAGGAGAGAAGCTTCTTTGGCTCATGGTTTGAGAGGGTTTGGTTGATTTCTAGCTGACTCTGAAGTAGAGGCATCATGGTGGAAGGGCACAGCAGAGGAAAAGGCTCACTTTACAGTGGCTGGAAGCATAGCAGGAGAGAGCAGCAGGAAGGAAGGAGCCAGGGCCCAGACACAGCACCCAAGTCCCCATCACTCACTGAACCCACCCAGAAGTGTGCTTTACTGATCCTCTGGGGGGCTCCCGAGCTAACCAAGATGATAATCCAGCTTAACTGTCTTAGATTCTAATGCTTTTCCTTGAGCCTGGCAGTGTTTGGCACTCTGGTGAATGGCATTATCATTCATTCATTCATTCATTCATCATTCATTCATCTTTTCAATTATTTATCAAGTACCAAATATGTAGTCTGCAATATACCAGATTCTCATAGAAACAAATTAAAGCCTCTTTTAAAAAAGAATTTCGGAAATCTGCAGAGAGATTTCCCTTAACTTCATCTGCTGTCCTCCGGGCTCACTGTCCTCTAATATCGCCTTCAACAGGTATTTGTGGGGACATACAGTTCAACCAGTAACAGTGAGGAGACGAGCATCCTTTTTTCCTCTATCAATAATGGCATCATCTCCTAACATTTGGGACCATATATCACGTGTCAGTCATGTATTCACATTAAATTATTCCTATTCAATTCATTTGAGGGGTAGGACACGTTAGAATTATTAATGGCTATAAAATTGGAGGATATTAAGGAATTTAACTGCCTCATACCAGATCCAATACTTGATGGCAGAACAAGGATTTAACTTGGATTTCATTGATTTTGAAGGTTCAGGTTCTTAACCACAACAGGAGTATTTCTCTTTTTCTTTGTTATACATAGGTATTATGTATTATATATATATATATATGTGTGTGTGTGTGTGTGTGTGTGTGTGTGTGTGTGTGTGTGTAATATATGTATGCGTCCATGACCTGGGAAGCTGTTTTGACCTTAGAAGCTCTTTATCTTTGTCTTTTAACGTTAGAAACTCTGTTCCTATTGGTCTACATTGAACGTTTAAACCTAATTCTATGCCCAGCCGCACTCTGATGGAGGCTGAGAGCGCACACAGGCGCGGTTGGACCCCCTGAGATGTTACCTCACCCCTCTTTACAGCAGCTCATCTGTTACTGTGTCTGCATCGTTCCCGGAAGTCCACAGCATTCCTAGAGCCACTTCTAGAAGTGAGTTCTGTGCCTGAAGAGAAACTCAAAGACTCTGTAAGATCTGTTACGCCCATTTTAGCCTGAAGTTGATTTCTCTATTGAGATAGCGTAACCCTTATACTGCTGCATTCAGGCACTCCGCCTTCAGAACTGACCCCAGACACTGAAGTCTGTCAACCTGTCCTGGATTCGACTCTGGTACTCTTCTGACTGTATCATCTTCTTTTCCTGACCCTGAACACACTTCAGAGGTAAACCTGTATACAATCTTCATTTAACTCTGCACAGATTTTCTCAAGCCACTTGGAAAAGTCACCAAATTTTTTGCAATTGAAAAATTCTAGATTGATTTTCAGCTGAGCAATGCAGCCTCAATCCTAATAAGGTTCAAGTGCTGAAAAAGTATAGCTATGAACCATTGATTAGGTTGACACTGCAATCTATTTTCACTGCCCCTGGTAGGCTGAACTGCTGCCTGTACTTGCATTTGTTAAATATTCCAGGCTTTTGTCTTTGTGAATAATCTTATCTGAAGGCAGAGATGATCCCCTGTTTGGTTGCTCTTCTTAGGTGTCTGTCAGGGCCTCCATCTAGAGATGTGAAAATGAAAGCTGAGGAAATTCAGGGATGTGTATAGGGAATTCAACAATCTAAAAAGTTAGAGCTCTGGTCTGCTACTGTGCAGTCTCAGTTGTAGAGCTAAGAAGGAAGGCTGGAAAATGAACATATCCATGGGGAAATAATAGCAGGAACACACACTATAGAGTAAGTGTCACATTTAGGGCAAAACAATCTTTCCACATTAGTCAAGTCTCCCAAGACATGGCAGCTCTATTGCAAACATAAATCATTAAGATATATAACACAAGATTCTCTTCTCTCTACTCCTCTAATTCATCCACTTTTCCTACATCTTGGAAAGTATGTGTTTCATGTTGAATTACTCTTGAAACTTGTGGACTCTGTGACCTTGGGAAAGATGGTTAACATCAATTTCTATATTCTTATCTCTAAAATGGATGTATTATTGATACTACCTTCGTAGGATATCACCATGATCAAACAGGCTGATAGGCATAATGAGCCCTGCATAGAGTAAACACTCCATGAAGTAATAACAGTGAGAAAAGAATTCTGTGTAAGACAGGTAAAAGTATGTTAAAAATTGGCCTCTTTCAACAAATATATACGTAATTGTAAATATCATGCACATATTCATGTGTGTGAATATCATTGCAGTGATATTTAAATGATGGATTAGAGGAAGTGCTGCAGTTCGCTTTCACACCGAGAATAAGCATGAAGGAGCAGCCTTACAGAAAGACCGTAACAGAGTACGCAGCCAGGTTCACTGTCTCAGTAACGGGTCTCTATACAGCAGTTGATGAATAAAAAGTATCTGATTGCATAAAACTCATATTTCTCACTCTGTATGCTGCCCTGCTGTTCCATCTTAGCGAGGACATCTCCCTATTCTCCTTCAAGGGAATTTGTATTTGCACAGTAGCTGTTTTAGCATGGTAAATATTAAGTCTTTCAAGTCTAATGCAGTTGAATTTTATCTATGGACCTAGAATAAATGTATACATACATCTATGCATATATATTATCTGTCAAGAATCCGTATGGAGAATATATAAATGGTCCACATTCAGTACCTCGCATGCTTAGAAGAATGGAGATATCCACTGTTCTTTGACCAGACCTCTCAATTCTATCAGAATGCAAATCATCTAACCTTAGACATGTAATTTCTCAAATAACAGACCCTAGACAGAGCTGATTTACATGAGGAGCACAGTTATATCAGAGACAGTTTTATCATTCTGCCTCTTCAATAGTCCCCAGATGCTTCCTACCAGCTCTGTGTCTGCATACAGACTATTCTGAAAAATTGCAGCAGTCATGTGTGTGCATTGTAAAGCATAGATGTATGTTGAGTGAAGCTTGCATCAGACTCTCAGGATAAACTGCTGAATTAAGAGCCAGGAGTGGATGACACTGTTTGAACAACACTGTTCATAAGAGTTTTCTGTAAGAGTGGAACTATGCTTTATCTGTGCTGCCTGGCACCATCGCCACCACTCACATAAGCACTTGAAATATCACAAATATAAATGAGCCATTGAAATTTAAGGTTGACAAATTAAATTTAAATAGACACATGTAACTAAAGGCTATCATTATGGGGTGCAGGAGCAGCGCTTTGCTCTGTGGATCTTTTCGTTTGTGGGTGAGGCCTGCACCTGGAGTCCGCAGGCTCTTTATGGACAGAGAAGTAGTGTTGGAGCAATCCTGGGTTCTATAGATATCTCGGCTGGGAGGTGGGGCCTGCCCTCCATTGACCTGCTGCCTGAGGACCGCAGAGCAGGGTTCTCTATCTGGCCACCACTGGGCTCATGCTGATACCCACATGCTTTCCATCAATGGCCTGGAGACCTTAGTACTGAAGATCAGCATCCCACTATCACTGCAGTTGTGATCTCAGCTGAGTGGCCAACCAACTGCCTGGGGATCCCAGTCCCAGTGGTCCACTGCCGTATACTATCCTGGGATAAATCTGACATCCAGGTACACTAGGTTCCCTAGAGAACTTCTCTGAGTGGCCTGGTAAGTGTGCTCAGTACTTTCCTTCTGACATCCAAAATGATAAGACATAGGAGCAAAACGCAATCTCTGAACTCAACTCCAACCAGAACAAGTCCCAAAGACACTGATATAGGAGAACTTGGAAGTCACATACCTGAAATCTCTGAAATAATTGCAATTGAAGAAAAGGAACAACTCCATCAGGCCACAGAAGAAATCAGATCAGAAATAATCTCCCAGATAAAAGAAGAAGTGACATCAGTAATGAAAGAACTGCTCAGCACATCTAAAGAAGACATACATAAAAAAAATAGATGAGCATAGGAAAACAATGGAAACATTAAAAGAACAATACAGAACAGAACTAGAAAGCATGAAACAGATTCAAAGAGATATCCAGGAATTCAAAACTTCCACTGAAAGCTGGCAAAACTGTTTGAATGAAGCTGAAGGTAGACTTTCTGACCTTGAGGACAGCATTACAGCCAAAGATCATGAAAGGAAGGATCACTTAAAAATAACAAAGAACCATGAAATATTAATTCAACAACTGCAAGATGATGCAAATAAAAGCAATGTAAGATTAATAGGCATCAATGAAAGAGCAGAAGTCAATACAAATGACATAAAAAGACTATTTGCAGAAGTAATAGCAGAAAATTTCCCAAGCATGGAAAAAGAACCTGATATACAGCAAAGTGAGGCATATAGAACCCCAACCAGCTATAACCAAAATAAAACAACACCCAGACATACAACAACAAAGGTTCCAGATATCCAGCAAGAGAACAGAATATTAAAAGCTACTAGAGAAAAGAAACAGATCACCTATAAAGGAAAAGCCATGAGAGTCATGGCAAATTTCTCAACACAAACCATACAAATAAGAGGAGCTTGTAGTGAAGTATTTTAGGTCCTAAAACAAAATAATCTCCAACCCAGACTGATGTATCCTGCAAAACTACACTTCAAATTTAATGGAGAAATAAAATATTTCCATGACAAAGAACAACTGAAGAACTTCACAAGCACCAAACCAACCCTACAAAAGAGTACTGAAAGATATTCTAGAAAGAGATAGAAATGATCACAATTTCAAGAACAATAGTAAGGAACTACCTCATGGAGCAAGCAATTAAACAGAGAGTAAAAGTAGGAAACCAAGAATAGGTAAATAACATAACAAAGATAAGCCAACACATTTCAGTTATGACCATTAATGTAAATGGCCTCAATTCACCAATCAAAAGAAGTAGACTGGCAGAGTGGATCAAGAAATAAAGTCCAACAATGTGCTTCATATAAGAAACACATTTAACTCAAAAGGAAATTCATAGACTGAAAGTCAAAGGATGGAAACAATCCTCCACGTGACAAGAACCCAGAAAAAAGCAGGGATAGTTATTCTTTTCGCAGGCAATGCAAACTTCAAGCCAAGAATGATCAAAAGAGATAAAGAAAGTCACTACATACTTGTGAGGTGAAAACGTCAAGAGGTAGAGATAACAATCATAAATTTGTATGCACCAAACATGGGAGCACCCAACTATATAAGACAAATCTTAATAGACACAAAACCAAATAAATAACAACACTATTTTAATGAGGGACCTTAACACCCCATTGACACAAAGAGATAGGTCAATGGGACAAAAATCAGCAAAGAAATAGAAGAATTGAATAAAACTTGTGAACAAATGGACTTAGTAGACATTTACAGTGTTCCACCCCACAGCATCAGAATACATAGTCTTTTCAGCTGCACATGGGACTGTCTCTAAAACAGACCATATACTAACCTACAGAACAAGCTTAAATAAATGCAAAGGAATTCAAATTATTCCATGTATGCTCTCTAACCATAGTGCAATAAAACTGGAAATCAACAACAAAAGGTACCACAAGATCTCCATAAACACATGGAACTTGAATAATGGCCCCTAACAACCAATGGGTGACAGAACAAATTTAAGAAAAAATTAACATCTGCAAGCAATTGAAAATGATAATAGAACTTACCAGAATCTGTGGGATGCACTGAAAGCAGTCCTCAGAGGAAAGTTTATAGTGATGAACTCACATATCAGGAAAACAGAAAGAGAAAAAATAAATAGACTAATGCTGTACCTCAATTTTTTAGAAAAAGAACAAATCAAGCACAAAGCCCAAAGAAGGGAGGAAAGTATAAAGATCAGGGCAGAAATAAATGCAACTGAGACAAAGAAAACACTCCAAAGAATTAATGAATCAAAGAGTTGGTTCTTTGAAAGAATAAATAAAATTGACAAATCCCTAGCCAACGTTATCAAAAAAAGGAAAGACTCAAATTCATGCAATAAAGAATGAAAAAGGTGAAATCACTACAGATCCTATAGAAACCAAAATACCTGCTTTGAAAATATTTGCTCCCATAGGATGGAAAACACAGATGAAATGGACAGATTCTTAGATAAGCATGAATTACCAAAGTTAAATCAAGAAGTTATAAAAATCTTGAATAACCCAATATCAATTATGGAAATTGAAAATGTGATTAAAAACCTACTGACAAAGAAAAGCCTAGGTCCTCATATATTCATAGCTAAATTCTACAAGACATTCAGAGAAGATTTAATGCCAACACTCCTCAAATCTTTAATGAAATTGAAAAGGAAGCAATTCTCCCCAACTCATTTCTGGAGGCAAATATATTGATACCAAAACCAGAGAAAGACCCAACCAAAAAAGAGAACTATAGACCAATTGCCATAATGAACATAGATGCAAAGATACTCAGTCAAGTACTAGCAAATAGAATTCAGCAAATCATCAAGAAGATAATACAACATGACCAAGTAGGATTCATCCCAGGGATGCAAGGATGGTTAATATATGCAAATCAATCAATGTAATACACCATATCAACAGATCCAAAGGGAAAAATCATATAATCATCTCCATAGTAGCAGCAAAAGCTTTTGAAAAAGTCCAACAGTTAATAGTGATTAAAAAACCCTACAGAAAATAGGAATGGATGGTCTTTACCTCAATCTGATCAAAGCCATCTATGACAAACCAACAGCCAAAATCATACTAAACTGACAAAAACTAAAAGCTTTCACTTTAAAATCAGGAACAAGACAAGGATGTCCACAGTCAACACGCCTATTCCATATAGTTCTGGAAACATTAGCCAAAGCAATTAGACAACAGAAAGATATAAAAGGAATAAGAATAGGAAAGAAAGAAGTGCCCTTATCATTATTTTCATGGAAAATAATGACATGATACTCTACATGGAAAACTCCCCAAATCCACCAGAAGACTCCTAGAATTAATCAACACATTCAGTAACGTAGCTGGATAGAAAGTCAACACTCAAAAATTAATAGCATTCTTATACAAAAACAACAAACATATTGAGAGAGAAACTAAGTAGACCATACCTTTTAAAATAGCATCCAAAACTTAAAATATTTAGGAATCAATCTAACAAAAGAAGTAAAATATCTATACAGCAAAAACTACAGTATTCTGAGAAAAGATCTTGAAGAGGATTTCAGGAAATGGAAAGATATTCCTTGATCAGGATAGGAAGAAGCAACATTGTGAAAATAACCATACTTCCTAAATTGCTGTACAGATTCAATGCAATTCCCATAAAATACCATTAGCATACCTCACAGTTCTAGAGAAAACATTCCTAAAAGTCATCTGGAACCACTGGAAATCAAGAATAGCAAAAGCAATCCTGGGCAACAAAGATAAGGCAGGTGGCATCACAATCCCTGACTTGAAATTACACTACAAAGCTACTGTGATAAAATCAATATGGTACTGGCAAAAAACAGACCTGAGGATCAACTGAACAGGCTGGATGAAACACCAATACCTCAATGACAAACACGCTCAGCTGCCTGATCTTTGACAAAGGTGCCCAACAAGTTCACTGGAAGAAAGATAGCCTCTTTAATGAATGGTGCTGGAAAAACTGGCTCTCCACATGCTAAAGACTAACACTAGAGCCATGTCTATCCTCATGCACCAAACTCAAATCAAAATGGATTATAGATATAAATATTAAAACTGGAACACTAAATCTACTGGAACAGAAAGCAGGTAAAAATTTTGAAGACATAGGAATAGGCAGAGAGTTCATGAACAAAAGCCAAACTGCACAGGAAATGCTTCAAAGAATCAACAAATGAGATCTCATCTTACTGAAAAGTTTTTGCACAACTAAAGAAGTCACCAGCAGAGTAAAAAGAAAACCCACAAATTGGGAAAGAATTCTAGCTTACTATCCTTCAGACAAAGGACTCCTATCTAGAACATATCAAGAATTAAAAACATCAGCCCCCTAAAATTCAAAGACCCAAAACAAAAATGGGCATATGAGATGAACATACACTTCTCAGATAAAGAAAAACAAATGGCAAATACACAGGTGAGAAAATATTCAATATCATTAGTCATTCATGAAATGCAAATTAGAACAACACCGAGATACCATCTCACCCCAGTAAGAGTGGCTATCATTAGGAAATCAACTAATAACAAATGCTGGTGAGGCTGTGGAGAAAAAGGAACTCTTCTCCACTGCTGGTGGGAATGCAGACTGGTGAAAGCACTGTGGAAATCAGTTTGGAGAGTCCTCAGCAAACTAGGTGTAGAGGTCCCATTCAATCCAGCTATTCCCCTTCTGAGAATTTTCCCAGAACATCTGAAAACATAGTATCACAGTGATATATGCGTGCCCATATTTGTGGCAGCACAACTTGTAGTAGCTAAATCATGGAAGCAACCCAAATGCCCATCCACTGAGGAATGGCTAAAAAAGTTGTGGTATTTTTACATGATGGAATATTACTCAGCTCTAAAGAAAGATCATCCCAAGGCTTTTATAGGAAAATGGTCACAACTAGAGACTATACTGGTAGTGAAATAAATCAGACCTGTGTGTGTAAGCACCATATTAGGTCACTAGTGTAAGAACATGAAAGAGTGACTACAATGTAGAAGATACAATAGGCACTGTGAAAGGGAAGGAAACTGCTCAAAGGGAAAGAACAACTGGGATGAGGGAAAAGAGAAAAGAGAGAAGGGGAAAAATATATATGTATACACAGGACAGCTAACATAGTTGTACTGCTGACTTTGATCACTCTATTGAAATGAACAGTTAATGTTTAAGTGTATCATCAATCTTACATGGCTATATTTGTTTATCTGAGTATCCAAATTGAGGATATCAGTATGTAATACAACAGCCATTGTTAATTTCCTATCACCTTGTCTGAGATTCTGTATTGCTTGTATTGTTGTTGTGTTATTTTCTAAATGTATGAATGTTCGTTCAGATGTTTTCATTCTTTTATCTTTAAAATTAAAAAAAAATAAAATGGAGAAACAGAACAAAAGACTACCATTCTGGAGTGCACACTGTCAAAGTAGGTAACCCAATCTCTTGCTCTTAGGTAGATATCAGAAGTTCTTAGAGAAGAGAGGATGATTTGCGGCGGCCACCCCAAACCATCCTATCTCCTCCCTTAACAACAGGTGAAATCTCATTTTTCTCCTCTGGCAAAAATATTGAACTTCTGAATAGTCTCTATAAATTTAAAATTCAAGGATAAAATTAATTTATCAGTCATTTACTGAGAATTTTTATGTGTCATTTTATTTTTTCACTTTGCAAAGAATTGCGAATGAAGAAATTGAAAAACGAAAGCAAAATAAAATAAGAGCATGACCTTTGTCCAGAAGGTGTGCATATTCAGAGCATCGGATAAGCATATAGCAAAATTACTTTATATAGTATATAACCAAAGTAGAGCATTCTGAGAGGTATAATTAACTGTCATATATGTTAAAAATCCAAATCATGGTTTTAAAGAAATATAAAATATGGCCCCTTGGTGTTAACGTAGTTTTTCTTTAATGAAGTCCTTCACTCACTGTTATTGTTACTTTCCAGCTCTTGTGCTCATTCCTCTGACAAGGTCTGTGTTGCTCTTGCCCTTGCGTCCAGACCAGATATAATGTAAAGCCCTCTCTTTTAAATGTAGGCCTGGTCTCCAAAAACTGGGATGCTTGAGGGTGAGATAAGTAACTCAAGAGTGTTTATTGTATGTAGCTTGTGGACTGTCACTGTACTGCACGATTTTTTATAGACCAAACAAATGTTCAGGAATGACTACAGCTGTGTGTGCAGCCTGCCTTCTTTCAGATAAGTCAGGGCTGTAAATACTTGCAAACACGTTGCCCTTCAGTGAGTGCTTTCCAGCAACAACAGTCCTATCAGTATCACATGCCATGTGAATATATTGTTTTGTTTTTCTGCGTGATTATTTTTCTAAGTTAAAAAGGCCTCCTTCCTCTCTTCCTGCCTGCCTTTATTTTATCTCCTATGAGTTACTGAATTATTAGCATTTGTCATGTATGCTATAAAGTGCTAGGTATGCAAAAATGAATTAAACTAAGCCATGATTTCTTCATTTGCAGAGTAGGGAGTGTAGCCTACTGGTTAAGATGACTGACTTTGGGGGTAGTGGACTCACTGTTATCTGCCTTTATGACTCCTTGTAAACTGACTTATTCCTTTATGCTTTAATTTCTTTTAATGTAAAATTAGGGTAAGAAAATGGCTACCTTAAAGGGTCACCATGATAATTAAGAAGAAAATATTGCATGTGTAAAATTTTCAGTGCTTTACTCAGTAAATATTAGCTATACCATTGCTGTCATTACTGTGATTAACTTTGTAGGCCTTTTTAAAGGAATTATGTTGGATTAGGCAGTGCATATAAAGGCATACATGCACGTCACTCTTTTGCTTCAATTTGGCATATTTTTCAGATTTTTTTCACGGCATTCATGGAAGTTATTTGCCTTCACTATCTATATTTCCAGTTCCTCAGACATGTAATGTGTTGTGAGGGCACAGGCCTTTCAGCATACTCATTTTCGTATGACAACAGAAATCTGAGCCACAGCCAGTGCTCGAGTTTTTCACTGAATTCCAGTGCAGTGTCACTGGGACTCATATGGGTAATTCAGGGTGCCTCAGCAATTCAGTATGGTTGCCCAGTTCCATCCTGCTAACCATCTCACTTTACTGAAATAAGTAGGAAGAAAAGCCAGAATTGATCTGCAAATGGAACCACTTTCATGTGGAAAGGAGCATCAGAATTAGGAAAGACTTCACTCCTAAAAGGAGTGATTAAAACCTCCACTTTACAGAAAATAAATCACACAGAGTTTAGGACCTTGGCCAACCAAATTTCATGTATAGGATGTGAATATAGCACTAAATCCAGATCGAAACTACTGCGGAGGGTAGTAGTACAGTTAATGCATTAGTAAATCTTTAATTTATGAGCTAAATATTTATTGAAATACCTGATGTGTACCAGGAACTTTCCTAACATTTAGAAACTGTCAGAACAAGGAATAGTCTCTGATGTTCCATCAAAATGGAGGAGTGCCATGTCTCCAGCGCCACCTCCTACAAATAAACACCTCTGGGTACAGCACAATGACCTACCCTCAGGAGACCCTGAAGGATACAAAGAACTTGGTGAGGCTCCTGGACATATTGGGACAGTATGATTTTGTTTATTGCTCACAATATATCCCTAACATGCTGCTGAGAACCCTTTCTCAGCAAACAGAGACAGACAAAAATATCCAACACAAGATTTTTCTTCCCAAACAACGACCTAGAAAGAAGGTGGCTTAACATCAGAGAACCTTTTTGGCAACATCCATCCTGCTCTCAAGAAACAACAGCCGAGTAAGTATGCCCGCCCTCCCTGTTTGCATCCTGTGCTGCAGCCCCTGTCCTGCAGAAGCAGATATGGTGCCCTGCTTCCCCACTGGGTGGTGTCAGCTGTACCAAAAGGGAGCCGCTCCTCCACCACCTGCCTGAAAGAATAAGGTGAACAGCACTGTCCCTTCCTTCCCCTAGGAGATATCAAGGTCGTGTGGGCAACTCTCTTTGATCCTCTCTGCAGCAGAATGCAGGACTGTTCTGACTCCTCTGTCACTTGGTGTTACTGGGAGGTTCATGACAAGCTCAGTCTCCATTCTCACCTTGTGTCCTGAGGCTAAGGAAGGTGTAAGTAAGGGCTACTCTGGGGACCCGAGTTCATGGCCTCCACTCTCCAGCAACTAAGTTTTGCAAATCAGCCTACTGTGTGTGCCCCTCTTGAGGTCAGCGAGGCCTTGAATGGGGGTCACTGTGGTGGTGGTTTGTGTCCACTTGCTATGGAGAAGGACTCAGCAGAGCTGAAGAGGGAGCCAAACATTCATGCCACACATTTGTGATTGGGACGGTGTGAATGGACTTACTTTCCTGGAAGGTGTTGGTGGGACACAGCAAAATGCTGAGCCTATTCATTCACCCAGTCTTCATACTGACCCTCAAAAGGGGGACTGGTGTCTAAAAATAATATTAAATAGGATCTAGAATCATAACTTAATTAATAGTATACTATCCAGCATATTCTGTGTATAGCCGAAAATCAACTGTACCAAATATCAAGAACTCACAACGTGATTATGAAAAAAAAAAAAAAACAGGCACCAACGTAGAGGTAAGTCATGAGAATCATCTGGCAAGGACTTCAGCATCTTAGCTTTTCTCTCACTGGGAACAAATACCCAACACCTGACACTCAAATGTGCATTTTGTTCCTAGTTTTAGTGCGTTTGTTCCATCACTGACTAGCTTGAAGGGAGAAAGTACGTGTCCAAAGGGCTGGGTGGAGGAATGCTGTTCTCCATGTGGAGACCAGGATGCAGAGAGAGAAGAGAGACCCCAAGGTTGAGAATACAGACCCCCTGAGTCCTACTTACAAGTGAGAGACTTCTGGGATACAGTTAATTCTAAACCATATGAAGTCTCCATAAAAATGCTTCAACAAAGATCTGAAACTGTATTTTAAAGATAAAAAACAACATCAAAGAATTATTCATATAAAAAAAAGGCAAATTGAAGTTAAGGAAATGGAAAGCATAACAACTGAAAAAGATTAGCCAGGTTCAAAGATAGAATGAAGAAGACAGAGTGGAATGAGTGACTTTAAAGCCTGATGAGAAGAATCTACCCAACCTGGACATTTGAGAAAAAAACTGATTGAATAAAAAAAATGGTACCTAGTCCCAGAGACCTGTTATCACTGGAGCGACTGGAGCGGAAGGACTGCTACTAAAGAGTATAACCAACAATGGCTGAAGTCTTAAGCCAAGCCATTGTAAACTGTGGAGTCCATATTGAAAAGTAAGCAGAATAAGAAAGACCTGTTTGGAAATAAGTTTCTATACCTCTAGTGAACTGATGAAACTAAGATGTCAGTAGATCATGATGAGTTGCTTATATGTATTGTACTGCCTAAATCACCAAGTAGGACAATTCTATGAGGGATATACACTTTTAAAAGCCTATAAATAAACCAAGGATGGAAGCAGAAGACAGGCTGAGGAAACAAGGAGAAAAAGAGTCCAATGACAGAAGCAGGGTTTGCTGTTATCAGTAACGACTGTAGATGTTCTAAATAAAGCAAGAGTTGCCAACGTGGATGAAAAATATGATCCAAATATGTAGTAATACAAAATGTAAAAAACTTGACCCAATATTTACCTAATTATAATACATTTACTTAAAAAACTGTAACATAGACAGGTCAAGGTGAAAGAACAGAAGTTATCCTGTGCAAAATTTAATTTGAAAAAGTCTAGAACAGTTTTAATAATCAGGTAGATAGAAGAGAAGGGAAACAATGTTTGTTCTTAGAAAACAACAACTCACATATTATTTGAATGCTATGTTTTCAATTTTGGATATAAACAGTCAAAACTAGATCATAGACTGAGGAATATAATTAAGTAGTTATTTTCTTAAAGAATCACCAAGCTGTAATATTTCTTTGTAATGTGCACTGAGCATTGTATTATGTGCACTTGAATGTTGCAGCTGACAGGAAAATTCCCTGTAAAATATAGTGTCATGAGATTTTTGCTGACTTTTGAAACACAGGAAAGAAATATTTTGAGCAGAAAACACCTACAATTGATCTATTACTCAATAGAGAAAAGACGTACATGTTCCCGGCCCTGTTGGAAATGTGGATTGATTAGGTGGTGACAAACATGCCTGGTGAGGAACTAGGATAATGGCGAGGCTAGCTTCAGGTATTTAAGAAGAAAAGTGGTAAAGGATTATCTACTGGGTTGTTTTTGTCTACCATCAAGCTCATAGCGAGAATTGATTGTATTTACGGGTGGCATTGTCTTATGCATAACTTCCCAGTATGGAAAGCAGTGACTTTTAGAGATACACTACAAATTTGAACCTGAAAATGTTCTTTCGGTACTAAAGTAACAATTACGAGGGTGGAGGCAGGAGGAAATGCTGTCAGCTTTTCCCTTGTACAATCATGGACACTTGGCCAATGGCTACTTGGAAAGAATGGCTCAAACCAGGGAAGCCTGCTGTGCACTGGAGCTCATGGATTAGGATTTACTTTTTGATAGCTACCTATGAATTTGTCTGTCCCCCACTTCACTCACTATAAAGACAGATTAATTTAAAATTGCTTCATAGTTACACTTTTATGAGTATTCTTATTCCATTTATAATTTTTATGAGAATGCTGCAAGATAAGCATGAGTTATACCCACATGCACAAGGCAAAGAGACAGAGATACCCAAGTTGACCACTTAGTACCTGAACCATAGGTATCAAACCTCCTGTACGGCAGTTTCCTTGTTTATAACATAGTTCTGATAATACCACTTAAATTATGAGAAATAAAAATTAAAGAAATTAGATATGCAAATATATTGAACACAGCCTAGGACATAGTTAATATTAGATTTAAAATTGTTACTGTTTAATAATTTTATGATTATAATTATTATGTTATACTTAACTCCCATTTACTCACTCAATCCACTGGTGCATTTGGCGGTTAGACTTTTTTTTTTTTTTTTTGCGGTACTGGGGATCGAACTCAGGACCCTGCGCTTGCTCGGCAAGCGCTTATTCCACTGAGCTATATCCCCAGCTCTGGCGGTTAGACTTAACTGTGTCAAAATTGATCAGGTTGGGAACTAGTCGGGGAATTAGTAATGCATACACCTGTGTTTGCCTAGGTAGGTAATGAGGTTGTATCTTTGGCTATGCAGCTGGTGCCTGAGCCTTTCTTCTTTTGGATTCTTCCCCTGCCATGCTTTCTGGGTGACATGAACTAAACATCTTTGATCTTCTATGTCTTTATGCAGAAATATTTCTGCTTTGCAGCCAGCTGACTACGGTTGAATCCCCTGGAATTGTGAACCAAATCAAACTTCTCCTCCTTTACATTTTGGGTGGGAGGCATTGTGTTCCAGTGATGGGAAAGCTGATTAAAATAGAAAATTGATACCAGACAAACAGGCTGTTTCTGTGGCTATGCCTGATGCTCTGGGTTAGAAGCATTTGGAACTGCTTTGCAGGAGAAATGTGGAAAGATTTGGAGATGCAAGCTAGGGAAACCTTAGAATTCTGTAAATAGAGCCTGATAGGAAATTCTGGTCAAAACTCAGAATGCAGTGAAAGGAATGTGGATAGTAAAGCTCAGGTGGTTTCATTTGGGAACAAGGACTTCATTAGTAATTAAACTAGAGCCCATGTACTTTACATTCTGCTAAAATAGTTCTCTAAAAATTTCTCATGTCTGATAGACTGAGATTAAAGGTGGTAGAAAAATGGATCTGATGAAAAGAAGTTCAAAGCATTATATCATTGAGGCCATGGCCAAGGTACTGCCAGGTGCTTTTAGCCAGATTTATAGTGAGAAGCAGGAGCAAAAAGCAGAATAGAACAGATTGGAACCCTTAAGCTTTGACCCCAGTGGAACCACATGTAAAGTTGGGGAGAAAGGAGGTGTGGTTGCTGAAAAGTTTAATAGATTCTTGGTATAGAAAGAAGAAAAATGCCTTGAAGGCATCTCAGGAATCATTAAGCTACCACCACCACAGATTAGAGTTTACAAATTGTAAACATTCCATTTGAGAAGAGATTTCCTTCCTCAGATCTGTGCTCAAGAAGAGCCTCTTCTGGAAGTGGTTATACAGGATTCCTTTACCTGTGCTCAGTCATGCAGACAGAGGTCACAATGGCTTTGGTCCAAAGGATCCTGGTTACTGCTTCTGCTGACAGCAACCTTGTTGTCAACCATATGACGTTGATTTCATTGGAATGCAAAATACAAGATTTGGGTTCAGGAAGGCTTCCACCCAGATTTCAAAGTAAGTTCTAGAGGGCCAGGAAAGGACAACTTAAGTGTATAAAGCTGTGGAAATGAAGCAAAATATGCAGTTGAGATCCCAAGAAGTTGTAGATGTCAGGCAGGTGGAAAGTCTGCAGAGGTGACCTACAGGTAAGTGGAGCCATCCCAAGATAGAAGTTATGTAGACTCCAAACAGAAAAACTGTAGGGGCTGAGCTTCTGAAGCCCACACTGCTTTATGCTTCTATGGAGCTATATAATTTAATGTTTGCTCTGCTGAGTTTCAGTTTTAATTTGTTTTGATTCTTGTCTTGCCCTTGTTTGTTCCTTTTGTAATGGGAATATTTACAGATTACCATATGTGACTTGTTCTTATCTTTACAAGGGCTCTCAGCTAAGAGTTTTCCTGGAGTCTCAGAGGAACTTCTACTTGGCCTCTTTAGCAATGTTGACACTGTCAACTCTTTTTTTTTTTTTTTTTTTTTGTGGTACTGGGGATCGAACTCAGGACCTTGCACTTGCCAGGCAAGCACTTATTCAACTGAGCTATATCCCCAGCCCAAAGGTTTTGGTTTTTTTTTTTTTTTTTTTTTTTTTTTTTTTTTTTTTTTTTTTTTTTTTTTTTTTTTTTTTTTTTTTACTGTCAACTCTTTGGAGAAGAAATTATTGTGTTTCAATTGCATTTGGAAGAGTTTTATTATATTAGGTAGAACTTTGACCCTATTTTTTTTGGAGATTAAGTATGCTTTAAGGAAATGTGTTAGGGTGTCAAGTAAACTTGGATGAAATATGGTAGTTATGTTTAATTGTGTCTCTGGTTGTTTTGGGAAACCGCTTAGGTTATTAGTAAAGCACACACCTGGGTGTGTCTGTGTATGTCATGCAGACATGAATCTGCGTACTGTATATGGTTTCTCGGGCCTTCATCTCTGATACTGTTTAACTATTGTGCTTCCTAGTTACCAATAATGAAGCACCTTTGTACTGTTATGTTCTTTTCCTGATGTTTCTCACTTGGAGCCAGCTGAGGAGTGAATCCCCCAGAGCTGGAAGACAAATTAGATCTCTTCTCTTTTAAATTGTGGGTGTCAGATGTTGTATCTACACAATAAAAAAAGCAAACTAATATAAAAAAGGTTAGGACTTCAGAATTTCTAGTTTCACCACTTCTTGAGAAAGCAGCTGATGTACAAGAAAAAATGTGGACTTTTAGTTGAAAAAAAATCCCTACTTCTAAGTTTTTCCGCTTAATTTGGGTACTTTGAGAAAGTCATTTATCCTATAAAATGCTATATCCTGTCATACCCTAAATGATGACAGTGAAAATAACATCTATGGCTTCCAGTATAGCTTCAGCTCTCTAAAGAAAGGAGCCTGAGTATTAGGCTAATTGCTGGTGCTTTACTAGGGAAAGACCATACTAGGGCACTGAGAGTACAAAAATAAGTGTACCAGTTATGGAAGAGAAATTCTGCAACAGGATATCTACCAATCTGGCCATGATGGCACAGTGAGCCAGTCCAGAAACACTAGTTCATCCTCACAGGTTCTCTCCGCACAAGCAGTAGTCTTCCAATTTGATCATCAGTGTGTGCAAGGCAGAGGGAATTCATCTGCTGGCTCACCCTCTGTCTTCCCTGGAGGTGGTCACAATTCATCCTACAGAAGAACTGACTTTGGCAGGCTCTCCAAAAGTCATGTCCACGTCCTGTTGCATCATATCTCGTGGCAGTCTGGGGAAAAGTGGTGGGAGCGTAGATAATAGATTTGAGACTTGTCAAGTGGACGTGATAGAACTTTCCAGGCCTGAAGAGTGTTTTTGCCATTGTGATCAAGTCAGGGCAAAGTGGCCAGGGACCCAGGAATCTGAGGCAAGTAATGAAAGGCACTTCATAAATCAAATGTGGGCTATATAATATTATTAATTTTTATTAATACTTGTCCACTGTCTTGAATAGTGGTGGCCACAGGGAGATGTGTCTGTTGCAGCAGAACTCTAGATGGAAATTCTGAAACCACAAAAGACCCATGTATCAGATATTCTAAAAGTCAATAGCATCTATGAGTGTGGACCTGGAATGCAAAGCCACTATCACTGTGCATATTGCACTTCCTTAGCCAAGCCCCTGGTGATCTGGCAAAGGTAGAATAGTAGCTGCTGGCGGGAGAATGAAAGACTTTCATTCATGAAAGACTTTTTAGAAACTTTTGCCCCCTACCCTTTCCCCCATCCCAGTTTCTCTTTCCTTTCGAACAATTTCTTTGCATTTCAGAATATCTATTGTGCATTTTGGTCCTTATTTACTCTTTCAGTTTCTCATACCAGGAAGACAATATGATATTTACACCTGTGAGTCTGGTTTATTTCACTTATGAATATGGTTTCAAGTTACATCCATTTACCTATAAATGTCTCAAGTTTATTCTTTATGGCTGAATATTATTCCATTGTATAAAAAGAACATGTCTTTTTTATCCATTCCTCATTTGATGGGAATCTGGGGTGTTTCCAAGATTTAGCTATTACAAATTAGGCTCCTATAAACATAGTTGCACATATATCGCTGTGATATAATGTTTTTAGTTCTCCCAGGAAGATAGGCAGAAGGGGAATAGCTGGGTCAAATGGGACCTCTAGTCCTATATTTCTGAGGAACCTTCACATTGATTTCCGCAGTGGTTGCAGCAGTTTAAACTACCAACGACAGTGGAGAAGGGTTCCTTTTTCTGTGGACATTAATTTATTTGCAGCTGGAAAATTGGAACACCTGTGAATTTCCTGGTGCTTGGATTACAAGGATGACACTATTATTGTTTTTTACTTTTTCATTTTGTTTTTTGAATTTCTCAGTTTTGTGTTAGTGCTTGTTTGCAGTACATAATACTGACACTCTTTGTGGGAAACATGTAACGTCTTAATTCTTTGAAAATACCATTCCCTTCTCCTCATCCCTTCCCCTTGACCTCTTCATCCTCTTCCCATCTGAGAAGGATCTGTTGCCCTATTTTTTATTATCTATTTTGCATTTGTTTATGTTTTGAGTTTCTAATGTAAGAGAAAGCATGCACTATGTACACTCATGTGTATAATTTATTTCACTTAATATTATGGTCTCAAGAGGCACACAATTTCTTACAAATGACTCAAGTCTGTCCTTCTGCATGGTAGAGAAGTACTCCAGGGTGACAGATGCAACAATTTCTTTATCAGCTCATTTGCTGATGGGCATATAGTTTTCCTCTGGGAGTTATGTATTATGAATTGTGCTGCTGTAAATATGGGTGTGCATTATCACTGCAATATGATGTTTTTCAAACACTTTTGAGAAGATATCTAAAAAAATAGCATCTCAAATATAATTTCTAGTCTCAGTATTTTGAGGAGTCTTCACACTGGTTTCACAGTGTTTATATTAATTTGTATTCTCATCAACTGTGTAGAGAACTCCTTTCCCCTCCAAAGCCTCACCAGCATATTACTACTTGATTTCTTCATGATGGCCATTCTTCTGGGGCAAAATGGCAGCTCAGTGCTATTTTTGTTGGCATTTCTTTAATGGTCAAGACTGTTGAAGATTTCTTCATAAATTTATTCATCCTTTTTTCTTCTGAAAAATTCCAGAAAGATACTTTTTTGGGTTCCATCTTTTATTTTGAGGTTTCTCCTTTTGCGCTTTTGATATATTGTAGATATTAATCCTCTGAAGAATACCTGGGAAATTTTTCCCATTCTGTAGGTTGTCTTTTCACTCTGTTGGTTGTTTTTTTCTTGTGTAGCTATTTAATTTGGTATGATCCAATTTGTAGATTCTGGATGCCTTTCTTGTGCAACTGCGGTATTGGTCAAAAATTTTACCTATTTCCTATGCCTACGAATTCAAAACTTTTACTTATTTTTATCTTCAAGTGATATGAGTCTTTCCATTATAATACTGAGCTCTTTAATTCATCTCTATTTTAGTTTAGTACATGGTGAGAGATATGAGTCTACATGCAACCTTTTGCATGTGAATAGACCACTTTTCCAGCACCATTTATTAAAGAGACTATCATTAATATCCTTCATGGTATGTTTTTGATCCCTTTGTCAAGGATCTAAATGTACACAGTGTTGTTTCTGCACACTTTAATCTGCTTTGTTCACTTACATGTCTGTTTTTGTCCCAGCACCATGCTGTTTTTGTCAGCTTTTACATCTCTGTAATATAATCTCAGATGCAGGATTGTGACGCATCTTGCTTCCTTCTTGTTACCTAAGATGGCTTTTGCTATACTGATTCTCTTCTGGTTCTATATGAATTTTAGGATTGTTTTCTCCAGTTCTGAGGTGGATGTTGTTGGTATTTTGATTGGAATTTCATTAAATCTGTGTGAGTTTTAGAAGTATGGCATTTTGACTATATTGATTCTACCTATTCAGGAACAGAGGATATTTTCTTATTTTCTGATGTCCTCTTTAGTCTCCTTTTGCAGAATATTGCAATTTCCATTGTAAATTGAAATTTCCATTGTTTCCATTGCAATTTCACTTCCTCGGTTAGATTAATTGCTGCTTAGTTTTTCTTGATGCTGCTGTGAGTAGTATGTCCCCCTTCCTTTCTTTCTCAGTCAGTTATTGGTGCACAGCATTGCTACTGATTTTTTGTGTTGCTTATATATCCTGCTATATTGCTGAATTTGATTGTTAATTCTATGAGTTTTTGATAGATTTTTTTGTGTCTTCTATGTAGATAATCATGTTATCTGCATGTTGCTGTAGGGATTGCAGAGGGAAGAATACAGTACAGGATACAGTTTATAGGGTTATTTTATAATAGTTACCCAAACAGTCTGTGCAGGAAATGCAAAGAATGTATACAAAGAGTGCACGACATCTGTTCATACACTAAAGACCTTAAAAAATCCAGGTGAGCACCAGGATGACATGGCAATTTCCTGTATAAGTCCAGCTGAAGAACTAGAGCCCAAAACAATGGCCCCATGTCCACTTAGAGACCTATAGCCCATGACAATGTCTCACACAAGTCTGTGTCATGGATCTGTGCTGGGAAGGCCCAAAGATCAGTGGTGAAAGCCAGAAAGTCTATGCCAGTGGGATGAAGGGTTTGTGATAGTAAGCTGAGGGATCTGCATTGGATCCAGGAAGTGACACTCAAAGTAATGACTAGAACTCCTGGAAAAGTTCCACAGCCATTCTAAGTGACAGTGAGGCTGTGAGCACCTCTGATGATAACTGCCAAGTTCATACCAGGAAAACCAGAGCAACAAACCTCTCCGGGACATTTGACAGCGCACCATCTTTCCCTCTGGAGCCAGCAAGTGATGCTCAAAGTAAGGACCAGAGCGCCCCCAAAGTGAACCATAGCTATTCTCAGCAACAAAGGTCCTGAGCTCCTTCTAGTGAGAACCGTCTCATTCATATCAGGAAAGCCAGCATGATGAGCTCCTCCAGGAGAACCAACAGGTCCCAGACAGCTCTGCTTCCTCTTCTCCAGTTCTTTTTCATGCTGTTGGTAACAATCTCCAGGTTGGCCTTATGTACCCAGCAAGCACCACACTGGCTCAGTTCAGCTGAGTGTTATAAGTTGACCACTAGTTGTCAGTCCAACACACTGCAAATAATTGTAACTTGAGCTCTTCTTTTCCTATATATAGTACATATGTGATTTCTTTCTTTTTCTTGCCTGACTGCCCTGGATAAAGTGTTGAGTGCTGTACTGAACAGGAGTGGTGGAGTGACCGTCCTTGTACTGTTATTGAGGGCAGAGTGAAAGGTTTCGGTTTCCCCACTGAATACAGTACTGACAGCAGGTTTGTTGCGGGTGGGTTTGTATCACATTGAGATCAGATCCTCCCATACCCTAACTCCTTTAGTCTGTTTTTTTTATTTTTTATTTTTTTATAATAAATGGATGTTGGATTTTGTCAAAGCCTCTTTATTTACTGAGATGATTATGTATTTTTGTCCTTGTTTCTGTTTGTGTAATGTTCAAATTTTGATTTTTTTTGTCTGTTAAGCCAGCTTTGCATTCCTGAGATGAAGCTGACTTGGTCATGATGTATAATTTTTCAAATGATTTCTTACAATCTGTGTGCCAATATCTTGTTGAGAATTTTTGCACATCAGGATGGTGTTAGCTGCCTGGAATGATTCTGAGAGCTTTCTTTCCTTTCCAGTTTTATTAAAAAGCTTGAGGAACATTGGTGCTAGATCTTCTTTAAAGATTTTTCAGAATTCAGCTGTTAATGAATGTAGACCTGGGATTTACTTATGGGTAGACTTATTACTATTACTATTATTATTATTACTTCTGTTTCATTGCCTGTTACTGGTTTATTTGTTTTTTTTATATCTGCTTGGTTCACTTGCGGTGATTAACGTGTATCTAGGAATCTATGCATTTCTTCTGATTTGTCCAGTTTATTGGTTACAGATTTGCTGTGTAGTTACTAATACCCTTCTGAGTCTTCACAGTGTCCCTTGTGATTTCACCTTTTTTCATTTCTAACTGAATTTATTTGGGTCTTTCCTTTCTAGTAAGATTGGCTAAGTGTTTGTCCATGTTGTTTATTCTTTCAAAGAACCAGCTCTAATTCATTGATTCTTTGTATTGCTGTGTAGTCTCAATTTTATTGTTTTCAGTAATTACTTTCAATATTTATTACTCTGATCTTTGTAATTTTGTTCCTTGCACTATTTTTGAAATTGGACTTAAAATTTTTTTTCTAGGACCTTGAGGTGCATTGTTAGGTTATTTATTTGGTTCATGGTTCTGGCATGTGGATGTCTACATCTACAAAGGACCTCTGGTCCTTACGATGGCTTCCCACCTCAGTATACAGATCTCTTGATTCTCCTGCCCAAGCCTGAGCCTCCTAGGGGATCCCAGGACCTACCTGTTTAGCTTCTGCCTTTTCCAAGCCTGTCTCCTAAGGATGTCTCTCACCATTTCTGTGGTAGACTAACACTTTTCTTCAGTGAAACTCCCCTCTTGGACATTTGTGGTGGATTAACTGAGGATCAACTTGTAACCCCCTGCTAAACTGAATCAGCATGCTTCTAGGTGCAGAGGTCCCACCTACAGATTGTCGCCAACAGCATAAAAACCAAACTGGAAAGGAAGATGATGTGCTGTTGATTCTTCTGGTGATTCTTGTCACTGTGGTTTTCATAATATGAGCTCAGCTGTTTTCAACACCAGAGGAACTCAGGACCTCACTGTTGCTGAGGATGGCTGTGGCTCTTTTCTGGGGAGCGCTGATCCTTACTGTGAGAGTTGCTTCCTGGATCCAGGCAGATCCCTCAGCCTGCTGGCACAGATCCTTCCTCCTGCTGCCTCAGACTTTCTAGCTTCCACCACAGACCTTTGGGCCTTCCCAGTGCAGATCCTTGATACAGACTTGTATGAGACATAGTTGTGGGCTCTAAGTCTTCAGCCGGACTTGTGCGTGACATTGACATGGGATGCAGGTTCTCAGCTGGATTCTTTGGGTTTCTAGTATGTGCACAGATCTCCCACACTCTTTTGCATTTGGCTCTTTGGGTGAATCCTATAAAATAATCTTGTACATTGTATGTCCTCTAGTGAATCCATTCCCTTGTAAGTTGGGAATACAACAGTGTTGATTCACTTTCAATAAAGTCATTTTTTTTTTTTTTTGTCTTTTTGAGACAGGGTCTCACTGTGCTGGCCTTGAGCTCACTTTGCAGTACTGGGGATCGAACTCAGGACCCTGCATTTGCTAGGCAAGCGCTTATTCCACTGAGCTATATCCCCAGCCCCCTTGAGCTCACTTTGTAGCACAGTTTGGTCTCAAACTCACAAAGATCCTCCTGCCTCAGCCTCCTGAATGCTGAAATTATAGGCATGTGCTGCAACGCCCAGCTAAGGTCGCTGTTTGACTGTCACCTTTGCTTGCAGAACCCAGGAGCAGAGTAGTATAGGATCTGGTAGTTTGGCTGCTACTCTCCTGCCTCCCGCAGTTTTTGCAGGGTTTTGTGGGTGGAAGCAGCACCACAGAATACAGGGTTCACGTTTCTTCTGGTAGAGTTCCTTGTGGCCTGGGGGCCAGCCCTGGTGTTGATGTGGAAGGGTTCTTTTCTGATCCTGTTTCCCGCACTGGGCCTAGGGGCCAGCAGCATCCCAGATTTCTTCGTTATAAAAATGTCTTCTATCAATGTCCTGGTTGCTGTGATCACCTAATTATAAATAACACAAAGACACATCACGCACACACACACACACACACACACACACACACACATACACACACACTTTGCATAAGTTCAAATTAATTTATTTTCACTAAAATAATTTGTGACCTTTGCAATCTGTGTCTCTTTCCACTCTGGGGTTCTCTCCCTTCCTCTTCTCTGCTTGTTGGGGGTATTAGAACAGACATATGTGTTTTTGGTGTAAAACTAAAAGGGGCTCAAGATGGTGATATTTCATTTCTACTCAGTGGGTTTCACACATGTAGTTAGTTGACAGTTAAGTTTCTGCAATATTCTTGTTTTCCTGCTACTTTTTTTGATGTAGGAGCTGTTTCCAAGAATACTCTTTCTGTCCACTGTGCTGACTCAGTGATATCACCTTTAGTACAAGGTGTCTTGTGATAGCGTACACACCATAAACCCCACAGCCACCATTAGGAATACATCATTAGTGGAAAGAGGGACAGTTTAACGTGTATGGAGCCAGAAACTCTTCCATGGAAAAATTCTTCTGAACATCATACATAAAATTGTAGGTATATTATTCAGTTATGTTTGATACTTATTCATAGAAGAAATTCATTACTGTAAGGTCTCAATAATTGTATACATAACTGAATTGCTATATATATAATATTTTGGGGCTCAATAACAGATGTAGGTGAAAACAAAATAGCAATATCACTACAATTCATTGTTAATTTAGAAATTAATTTTGTGACTTTTCCTAAAGAAAATGACTGACTTTCCCTTTCCTGTGTTACTAGTTTCTTCTTCCTTTTGGTACATTTTTCTCCTGCTCAGTGGTCCCTTCTCAGGAGTCATGATCCTGAAATACCTGTGCCATCATAGGTGTTTCACTGAGCCATCAGAGCACGTATAGCTGCATTTAGCCTTTTTACAGATGAGGAAAAGACACACAGAGGTTCCAAAGTAAGATGACCGGACAGTAATAGAACTGAAACTTTCTCCAACAACCTCAAAGTGGAATATAAGATGTGTATAATTTTGATGAATTTCGACCTTGGGAACATTGTCATAAAAAGATCTCTTTCTTTTGCAGGAAAATATCTTTAATTTAAGTCCTTTTCCTGCCCAGCTGGAAACAAGTTATACTTTCAGTGATGATGCTTTTAGGATCAGTATTTCCTACGGAGGACTCTGTCTGATTCATCTGCTACTACAAAACTGAAGCTATGAAACATTTGGTACCCACCTGGCTGAAGAAGATTAGATGGCAGAAAACTATTTAGTAAATAAAATTTAAGTAATTCATAACTTACCTCCCTTTGAACAGCAATGCCTCCCTCATGGAGGTGGGAAGAGCAGCAGTGAGAAGAAGCAGTAAGAGAAGATGGTTATGGAAGGAAGGGCGTTCAGAGTCGTATTTTCTATGTGGATCATGGCAGATAGCACCACTGATATCTTATTTTTCATAAATCTCCAAACCAGCTAGTCTCATAAAGTAATTAAAAATTAAAATGCATAGATATTGCAGATATACATTCAGACTGCAATTTGATTGCTGTATTTTCAGAGGGATAATGACAAACCAGGGGCAGATTACAGGACTGTGACAACGCTGCTGTATAGAGAATCAGTGGAGGAGCTAGGGTTGCTCAGCCTGATAAAGGCTTAGGGGAAATAAGAAAACTATTTTTTCAATAATTGAAGAGTAGATGTTTAGCTCTATAGGGCCCAGGGGTGGAATAGGAAACAAAAGAGATTAAAATCTCTTCTAATAAGCAGTGCTTTCTAAACGTGTTATACACTAGTATGTGAGGTGCAAAATTTTGGTGAAAAATGGTGACTATCATGGTAACCAGAGATGATTTTGTCTGAATTCCTACTGTAGCATATTGTTATGGTTGATACATTGTGTCAACTTGGGGAATCTGGAGGTTCAACTGAGTGATTCAGCAGGAAGCCAGGGTGCTTACTTTGTATGTATCCTGAGCCTGTGGAAGTGGAGGGCATGGAGATTGTGTGAGAGCTACATGCCCCCTGGGTGGGGGTAGGCTGTTTACAATGTAAGAGAAGGAAAGAGGCTGCATGCAGCCATTCTTCCTTTTTGCTTGTGGTTTTTGCTGTGGTCTGCTGCCATGAACATCAGCCCTCTGGCGTGTGCCACTGTGCCTCTGAAGCAGCCAAGTATGGACTGAAACCTCTACAAACTGTAAGCAAAATAAACCTTTCCTTCCTTAATTTTGGGTGTTGGGTATTTTGTCACAGCAATGAGAGAAAAGTAACCAAGACACATATGAAGCATTAGATTTCATGTATTTTTTTAAAAATTTAAAAAAAATTTTTTTTTTTTTGCGGTACTGGGGATCGAACTCAGGACCCTGCGCTTGCTAAACAAGCGCTTATTCCACTGAGCTATATCCCCAGCCCAGATTTCATGTAATATAGACTTTTTGATTGTTAATATTCAAAGTTAAAATTTTGATTGGAACTGTTTTATACTAAAAGCATGCAGTACTTAGGTCTTTGTATCTAGAAAACTATAATTGTTCTCACTGGTTTTTGTGTACACATGGCACACAGAAAAGATTACTCACTCACTCATTTCTACATCTCAGATTCTTTATATGTAGAATGGAATCAGTATAGTGCTTACCACACATGGCTATTATAAAGATTGTTTGGAGATGATGCACATACATTTCTGAGTGCTTGGCTTGCATTCATTTTTCTCACTAATGTTAGCCATTGTGATTGATCATTTTTTATTGATCAGCATATGTAAATATACTTATAACCATTAGGTTAATAACACCAACACCATTAAAAAAGGTATCCTCTTAAATTTTATTATTTTTTATTTCCTTGTACTGTTTTTAAAATAAAAAGGATGTTACAAACCTAGGTGAAATAAATTGCTTTAGTTCCCATAGTTGGCAAGATGTGGAACCAGATGTCAAGCCAATATCTTGTTTATACTAAGACTTCGTTGCTATTATACTCTTTGTGGCTTTGGAGCCCTTTTTTGTTTTCTCAGACGTTTGCCATGAAAATGACCCAATAGTATCATTTTGGTGTATAATCATTTGAGTTCCAGCAGAAGCAATACAGTGGCTTTGCGTTTCATGCATACACACACACACTCACACACACACAGCCTCCGTGACTAGAGTTGAAACTGTAAGCATCAACATGACACTATTATTTGAAACATCATTTACTGCTGGCTCCGGCAAAGCTTTTGATCATGCCAAGCTGAGTGGCTCAGAGAAACCCATGTGTATAGAACCCTGTCTAGCTGCAGAAAGATTGCATCAGAGAAGCCTGAATGGTTCAATGGCTGTTATTCTAAAACCAGCATTCTGGGGGGGAGAGTGTTAGTATTCAGAAACATCAAAGGAGTTGCTAGAATGGAAATTGACCCTGTCTTATAATAGAAACAGGTCAGCTGCTTGAGAGTCCTCAAAGACAGTTATGATGTAATATCCTACATGCAGTACTCACGGGTTAATCTGTTTTAAGCTTCTCCTGTGGTATTTTTTTTTCCCCAGGAATGAAATAAAAGGAAAAGTGAAACAGATGAAGAAGAGAGCCCATCCCTTCGGCGAGCTGAGAAACGGCCTATTGTCCAGCTTCCACAGGGGGACAGCGCTGCTGTTAAGTTCAATATTTATATCACCAGGGCTATTTTCTTAAAGATTGTCTTTTCATGTGAGATGTTATCATCCTGTGATTTATGATCTATGCAACTCTGCCTACATTTTTCTTAAACTTTTCGTTGCTCATAAATATACATAATACCAGACAAATAACTAAAGCTGATTGAGGCAGCTGCAGGTGCAGGAGATACTTTAAATAAAAATACAATTAAATGGAAATTGAATTCTAGCCAACAGGATGTTAACAATAATAATTTACACTGGGTTGCCATGTAATGTTGATCCTGTGGTTTCTCTATAAGCAGTGACTTACAGTGCATTTGTCATCCAAAGATCTACACATTTTAGCAGCG
Source organism: Dinomys branickii (assembly GCA_004027595.1). NCBI lineage: Eukaryota > Metazoa > Chordata > Mammalia > Rodentia > Dinomyidae > Dinomys > Dinomys branickii. The sequence goes on along the minus strand of PVLD010000377.1, from coordinate 265,066 downwards.
CCATTTTCCAGTTAGAGGCTACCCCATGGGACGATCAGCTCAGGCAGTTCATTTGGATGAAAAATATAAATCAAGGCTGAAATTATAGCTGGTGTTATCTTGGTGTCTTTTCTGTAGCAGATTTCACGAGCTCCTCGACACGCTTCCCTTGTGCCTATTCTAAAATATTGATTAGAATAAAAATTAAGAGTGAAGAATTAATTTACACCGAAAAACATAAAAATCACAGTTTCTTCCAAAGTGATTTTCTAAAAATTGAAGGTGAAAGACTGCCAAGAAATCGCAACTGACAAAAACGCACACTGATTTAACTAATTTCTACAAAGGCATTAATGTTGAACAGATAGCTGTGACATGTTATTTCCTATATGTAGGCTAATCTTTGGAGCATGGTTATGTTTAAGGCTGAGACTAAATGTCACATATCAATCTGAAATAGGTGAAGAGTTACGTGATTCTAAGTCAAGTCAGAAAGCTTGTGAAATTTCCATATGGTTGGAGAATTTTTAATTCAAACTTCATAGTCTACACTCTGTATTGCTGAGGTCTTTCTCTGTAAATACTTACACTGTAATTCATCGTATACAAACATGTTAATATCTTTGGAAATTCTTCTTATTTTTTTGCTGGGGGTTCAACTCAGGACTTTGTACCTGCCAGGAAGGCACTTATTCCACTGAGCTATATCCCCAGCTCCTGGAAATTCTTTTAAGATATGGCTATTTAAAAAAGAAAACAGTTAAGTGGAAAGTGAGTAGTAGCTTACTATACGTATTTTCTAATTTATGACTTCTGTATTTGTAAGGAGTGGCCTCTATCAGCAAGCACCTCCTTCCAAATGAGCTGTTCACCAACATTCTGCAATGTAGACTGGAATATTCTACAGCCAATGAGTCTTATATCCACCTTCTTTTCTCCTGAATCCCTTGAATCTCCTCACTTGGCACCTGCATGTTCAGAGACTCTTTCCACAGCCTGAGTTGGATTAACGATATCATCTACGTATTCCCAAGTTGTGTAAACTTTCTCAACTTCACTTTTTTCCATAGAGAAATTAGAACAATGAAAGTGGAATTACTGAGTAAAAAATAAACCAAAGCAAAAAACCCACAGAAAACAAATCCAGCATCGAGAGTCTCCCATCTCCTGTTTGTCTTTGTCTACTCATGTAATTTTATTTTGGTGTTTTCATATGTAAATCTGTATATTTGTTAGAGTTTTGAATATTTGATGACAGTAACCACACACCACCATCTCCAACGGGACCCAGGTGAAGGTGTAAAAGGCAGCCTTACCCACTGCACTTGACCCAGGTGAAACAGCCCGAAGGCCCAGAGAACACCCCCCACACTCGCTGCTGCCACGAGAGAACCAGAAAGAACTTCAGCAATACAGTATGGTCCCAGCTAAGGCACACAGCATGGACAGGTGGGACTGGTAGCTTGAAAACTCTGAAGCGACACTAACACTACAAGCTAATAGGTGGTAAGTTAGGTGAACTAGCACTGTGCCTGGAGACAGAGACATGCAGAACAGGAGCAGGTGAGTGGGGCCACTACTGTTCTCTTTTCTTTTCCTCTTCTATTTGTTCTTTTGTTTTTCCTCCCTCTTTTGTAAACGTCTGGGGAAAGCTCCTGCTATAGAAAAATAATCTGATCCCCAAAACTTTGACACCAAGTTTGGAAAACCCTTGCTTACTCCCTCATTAGTCCTCTTCTGCCCCGTCCTCTCGTCTCCCAATGTGCACGTGATCATCCCTTCCTCCAGTCTTGCTTCCATTTTCTTTTCAGTTATCTTTGTTTTATCTGTTATTCTTAAATTTCCCCAGCCACAGGATAAAACCACTCTACAAGGGGAAACACTCTGAATACAAGCTCCGAATTTACAATCAATTTTGTTATATAATTGTAGAATTTGCTCATGTGGTTTAAGGTAGAAAAGTAATACCCACCTCAGTCTGTCAGCTTCTGAACTGTGCTTGGTGCTATTGTTATTGCCAATTGTACTACTTTAGCCAGGTTGTCATAGCTATTATAATCAATTGCTCTCCAGTTGGTAACAATATTGAGAAGTTCTAAAGTAACAGCTTCACCACAACCCAGCACCAAAGAACTGGGGAGTGAACCAAACAGATACCAACATCTCACTCTTAATTAACTGGAAAGGTAGAATTTTAGAAGAGACACAAGCCAAGAACTTTTTACATGCAGAAGACACCCATGAGGAATAGATTTTTCCTAGAGAGGACTGATACTAGTGATATAAGTACATACTACAAAACTTACAAGGATCAACACATTAAAAATTTTAAAAAAATTGAAATAGAAAATGCCAAGACACAGAAGCAAGATGCAATCTCAGACCTTCAGGCCCCCCAAAACAAGTCCAGGAGATAATGAGATAGAAGAAAACAGAAGACACACACCTAAAATTTCAAAAATGATAACAACAGAAGTAAAGGCACAAATTCATGAGTCTATAGAGGAAATCAGATCAGAAATAATCTCTGAGTTAAAAGAGAAATGCTAATAATTATAAAGTATTTGCTCAGTAAATCTATAATAGGGATGGATAAAGAAACAGATGATTTTAGAACAGTGGAAACTGTGAGCAACCAATTTAGAACAGAAATAGAATGAAGGCAATGGATTAAAACAGATATCTAGGAAATTAAAAATTCCATTGAAAGCTGGTAAAACTGCTTGAATAAAACTGAAGACGACTTAGACTTTGAAGACAGGATTATGACTACCAATCTCAAAAGGAAAGATCTCTTAAAGTAACAAGGAACCAGTAAATAATAATTCAATAGCTGCAAGATGATACAAAAAAATAGTATAAGACCAATAGATGTCACAGAAAAAGCAGGAGTCAACATAAATGACATAAAAAGACTTTTTGCGGAAATAATAGAAAATTTCCAAAACCTGAGAACAGACTCTGACATACAATCAAGTGAGGCATATAAAACATCAATTAGCCATGACTAAAATAAATATACACCCAGCATATAATAATCAAATCCCAGAAATTCAGCACAAGAACAGAATACTGAGAGCTGCTAGAAAAAAGAAACACATCAGCCATAAATGAAAGCCTACCAGAATCATGGCAGACTTCTCAAAACATAGCTTCAAGTCAAGAAGAGCTTGGAGTGAAATATTTCAAGTCTGAAGGAAAACAACTTCCAAAGCAGACTGATATACTCTGCAAAACTATTTTTTCCAAATTAATGGAGAATAAACATAATTTGATGACAGAAAACAACTGAAGAAATACATGACCACCAAACCAACACTACAACACTGAAAGAATATTCTAGACAGAGATAAATTTGAGCACAATTCCAAAAGCAACGGCAGAAACAAACTGCCAGGCAGGGCAAGCAATTAAACAGAGGGGAAAAACAGGGACAAACAGCAGGAAAATATGACAAAGATAAGCCAATATATATCAGTTGTAAGCATCAGTATAAATGGCCTCAGTTCACCAATCAAATAAACAGATTGGCAGAATGGTTCAAGAAACAAAATCTGACAATATGCTGTATACCAGAGACACATTTAACTAAAAAAGGAATCCATAGACTTAAAATCAACAGATGGAAACCTATCTTTCATGTCCCAAGAACCCAGAAAAAAAGCAGAGGCAGCTATTTGCAGACAATGTCAACTTCAAACTAAGAATGATAAAAAGAGTTAAAAAAGGTCACTAGCTGTTAGGGGATAAATTCAAGAGGGGGAGACAACAATCATAAATAATGTATGCACCAAATACAAAGAGCACTCATGTATGTAAGACAATTATTAATAGACATGAAAAATCAAACAAACAATAACATAACTATTTGGGGGACCTTAATACTCCATTGTCACAAAGAGAAAGATCAGCTAGAGAAAATATCAGCTTAGAAATAACAGAACTGAAACAAACCTGTGAACAAGTGGACTTAGTAGATGTTAACAGAGTGTCCCACCCAACATCAGCATACACATTCTTTTCAGCTGCCCCTGAGATGTTCTCTAAAATAGACCATATACTATCCCATAGAACATGGTTAAGTAAATGCAAAGTAATTTAAATCATCCCATGCATATTACTGGACCATAGTGCAATGGAATTGAAAATTATTGATAAAAAAAATTACAAAAACTCCATAAACACATAGTGACACACCTCAGAACAACCAATGGGTCATAAATGAAATAAAGAATAAATCAAATGAAAACACACATGTAATTTACTGAAACCTGTGGGACACAATGAAAGCAGTCCTCAGAGGGAAATTCATAGTGGTGAATTTTCTCAACAGGAAAACAGGATGAGAACTAATAAAGAGCCCAGTGCTGCACCTCAAGCTTCTAGAAAATGAAAAGCAAGTCAATGCCACAGCCTATAGAAGCGAGAAAATTATAAAGATTAGAGCACAAATGAACAAAACTGAGACTAAGAAAATAATACAAATAATGAATCAAATAGTTGGTTCTTTAAAAGAATAAATAAAATTGATAAACCCCTAGCCAATCTTATAAAAAAAGAAAAAATTCAAATTCATATGATGGCGAATGAAAAGGCTGAATTCACTACAGATCCTGTGGAAATTCAGAAGGTCATCAATACTTACCTCAAAAATCTTTACACGCATAGGATGGAAAACGCAGAAGCTATGGACAGATTCCTAGATATATATGAATTACCAAAGCTGAATCAAGAAGTTATAAAAATTTGGATTAACCCAAAATCAATTAATGAAATTGAAAACATAATTAAAAACTTACCAACAAAGAAAAATTGACATCTGGATGGATTCACGGCTTAATTCTATAAGAAACTTAGAGATGAGTTAATGCCAATACTCCTCAAACTGTTTAATGAAATTGAAATCAAAGCAATTCTCCCAAAATAATTCCTGGAGGCAAGTATTACCTTGATACCAAAACCAGAGAAAGACCCAACCATAAAAGAACTACAGGCCTGTCTCTCTGATGAACATAAATGCCAAAATCCTTAATAAAATACTAGAAAGCAGAATGCAGCAAATCATGAAGAAGATTATACACCATGACAAAGTGGTGTTCATCCAAGGATTGCAGGGCAATATACACAACTTAATACATGTAATACACCATATCAACAAAGGCAAAGACAAAAATCACATGATTGTCTCAAGAGATGCAGAAAAAGCTTTTGATGGAGTCCAACACTCATTTATGATAAAAAAAAACCCTATAGAAAATTGGAATAGATGGCCTTTACCTCAACCTGATTAAAACCATCTATGACAAACCAAGAGCCAACGTCATACTAAATGGACAAAAAATGAAATCCTTCACCCTAAAATCAGGAAAAAGACAAAGATATCCACTATCAACACTCCTACTGAATGTAGCTCTGGAAATATTAACCAGAGCAACTAGTCCAGAGAGAAAACTAAAATAAATAATGCTAGGAAGGGAAAATGTTAAATTATCATGACTCACAGATGACGTGTAGAGTGCTACACAGAAGACCCAAAAACTCCACCAAAAGACTTCTAGATTTAATAAGCAAATTTAGTAGCATAACTAGATACAAAGTCAGCACTCAAAATCAATAGAATTCTTGTACAAAACAACACACTAACTAAGAGAGAAATTAGGGAAATACCACCCTTCACCATAGCATCCCAAAAAACAAAATATTGAAGAACCAGTCTAGCAAGTGTACAAGATTTGTGTGTTGAAAACCACAGTGCTCTGAAGAAGGAGAGTGAAGAGAATAGAGCAGTATCATTTGCTCCTGGTTAGGAAGAACAAGCATAGTGAAAATGGCCTAAAACTGTTATGTAGACATAAGACAATCTCAATCAAAGTACCATCAGCACACCCCACAGATCTAGAGAGAACAATCCTGAACTTCATTTGGAAACCGAAGAGCCCTAGAATAGCAAAGGCAATCCTGGCAACAAGGCTAGGCAGGAAACATCACAATCCCAGACCTGAAAGTATAATACAAAGCTACTCTGATAAAATCTGCATGGTACTAGCAAAAAAATAGACCTGAGGACAAGTGGAAAAATATTAGAAGATGTAGACACAACTACAAACATACTTAGCCACCTTATATTTGACAAAGGGGCCAAACATATTGACTGGAAGAAAGATAGCCTCCTTAATAAATGGTGCTGGAAAAATTGGCTTTCCACCAGATGAAGATTGAAACTGGACCCATATCCATCACTATACACTAAACTAAAGTCAAAATGGATCAAATATCTAAATATTAAAACAGAAACCACTAAATCTACTGGAAGAGAGTAGGTAGAAATCTTGAAGACAGGGGTAGGCAGAGCGTTCATTAACAAAAGCCAAACTGTATGGGAAGCACTTCAAAGAATCAACAACTGGAATCTCATCTTAATAACAAGTTTTTGTGCATTTAAAGTGATCACCAAAATAGTGAAAAGAAGCCCCATGGAGTGGGAAAAATTTTAGCCAACTGTCTCTCAGAAAAAGGCAGAGTGGCACATGGCACAGGGCAACCATTCATGGAGGCAGAAGATAGCAAAAGCAACCAGAACAAAACGGAGGGGAGCAGGCAGGCAGCCTCTTTGTCTCCCTTACACACGCAAACTGTCCACCCAAGGGCGGGTGTAGCAATCACACCCATAATCCCAGCACTGGATCATGGATCAGTCATAAACTCTAAAAGCTGCCCCGTGGCTACATGAGGATTTGGGGGAATATGCAGACACAACCCATAAAAATAGTTATCATCAAGAAATCAACCAATAACAAATGCTAGAGGGGCTGTGGAGGAAAAAGGAGTCCTTCCACAATGTTGATGGGAGTGTAGCCTGGTGTTACCACTGGGCAAATCAGTGTGTAGATTCCAAAAAACTAGTATTAGAGGTCCCATTTGACCCAGCTATTCCCTTTCTGGATATCTTTCTGGAAGAATTAAAAACATCTACCGCAGTGATATATGTGCACCCACATTTATAGAAGCACAGTTTGTAATAGTTAAGTATTCAAATCAATCCAAATGCCCATTAATTGAGGAATGGATAATAAAGATGTGGTATTTTTATACAACAGAATACTACTCAGCTACAAAGAAGGATAAACTGGACGCTTTTACAGGTAAATTGATACAACCAGAGATCATACCTAAGTGAAATTAATCAGACTCATATATGAATTGCCTCCCTAAGGTAAGAGACTGGAAGAGTAAACAAGGTCCAAAATGTACAATAGATAGTTTGATAGGGCTAGAAATGGCTGGAACAGAAAAAAAAAAAAAAACAATTGGGATGGGGGAAGGAGAAATGAGGGAAAGGAAATATACATATACACACACAAGATAGGTAAGATAATTACAGTACAAATTTCTATTCATTCATTGAAAAAACGGATTGTGCTTACATTTGTTTGATCAATTTTGTGTAACTATATCTTGTAATCTGAGAAACTACCTTGAAGAGAACAATACACAATATATTACCCATTGTTAAATTTCTAGTATCTTCTTTTGAAATTCTGTATCTTTTTTTATTGTTATCCTCTCTTTAAAATAAAAATAAATGAATGAGATAATGCATGAAACTTGCCTAGATCTGTGTGTTCTGAGTAGATATTGCTCAGTAAGTACTTTCCCTGTTATGCACAAAAAGAAGGATATTTGATGCATCACATCATAGTTTGCTTTTCCGGACATGGATTGTTTGCAGTTTTAAATCAGCTCTCTTATTGAAGCAAACAATTAAAATATTGCTATGGACTATTGCAGAGTAAAGCAGATTGGTATGAGATTTATGTTTAAGCAGGCAGACTTTTTGAGTTCACTAAGTCTCTGCATAATCAGGACACCCAGTCCACCCTGGGTTTCTGTTATTACAGAAAGAAATACCTCCACAAAAATTGGATTAAATAATGCCTCTCCTATGCTCAGTGATCTTGATTTTAAGGAAGTAAAGATCATTGTTACTTGATCTAATTTAATTAACAGGACCACCACCTTAGAGGCCTTGGGCTTCTCTAAAAAAGACTGTGAATGTAATGATTAAATTAAATCACAGGCAATAAAGATTCTCATCAGAAAAGAAAATGGAGGGAATTATCTGATTCAGACTCCTAAGTCAATTATATGCCTTGGGTGCTGCATGAAAATTCAGCTAAATTTATCTGAACTGAAATGAAGAAAGACCACATAGTGGATGACAGTAATTTACTGATCAATCCATTCAGTCCTGTATGTATCAAGCTTCTCTGTGTGAGCACTCTGAGTGACATCTTACAAAAAATATAAGAATGAATCAAATGCATTTCCTGCTCCTTCCTCATTAACAGAGAATAAGACATAGTTCTAAATGAATATAATCCACAGGAATTGAAATGCAGAAAAATATGCCAGTTTTGATATGAAAAAGTAGAGAAAGTTCTTCTTTAATGGTGCTTCATCTAGATTTGGGAATGAAGATGGTTCAACAAAATAGTTCAGCCATTTTCACTGAATATTTACCATATATAAAAACTGTCCCGTGCTGGAGATTTCAGAAAGAGTGTAATTGTGTCACCGTTCTATTTTCTAGACATGAGCTGTAATAAAAGTTGTTTAACCTCTCACTGAGCTTCTTCAGTGTGTATCAAGAAAGCTTTGATTTCTTTCCTTTTGCTTTTTCTTCTGTCCTTTAGAGGCTGGGTCTTGCTATGCAGTTCAGGCTGCCCTCGAGTACATGCTGCAGCCAAGGCTAGTCTCGAACTCGCAACGATCCACTTGTCTCAGCCTCGCAAGTGCTGGGACTCCAGGTGTCCACCACCAGGCCCGGTTAAGCTTTGATTTCTTCAGTAAGTGTTAAGTGATATAATGTAGATAAAATCATTAGTATAATGAAGTTGTCATTATGGCACTATTCTAGTGAAGTCTCTTCCACACTTTCTCTACTTCTTCCTATCTTTGGCTGTCATTTTCAACCTCTTTAAGCAAAATGTCAATGAATAAAATCTAAGTGAAAACTTTGAGAACTTTTTAGCACTGCTGAGAAATCATAAAACATTCTTTCATGTTGTGCTTAACCTCTCCTATTGAAGTGTACTATTTAATTTCTGAGTAAATCAGATTCCAGAATGAGGCTAAATTGTGCACAGAGCTTTGCTGTTTTTTGTATATTTACTTATTACTGAGGGAAAGGTTTTGCCTTTCCTTGGATTATTATTCCTATATTAATATTCTTAGTGTTTAAAATTCAGATGAAATATCACCTCCTTTGATAAGCCCAGCTTGCTTCTCTCAGCTAACTGTCTCTGAATATAATGTTGAGCATGTTAAGACAGCACACAAGAGCACTGTTGCCTTTCGTACTTTGATGATTCAAATGTAAAAATCTTTAGAGCAATTATCAGAATTCATCAAAATGTGACAGGGATCAAGTTTACCAATATCATCCAGTATAGTCTTTCAGCACTTATATTAATCACTTTCCCACCCCTGGGGCAAAGAAAATAAAGGATAACAGGAGAGGAGAGGAGAGAAGAGAAAAAAGAAACATACCATTTAAGCAAGAGATTTATTGTGGCTCCTGATGTCAAGAGGGCTCCGTCCACAGCCAGCTGGCTCTAAGGCAGAAATGGCACATAGAGGGGATGGTGCTGGGAAGCTTCTCAATGGATGGGAAGTAAGAAGGGAGGAGAAAAACAAAGCAGCCTGCAAATAAGAACAGACCCCTCTGGGTACGGCCTGGGAGCTGCCTTGCTCTAGCGGAGCGCACCTCCTCACGGTGTGTTCAGCTAGGAGCTCATCAGTGGGTTGCTGACAAGCACAGCGCTCAACACAACCCTGTCGACATCCAAAATCCCCATCTCTGAACACAGGTGACTGTGGGGCATTCACCCTTAAACCACAAGCTTTAAAACAATAAACTGTCCTCTCTAACCAAGTGATCCACACAATTTCCTGGGCATCTTATGCACTTTTATGGTTTTGTTAGGACATACTTTGTATAAGGAATGTCCTTCTAAACTACTGTAAAAGTTTAGATGTCTTCTAAAGACAACTTCTGGGGGAAAACTTCTGAATTAATGCAGCAGGAGTTAATATATTTGTCCTTTAAATTGCCTTAACACTTTGTGCATAGTCTAATGTAACAGTAAACACTAGCTGGATACACAGAATGAGCTGTATATTCCTACCTTGCTTAAAAGAGCATGGATTTCCCAGGCTTGGTGGTTCATGCCTGTAATCTTAACAGTGTGGGAGACTGAGGCAGGAGGATTGTATCCTCAGGTCCTGTCTAGGCAACTCAGCAATTTAATGAGACATGTCTCAAAAATAAATCAATAAACAAAGACTGTAAAAAAATGTTTGGGCTGAAGGCTAGGGAGGACGTCCTGGCTTCGATATTTCCTTACCAAAAAGAGAGCTGTCTTGGTTACTTTCTTCCTCATTGCTCAGACAAAACACCTGATGCCTAAAATTAAGGAAGGAAAGGTTTACTGAGCTCACAGTCTGTGGAGGTTTCAGTCCCTACTGGGCGGGTTCCAAGGCAGGGTGCCGTGTGGCAGAGGGCAAGCACTCCTGGCAGCAGAACACAGCAAAAACAACAAGAGCCAAAGGGATAAATGGGGGCGGCAAGCAGCCTATTTCCCTCCCTTACACTGTATGCAAACTACCTGCCCCAGGGTGGGTGCAGCACTCACACCCACAATGCCAGCATTGGATCGTGGATCAATCACAAATCTTAGAAGCCCATCCCATGACTGCAGGAGGATTTGGGGGGGCATGCAGACACAAACCCTAGCAAGAGCACAAGTTACTTAAAACATACACTAATTTTTACTTTAAGTGCTTAGTTTGAATCACAGTGCAGAACACTTAGTATGGATTACGGTATGTCTTCTGAATGGTTTATGCACACAGATTGCCGCAGGGACAGAGCAGTGACTCTACCTGCGGTGCTGCATTTACTGCATTTGAGGGGTGGCTCATGGAGAGTTTTAGTGCTATAAATGTCTATTCGAAATTTTACTGTGGACTTTCAAATGAGCAACATCAGGGGAGCCATGGCGTAGGTGACACTCACAGGTCTACTGGTCCTGTGTAGGACAGTGTGTACCAGAAAACACTTCAGTAACGCAGCTGACCCTCAAGTGCTGGCTCAGTGCGCAGGTTATAGTTGATTCTCTCAGGTTCAGTTGTTGCCTTTGTTAAGAACTCGGAGGTAATGTTTCTGGCACGGGTCCTGGCATAGCTTGGTTTCTTAGTAAAAATTAGATTGATTTCTCTTTCCCTCCTCTCAATCAGTTTAGTTCCACATAATGGAACATATAATTAAAGAAATTGTCCCCCCGCTCAAATATTGAAATGCAATCATATGTTGATGCTGTAGCTGAGTCTTCTCTGTATGTTCGCTCATGCTGTCCTCTCTGTACATCTACGGTCTCTTTCTCAAGGGCAGGGGCTAGACTGGATTTGGTCTGCTGAACAGTGATATACAAGCCATGAGATTTCCATGATGTCTTCTCCTTCTTGGATGAAGTTTAAATAAACTTCATTTTCTTAAAGCTGTGTGGTGCTCTACTGTTTTCTAGTCAGAGAGCTTATGTGACTGTTTGAGTGTCTGTATTTAGGGTTTCAGTGGTCAGACTAATTAATACCATGTTGGTAGTTTATTTATCTGCTCTTCGGGCTGCATCGAAAGGAGAAGAGGAATAGTGGTGGGGTGGAAGAGTGTAGAATATTAGTATCGATGAAACAGCTTATACGTGATAAACTATAAATCTAAATTAAAATATGTTCTGCAATGTTGGATTACACTTCAGAGAATGAATTTTGTTATTTTTTTCCATGTAGGGAATTAATGGTGGCATGTAAATTAAACTTAGATAATTTCTTTTGGAAGAGTGATATGAAATTTAATGTTTAGTTTTCCTTCAACTTCCTTCCGTACTTTCAGGAAAAAATCAGCCTCTGCTTCTCCATTCATCATGATTCTATGGGTACTGAAAAGACTGCAGAGCTCCGAGGGGTACCATAAAGCTGCCCCATCATCTTTAAGAGCCTTGGCCTAAGAATGCTGTGAGTAGTCAATATTTAGTCTGTTGAGGCTAACTGAAGGATTAAAACCCATGTATCTATTTTTCTGATAATCTTTCCTTTTCCTGTTGAATAGGTAAAAGGTCTGAGCATGTTAGGTGCAGAAAAGAATCTTAAGAAAAACATTTGAAAAGTCTTTATCTTCTCCCCCTCCCTTGTAGGTATTGGCTTATAGGGGTGTGAGATAAAGGCTCTGAATGATGAGAAAGAGTGGAGGGTGGGGCAACCTTAGTGCCCTCTACCATTAATTCCTAAAGCTGTCCTTACAGGTGCGATTAATGAATACCAGGGAAATAGCGCAGGGCCAGATATAGCTGAAATTTCAGAGTACGTGTGTCATTCCAAGTATAATTTTCCCGATACTGCTGAAAGCATTTGAAAATTAATGGCACAAGAACATAAAGGAGGTACTGTCATTATAAGGGGAAAGTTTAACAGAATGCAGAACACTAAAAGACTTTTGATCACATACCAGAGGGTTCTCTCTTCCCAGCTTTCAATTTTGTTTGGTGTGATCCTGTGACATCCCTGGGCCAGTTGCTAATGGTGATGTCACTGAAGGTATGGACGTTTGAACAGAGCAGATTATGAGCTAATTCTGTATAACCCTGAGAGGCAGAAATAGTACATGCTAGTCATGAAATCTCAGTGTGAATTTGGATTCTCTCACTTCCCTAGTCAAAAAAAGGAAGCGTGCTTTTAAGATATAGTAATAAGAATCATGTAAATAATGAAGCTTATATTCTAGTCCCTGAGGGAGTTAATAAATAATAGCTTTTAAAATGATGGTGTTACTGAAATATAATTTGCATATGATTAAATGTATCCTTTTAGCATACAATTCAGTAGGTTTGTCATAGTCATGAAGTTATTAACAAGAACTACTATTCAATTTCAGAATATTTTCTTTCTTTTTTTTTTTTTCAGAATATTTTCATCACTCTCAAAAGAAATGTAGCCCCATGAGCAGTCACTCCCATTACCTCAGCCCCTAGCAGGTAGCAATCTCACTCCGTCCTTACACAGTCGCCCATTCTGGGGGTTTCATATAAATAGCATCATAAAATACCTGGCTTTTGAATCTGTCTTCCTTCAGCTGACAGAATATTTTTAGCGTTCATTAAGTTGTAGCATGTGTGGTACTTTCCTCCTCTCTGCGGCTGAATAATACGCATCTTATGGATGCACCACACTTTCTTATTTGTTCATTATTGGCAAGCATTTGCATATGTTTCCACTTTTCAGGCTTGTGGTTAGTGCTGCTATAAACATCTGTGGGCAAGTTTTTGTGTAAACATGTTTTAAATTCTCTTAGATAGAGCAAAATTACAGGTCATATCACTACTCTGTCTTTAAACCTTAAGGACTTTCCAAGCTCTTTTTCAAAATGTTTGTATCATTTTGCGTAAATAATACCCCTATAACTTTACTGAAATATAAATAAAACCAAAGTTGCATATATATGGAATGTATAATTTTAATATCTGCACTTTCACCGTAATTATAAAGATGATAGCAAAGATAATGAACTAAGTTTCTTTCAACAGATGAATGGATAGAGTAAATGTAGTAGATATACACACATACATGTATAATATATAGCAGAATATTATTCAGTTTTAGAAAAGAAGAATATTCTGCCATCTCTCATGACACAGATGAACCTGGAAGACATTATTTTAAGTGAAATAAACCCGGTACAGAAAGACAAGTGACATGTGGTCTCACACATGGACTCTGAAGACTCTGTATTCATAGAAACAGAGAATAGAAAGATGGTGATCGGGAGACAAGAGTGCTGGAAATGGGTAGGGAAATTATATATTTTTTCCCAGTGTAGATGAAGGAATTTATGTTGTCTTAGAAACCACTGCATCTCTATAGCCATACTTTAAAAATATATCACATTTTGAGTATTTGAAAGGGTGTTCTCGCCCTCATGGCTGTCTCTCTTCAGAAATATGACTCTTACCTAATCTATGTTCTAACCACTAGACCAGTGATTCTCCACTGAGGGTGATTTAGCCCGCATGGAAATATTTGCAGTGTCTGAGTACACTTCTGGTTGTCAAGACTGGGTGGCTTCGTAGGCATTCCATGAGTAAATGTCAGAGACATTAAACTCTACAAAGACATAATAAAGAGAAGAGGCCTATACCAGGGTGTGAGACAGGGCCTTGGGCTCTTGCATGCCACTGCGCCTTGACATTATTTACCATATCCCTCCTCCACGGGAAGTCACTGCTCCTTTTATCACATTAACCTCAATGTGGCAAGAGTAAGCAATAGCCACACATATACTCTGTGCTCTGCACTATATTTACTCCTGGAGAGAGAACAAATTTGCCATAAAAGCACCGCTAGTGGCTTCACAGTTCTTGACAAGTATCAGTAAACAGTTCAATGGATATAAAAATACATTTCTTCAAAGGAAGGTAGAATGCATCCCACAGGTTATCATACCTTTATTGCTATCAATATTTGGGGCTTAAAAATTCTTTGTTGTATGTGGCTGTTCAGGTCTTCATAGAGTTTAATGTCTCTGATATTTACTCATGGAATGCCTACAAAGCCACCCAGTCGTGACAACCAGAAGTGTACTCAGACATTGCAAATATTCCCATGGAGGCTAAATCACCCTCAGTGGAGAATCTTTATGTATGCTATATATTTGTCCTTTGTCCAAGGAGTAGCTAGCAAATTTTTTCCATTCTATACATTGTATCTTCACTCTGTTGGTTATCTCCTTTGATGTGCAGAAGTTTCTTGATTTGATGTGACCTCATTTATTGCTTTTTGATATTATTTGTTGTGCAGCTGGGGTTCTTTACAGAAAGCTCTTGCCTGTGCCTTTGTGTTGAATAGTTTTACCTATTTTAATGTTGAGCAGATTTAGTGCTCCTGTTTTAACATTTCGGTCTTAGATTCATGTTTATTTTATTTTAATATATGTTGCATATGGTAGGTCTAGGTGAAATCTTGTGTATGTGTACACACAGAGTCCTCAGTACCATTGATTAGAGAAGTTATTTTGCTTGAACTCCAGCAACTCTGCTTTTTGGGCCGTGGGTGAGTTGTTGGCTCTTTTACATTTGCTTTTCTCCCACACTTGTGGCAACTCGGTGAGGTCTGGATCTCAATTGTAACACATTGGCGAGGGAGGCTTCTTTTTTTCCTTGTAATTTTTCCACTTTCATTATGCTCCAATTTAAAAAAGACACTGGGAGAAGTCAAAAGAAATGGACAAGTGAGATTCTGTTGAGTATAACTGGGCAAATGAATGGCTGCTGTGGTGGATGCTTGTGTAACCAGATTCCTGTTCATGCCCTCATTCATTGCTTGTTTATTCTCGGTTTAGCAAGTACATACTATATTTTCTGGGTTCCTTGCTGTCTTTCTGCTGTCCAGCTACTGGGCTCAGCCTACATTTCTTCTGATCTCTGGGGCTTTCCCACACATTCCTCAGCTTTGCACACTCCATCCTAGTTCAGTCCTATTCATTCTTGAGATCACAGACCACATTTAGTCCCACTTCTACACCATCCATACAGTAGAGCCCACAGCCCTGAGCACTCGACATACCTGACTTACTTTCTTAGATTGGTACTCATTGGTCCCACCAACCTGTAAGCCTTTAAGGTCATGGTTGTACCTCCCATTTTTAATGTTGTTTCTTTACTTCTCATAGAGTACCAAGCACCTAATAGCCATAGTAAATGTGTTTAGACTGGATCATTCTGACTGAGTGAATGGGTAACTTAACACATGCTGAGGTGTGTTCAGTTTGCTTTTCTCTTTTCTCTGGTGTTTGAAAAAGTGCTGGACAACTAATGACTCTGACCTATTCTGGGAATCATGAGCACTTGTCTAGCTGGTTGTCTGCAGCTGACCAGCAAGCGCTGCCCCTGAGCACAGGAGTAACAGTGAGATACAACTTAAGGAGGATGGATCATAGGCTCAGACTTTTGCAAGAAGTGGGCCTGAAGTAGTCTCAGGACAGAGTGACCATCTTTTCATAGATGCTTAGACAATATGCCCTATGGAGTAAAATTTACTCCTTTGCTTCCTACCTGATATGCAGATTATTTTTCTTACTATTTGAAGATAAAATCTTTCTGTATCAGTTTCTGGCTTTCACCCCCCACTAAAAAGCAGAGATATTTAACTCTTGAACAAATTTCTACACTTGAAACAATTTTCTCTTGTCTGGTTAGGGATTCGGTTAGCCTTTGTGCCTCTTTGGCTTATGAGTAATAAGAATGATTACTGGGATTGTGGAGAGGTAGTGATGATCCAACAAGATTTAATCGACATATAATTTATTCTCTATGTCTATAAAAATCAATTTTAAAATATGTGTATTTGTTAAACAGTGTTATGCTGCAAGTGGTGATTTTTTTTTTTTTAATCGATGAAAGCAAACAACCTCTATCTGGGCTGGCGCACAGTGAAATATTAACCACTCTCGCTCCATGAATACTTTCCTTGCTCTGCAAGGGCTGCACATTCTTTTGATTTGTGGCAATAACAGTTTTGGGTTCATGGAAGAGAGGCCTTGCTGTTTCTCTCAGGAACAAGAAGCAAATCCTTGCTCACATTGTTGCTACCACTCACAGACTCTAAAAATACATCTTGCTACAAGAGCCCAGAGGCCAGTGGCACAACACAGTGCAGAACACTGCAAAACCAACCACTGAAACGCTATCACGAATATCTGTTTGTCATTTTGGAAAGCTAATCCTTTTTCGTGCGGCTGAGGTTGGAAAGGGAGACTGATGATCAGCCTAGGGTGGGCAGAATGAGGAGGGAGACAAGAGACGAAGAGAAGAGGGTGACTACAGTGTGGCTCCACTCATGGCCATGATGGCTGAGGCAACTTCGATGGCTGGGCTGTATTCTCTGCCCCTTTTTGGGGGCAGGTGACTCTCCGAGATGAAGATGACTGTAAATGAAATGTTATTAATCAACTTAATTGTGAAATATGAAAAGGCCACTTTTAGCCTCATATATTAGAGATATCACGTGTGGATGGATTTCAGTTATTTTGTTTACAGCAACCTGGAATTAGACTTGCTTAGTTACCAACACTTGTTTGTACAGTGGGCTCAATAATTAAACCAAAATGTCACTACATCCATATGCCTTCCCATACCCTATTTCCTCATAGAAAGGTTCTTCCCATAGGAGGTCCCCCAGTTTCAGTCAGGTTCAGCTGTTGCCTTGGGAAAACAAAATAAAACAAAACAAAACCAACTTGTCTTTTCAGATGTTTTACTAAGACTTAAACTGAGGATCATTAGAATTATTCATACACAGCCATGCAACAGAAGAAATGAGATGATTAAAATATTCTTAATGAATTTCCATTTTCCAGTTGTGTGGTGATACATATTTATGATTTTAAGTATTGTTTTGGCTTCAGAAATTGTCTGTTTTTTAAAAGATCAGCAGGGCTCGTGGGAGAGTCCAATGTTGACTTCTTCCATCTTTCCTCACTCTGTCAGCAGTTCGACTCGCCTGCCGGCACAAAGAAGCAGTTCAACAAATTCATTAGCCATGTCTTGGGCTTTGAATCACTTTAATGTTAAGGTCTTTGAGTTTGTTTGTTTGCTTTTCTAAGTCATCTTTAAACCCTACAGGGTTTGATGAGCATAGCATAACCCTTGTAGCATTTAAAAACAATGAATTTAGAAAATAAGGTAGAATCTTACCCGTTGCCACCACTCTCTTGACTTCTTTCCTTTGTGGTAAGGTAGAGTTACTGCAGGAGGTGGAGGTTAATTCTATCATCTGTGCTGGGCTAACTCTCTTCTCTCTATGACTTCAGTGCAACTAGAACCTTCTCAGTATTCTTGCAGCACAGCAAAACAAACTAGTACAACCCGGTTCTCCTACATACTTATTATCTGCTGCTGTGCTGCCTCTACTGCCTTCTCTCTTTCCCTCTGTCTATGGGAGCAACTTAGTGATGTGAATCCTCTCCTAGGCTTCTGGGTTTTGTTCTCTCTCCTCTTTGACTCCTTGGTAACCATCAGTGAGCCTTTCATCCTTATTGGTAGGCACAGCGCCATCGACGATAACTTCACATTACCAAATAGAATAGGAAATTTTGTCAAATGTCTTACTTGGCTTCCTTTGTATTAATTGCTTCTTAGACTCTCATGCCTCAGCCTTGGTGGAAACTGCTCTTCTCCAAGTTCAGAGACTTTGGTGTTGCTCTTCAAAGACATTTATCGGACTCTCCCTCCATTGCTCCCACACCCTGAAGCTTTTTCTGTACCAGACTTCACATTCTATGTCTTTTATCAGAATTAGCAGCTCTTAGAGCATGATGTTTGAGGAATTTCTACCTGCAAATTATTCCCAACTTCATTATTTTTATTCTGAGTTTCTTCTTTCTAAGCTTCTAGTTCCAGTTACTGACCAACTTTTGTCCATAGGTGCCAGTTTCTTTTCATTCAACATATTTAAAATTGGTTGAAAGTTTTGCTCCTCTCACCAAAGTCTGTTCACTTTTCTGTATTTATGATTTCCTAATGCCTGAATGACACCTCTGTCACATTGGTTTATGGTTAGGATTACATGAGCCCATCAACTGAGGAATGGATAAAAACATGAGGTATTTTTATATAATGGAATATTGCTCAACTATAAGGAAAGATAAACTCAAGGCTTTTGTAGGTAAATGGCTGCAACTAGAGACCATACTCACAAGTGAAATAAATCAGACATGCACGTGTAAACACTGTATTATCTCCCCAGTGTAAGAACCTGAAAGAGTAAATAAAATCTGAAAGGCACAATAGATATTGTGAAAGGGAAGAAACTGCTCAAAATGAAAAAAACAATTGGGGTAAGGGAAAAGGGAAACAAAGAAAGAAGGGAAAAATATGTATATATGTATACACAAGATAGTTAAAATAATTGTATTACTAATTTCTATTGCTTTACGGGAAGGAATGGTTAATGTTATTTGTTTGATCATTCTAAAATGCCAATTTGTTTAACTGAGAAACCAATTTGAAGATAACAATATATAATACAAGAATCATTGTTAATTTCCTATCACCTTGACTGAAATTCTGTATTTCTTTTAATGTTTTTGTGTTGTTTTATGTCTGTGTCTATGTTAGTATGTGTTCATTCTTTTATCTTTAAATTAAAAAAATTAATCATATGTGAAACTGTTTAGTAAAGGTCTGGCAAATACTTAAATCTTCATAAATGTTTTCTATTGTTACTGCTGTTATGTATTAGTCTCCACCAGTGATGTAACCTGACTACTTGTCTAAACCAGAATTTCAAAAGTGATCCTCAATCCTATCCTCTCCAATGTCCTCTTTCTTTCTCATAACAGGATGACAACAAATCCTTGACTCAGCGTTGTTGTCCAGGCTTCATGCCCTCAAATACCTGCGGGACACGACTTGTTCTAGCAGGACTCAGATAGAATATTTGACATTTTTCAGTCATTGTAATTCTATCTCTGTCTCTGTCATTTCTGTTTGGCTGTCTGTCTATCTCTCTCTCTGTCTTTCCCTCTTCTTTTTTTCTGCCGTTCACTATCTCTGGAATGATCTTGGTTTTACTCTTTCCCTACTTAATTTGCTATTAAACCTTTTACACCCATTCAAAATCATCTCCTCCAAGGATCTTACCTTTAGTGCGAGGAGAACTGAGATCCCCTATTCTCTGATTTAACAAAACATCCTCAGCCTTCCACAATGGATCATGCCTTATTCATCTTTGTATTACTTTCTTCATCAAAGTACCTAGAATGTATTATTTAGTGTATAAGTAAATATTGGTTGAATATTAGTCAAAAAATCAACAAATATTTATTGAAATAAACTAATTGATTAGCTTAGACATTGAGTGATGACAACCCCAAAGCCTAATATTGTATCATTTCATGTTTCTGATACTGTTCTAAGATATAAAACTATAATAAATAATAACAAATTTATTATTATAATAAACTATAATATATTCTCATAATTTTTTTCCTGTGTGAGAGTCCATGTATATTTAAAAATTAAGGAAAAGTTTTTTTCAGAATTGGATATTGCCAGTTTTAGCTTGATGCCCAGGCTTTATCCTAAGCACTCATTCAAGTGGATGGAAAACTAAGGCAAACCCCAGCACCCATACATACATTTACTTTAGGTCTGACCTCTTGTAATGTCTTCTTGTTTTTAGTTAAAAAATGTGCTTTGCATTTTTCCCTAATTGCAAATACAGTAATGCTCATCATGGTAACATCAGATAGCATGGAAATGTGCAAGTCAAGAAAACAAATTTGGCCACAATTCCATCACCAAAGATAACTACTATGAAAATTTGGTCTATGGGGTGACAAGATTGTCTACAGCTTTTCCTCACTGAAACATCATAATTGAAATGCTGTCTTAGTGTCTGTTTTATTTTTCTTTTAGCAATAAAAGAAGTTAATTTTTCATGCCAATAAAGATTTGCCTCTACTTTGGATTCTGCTTGTTATCCTATTGTGTGAATGTAATCTTTTCCTTTATTATTCATTGTTAACATTATTTCCAAAATGGTAATAAAAGTGCGTAATACATATCTTTATAATGATATGTCATCAGACATTACATTTATGATTGGGTGCACACAAAAACACATCTATTGTTTAACAGTGCAAACGTATTTGAGAACTTTCTGCTTAGTGGATACATCCCTTAGAACATTGGCAATAAAGGGCTACAGTGATTTCTGTTTTCCAATTGTGTAGTTAAACAAAAATAATATGTTTTTGTAGATTTTTGGTGCTGCTTTTGTAAGTGATGCATCTCTCTGGGATTGGAAATTCATATGCCTTTATGCTTCTTAATGTTGTACTGGCAAAATGGAAAAAGTAAAACTTGGTTTCATCCTTTGAACTAAGTAGAGGACAGCATATCTGAGTAACGAGAATAGTCATGCACAGCTTCACATTGCTCTTGTCAAGATTTTCTTTGGTGTTGTGAGCTCTTTTATCAGCTCCTCTTTTCATGAATGAATGTAGACTCATGGCCAATTTTTCTTTTTGTTTTTGTGTGATGCATGCATTCCTTCCTTCTTTCTTTTTCCTTCCTTCCTTCCTTCCTTCCTTCCTTCCTTCCTTCCTTCCTTCCTTTCTCTCTCTCCTCTCTCTCTCTCTCTCTCTGTCTCTCTCTCTTTCTACTTTCTTACAAGGTAATATTTTGTGCTACATACTGTAGTGGACTGATAACTGGTGGTCAACTTATAACCCCCAGCTAGACTGAGGAAGCATGGTGCTGGATGTGGCAAGCCCACCTGGGAATTGTTGACAGCAGCATAAGAGGCAGAACTGGGGAAGGAGAAGTTAGGTGGTTGGAAGTTGAAAGAAGCTGTTGGGAGCTGGTAGATGCTGTAAGGAGCTGTTGGTTGTTTTGGAGGAGCTCGTCAGGCTGGCTGTCCTGATGAACTTGGCTGTTTTCATCCTCTGAGGAGCTCAGGACTTCATTGGCACTGGCTTTGGTTCACTTTGGGGGAGCTCTTGTCCTTACTTTGAGGATGGCTTCCTGGCTCTACAGAGGAAGATGGTGCACTGCCAGTCTCCTAGAGAAGCTTGCTGTGTTGGCTTCCCTGATGGGAACTCAGCCATCTTGATCATTAGAGGAACTCAGGACCTCACTGTTGCTGAAGATGGCTGTGGTACCTTTCAGGGGAGCTCTGGTTCTTCTGAGCATTGCTTTCCAGCTCCAGTGCAGATCTCTCAGCCTGTTAGCTCAGCTCCTTCATCCCCCTGACAGGGACTTCCTAGATTCCACCACTGACCTTTGGGCCTTCACAGTAGATCCATGAAACAGGCCTGCATGAAATATTGTTACGATCTCTGAGCCATCAGTTGGATTCATCAGAGGCATTGTTGTGACCTCTAGGTCTTCTCCTGGACTCATGCAGTACATTATTGCAGGATCCAGGTCTTCAGCTAGATTTCTTGGTCTATAGTATGTGGACAGATTTCCCACACTCTTTTGTATATCATTCTTTGTGTGACTATTATAAATAATCTTATAAAATATGTGTCCTATATTGTATTGTTTCCCTTATAAAATAAGCCCCAAACCAAAGCACAGAGGAACATAGGACATATACATTTCTAAATTACATTTCAAAATGAGCTATTGTTTCAAGGTGAACCTTAAAATGGCAAATACCAGAAGTGGAGGAAAAGATGAAATGGGTGCATTAAATGAGATGTGGCCTCCACAGAGGGCATTTTCTTCACAGATGTCCCAGAAACCTCAATGAAATCACTACATAATTTACACAGGCTCATAAATAATCCACCTCAATCATTTTCTTTATGAAGTCAGGTTCAAGTGCATAAACCAAGCAATCTTCATGACGTATGTCCAGCATAAACTAGGGAAATGCATTTCAAGTTTAAAAAAATGACTTCCAGCCTTGCAATTAAATGAATATTTGCCAGTTTCTTTATCAAGGCCCACAGGACATTGGAAAGTGCATAACTTTTGATCATTCATTAATGTACCATGCTATGTGCCTGTTAAAATAATTTCAGCATTTAAAAGTTGGCTCATGAGAGTGGAGGGAGCTTGAGAGGACAGCCTGACTGTATTTTGAGAAGTGCTTTTACCAATCTGGCAGAATTGTGCTACATGGTATGGTTCTTACCGTTGATAAAGTTAGGCACAGGTATCATTATTACAATTCTATTTTTGTTGTTGAAAAAAACGCAACAAAAGAGACAAAGGGGTAGTGTTTTCTGCCTTGAATGACTCAGAGCCTGCAAAAGAAAACACCAGGCTCTCACCCAGAATTCTACCACCTATCCTACATTCCAAGGTTCCTAAGTAACTTAAAACTGTACAGAGCTTAGATTTCCTTTCAATGATGTATGAGATTCTTGCATTAGCTGAGTTAAGAGTCCCAGATGTGTCTATAGATTGAGATTAGCCCTGTAGTGACCAGGCATGATCATCCCTAACTTATCAGATAGTTAATCCTTGGTGAAAGAGACATCCATCATTAGTGAAAACAGAGTTCAGTTCAATCTTCTGATACGTGGAACTGGTCCCCCAATGTGAACATCTGGAAATCTTATCAAGACCAGCATAATCACCAGTATTTAAGCATAATCTCTGTGTAAGTGAATTCTGCTGAGGGGGAGTTTGCTTTTTAGCTTTTGCCATCTGAAGCCTTGACAGTATTGAGTACTCTTCTATGAAATATTATTGTCTACACAGAACAACGTTACCAGGTGACGGACAAGTGGCTCTACTAAGTAACCTGGGAACTTTACAGTGAGTTTGGGTGAACTTCTTGCTATAAAATTATACAGAGTGTGCAGAATCGCAGAACAGTTCAATAGAATTTTCAGTGCTGTAAACCAGGTCCTTGGACAAGGGAGTCTTTTAACTTCAGTGATACATATTCATGAGGAAAGGTGGGTTTCAAAAAAGGGAATAGACTTTCTGTTTTTTTTTTGTTCACTAACAGCAAAGAATGGTCTGTTTATGTTGTGAAGATTACTTCAATTAATCTCCAAAAAGTATTGAGAGAAGCATTAGAAGCACAGACTTGCTGATGGAAAGCTTATATTCAAAGGATGAATTCACATGGAAAGGTGTTGGTGCAATTAAAAGCTATTTTGATCACTCACGAGTTTTTAAAAAATTTGCTTCACAAACATTGTGTGCATATCAAGAGTTCACTAATAAGCATTTGTTTAATTTTTTTTTCTCATTAAACTGCTGGAGAGAATGATAGGTAAAGCCAAGCTGAACTGAAGGAATCCTGTTCTTTACCCTTCTCCCGGTTTCCATGTGGAAGATTATTGGTGAGCTTATCACACAGTTTGGAGTGATGCAGATCATGTCGTTATGTAAGTCTCTTTCAAACAAGAACTACTTATAGTTTACTTACAGTCTATCTTTTTTTCTCCCACAAGGTCCTGGGCCTTTCCTGAAACCTTAGAGTCTCTCAATAATGACAAGTGAAAATAAAAAGAAATGCCACTTCTAGAGTGTTGACCTTACGTCCCCCTACATTAATGAATTTTGATATTAAATCTACAAGATTTTGGTGGAGTTTTTAGTGTCTTCTATTATGCCATTTGCAAATAATGATAATTTAACTTCTTACTTCCCTATCTTTATTCCTTTTTTTTTCTTTTGCAGTACTGGAGATCAAACTTGGGACCTTGCGCTTGCCAGGCAGCTGCTTATGCCACTGAGTTATATTTACAATTCATTTTTTCCCTTATCTAATTGTTCTGGTTAATGTTTCCACATCTATATTGAATAGGAGTGCGATAACGGACAACCTCTTCTTTTAGTTGTTGGTTTTTCAGAGATGGCTTTTATCAGGTTAAGGTAAAGACCATCTATTCCAACTTTCTGTAGAGTTTTATCATGAATGGATATAGCACTTGGGCTTTGTAAAATGCTTTTTCTGGAACTACTGAGATGATTGTGCGAGTTTTGTCTTTGATTCTGTTGATATGGTGTATTGCATTTATTGATTTGTATATGTTGAACCATCCCTGCATTCCTGTGATGCATCCTACTTGGTTATTAAGTATAATCTTGTAATTTGTTCCATTCTGTTTGCTAATGTCTTATTAATGATTGTTGCAACTATGTTCATTAGGGAGATTGGTCTGTAATTTACTTTTTTGGTTGCTTTCTTCTCTGGTTTTGGAATCAGGGTAATACTTCCTTCCAGGAATGACTGAGAGTATTTCTTCCCTTTCAATTTCATTGAAGAGTTGGAGAAGTGATGGCACTGTAGTTCTCTAAGTTTCTTTTAGAATTCACCAGTGAATCCATCAGGAACTGAGTTTTTTCTTTGTTGCTAAATTTTTAATTACATGTTCAAGTTCATTGGCTGATATCAGGTTTTTTAGAATTTTTATGTTTTTTCATTAAGATTTGGCAATTCAACTGTGTCTAGGGATCCGTCCATTTCTTCTGTGTTTCCCCCTTATTAGTGTGTAAGTTCTCATAGTAGGTAGTGATGATCTCCTGGATTTCTGTGAGATCTATTGTGATTTCACCCTTTTTATTCCTAATTGCTTGAATTTGTGTTTTTCTTTCCTAATTTTGATGAGGTTGGCTAATGACTTATCAATTTTATTTATTATTTCAAAGAACTAATTTTTCAATTCATTGATTTTTGGAGTATTTTCTTAATCTCTGTTGCATTAATTTCTGTTATTATCTTTATAATTTCTTTCTATGTACTTTGGATTTGATTTGTTTATCTTGTTCTAGAAGTTTGAGGTTCAACATTAGGTTGTTGTCTCGATTATTTTTTTCTTGTTGGGACAAAATACCAGACACCCAAAATTAAGGAAGGAAGAGTTTTGTTAGCTCACAGTTTGTGGAGGATTTGGTCCCTAATCAGCTGCCTCCAAGGCAGGGTAACATGGCACGGGAGAAAGTGTTCAAGGGGGCCAGAAGTCAGCAAAAACAACAAGAGCACAACAGGGGGAAACAAGCCCCTTTTCTCCCTTATATTGTGTATTGGCTATCCACGCACACTCCCACCATTTCTTTGCCCTCCTCTTACACAAACTGAGGATGTTTACAAACTGGACAAAAACAAAACGCAGACAAACTTTTCACCAAGCCATAACACATATCATCTAGACTGCAGCAACCAAGGCAGTCCTTCTTCTACCCAGCAGAAACCTCCAAGCCTGGTTGTTCTGATTGATATGTTGTGTCAACTTGAGAAGTTTAGAAGGTTAATTATGTGACTCAGCAGGGGGCAAAGGTCCTTACTTTGTGTACATCCTCACCTTGTGGAAGAGGTAGGCACCTGAGATGGTGTGGGCCTGGGTATAAAGCCATCATACAATATAAGGGAGGAAAAGAAGCTTGTTGCCCACTTGTTGCTCTTGCTGCTTTTGTTGTCTTGTGCCACCTTAGAGTGTTGCCCTTGTGCCATTCCAACTTGCCTTGGAGCACTCTGATTATAGACTGAAACCCCCACAAACTCTAAGCTAATTAACCTTGACTTTGCTAATATTGAGCATCAGGTATTTTGTCCCAGCAATGAGAGAAAAGTAACCAAGACAGAATATGGTACCAGGAGTGGGGCCATTGCTGCGACTATACCTTATCATGTGGTTCAAAAGCCTTTGAAAATGGCCTTTGGGAAGTGTTTGGAAAGGTTCAGAGATTTTGCCTAAAAGAGAGGCACTAGAATGCCTTCAGCTGTTCTGTATGGCCGATTCTGTTCAGAGCTCAGAAGACCAGAATGCTGATAGAAATCCTGCTCATAAAGACCAGGCTCAGGAGATTTCAGCTCAGAAGTACTGCACTGGTTATTAGACTCCAGATGATGTGTGCTATGGCTTGGAAGAATGTTTGTCCACATTTTTCTCCTATCCAAAGACTTTGCCTGATACTGAGATTAAGGGCAGTGGACTAATCTGGCAGAAGAAATTTCAAGACAGTCAAATGTTGAAGCTGTGGCATGGCTACTATTGGGGGCTTTTAGCCAGATTTGTTGTGAATCAAGAGCAAAGAACCTAGCAGGATGATTTAAAACATTGTGAGTTTGGCCAGAAATAAAACTCCAGTAAAGCTGTGGACTGCAAAGATAGAGCTGTGGAGATCTTGATTGCTGAAGAGGAGCAAGAGAATAGAAAAGGTGGCCTGAAGGTCTCACTAGGAGCAGCAATTCTCCATCCTTTGCAGCCCCAAACCTGCAAAAGTGAAAGATTTTGCTCTAAGGAGAAAGCCTTTGAATGCCATGTTCCAGAATGGCCACAACATAGAGAATTTGTTCCTCAGAATCAGGTACAGTGTGCTCAGCAATCAGGCACTTGATCCCTACAGCCAAGAGAGAAGAAAGCCTCGTTATTGCTCCAGCAGGCAGCAGACCTTGGCATCATCCACATAGCATGGGTTTTAGGTGCTTAAAGTTTGCATTGTCTGCAAATAGAATAGCTATCCCTTCTTTTTTCTATGTTCCTGTGGCATGGACAATTGTTTTCTATCCTTTGACTTGTACTCTACTGATTTCTTTCTGAGTTAAATGTGTTTCTTGAATGCAGCATATTGTTGGGTCTTGCTTCTTTATTGATTTTACCAGTCTGTTTCTTTTGATTGGTGAGTTGAGTCTATTTATGTTGATGGGTATAACTGATATGCATTGGCTTTTCTCTTTTATGTTTTCTGGCTGTTTTGTTCCCTGTCTTTATCCTCTGTTTAATTGCTTACCATGCCAGGGGCTTCTTTCTATTGGTGCTCCTGTGTCCTTCATAGCTTTTTGTGGACCTAGATTGGTGGTTATAAATTTCTTCAGTTGTTCTTTATCATGGAAGTGTCTTACTTCTCCATCAAGTTTGAAAGATAGTTTTGCATGTTACATCAATCTGCACTGAAGATTATTTTGCTTTAGGGTTTGAAATACCTCACTCCAAACCATCCTTGGTTTGAGGCTTTGTGTTTAGAAGTCTGCTGTGATTCTGATGGGCTCTCCTTCATAGGTAATAAGTTTTTATTTCTCTGGTTGCTTTAATTTTTTCTTGTGCTGAATTTCTGGTATCTTGAATATTGTATGCCTTGTGTAGATTTATTTTTGTTATGGCTGTTTTGGAGTTCTATATGCTCCATTTATTTGAATGTCAAATTCTTTATCCAGGTTTCACAATTTTCTGCCATTATTTATGTGAAGAGTTTTTTAATGGATTTTAAGTTCTGTCCAGGCTTCTCACTGATTCAAATCAATATTATGTTCTTATTTGCTACATCCTGGAGATGTTAGCTTGACTTTTGATGGTCTCTTGCTATTTTTAAGATATCTTTCTTTTCCTATTTGCTAGTCACATTTCTGTCTTCTAGGTCTGATATTCTGTCCTTGCCTTCATTCAATCTGCTGTGTATACTTTCAGTGGAGTTTCTAATTTCCTGCATTTCTATTTGGACCTCATTCATTTATTCCTCTTCTTGTCTGTTTGGCATTCATTGTTTCCATCATTTTCCTGAGCTCCTCTATTTGCTTAGTTGTGTCTGCTTCAATGTCTTTTATTTTGATAGACATTTATTTTTGCATCTTAGTGATTATTTTCCTATGTCCTTTTTCATTTGTTTTTTCACTTCTGCTGCTATCATTTCACAGAGTTCCATTTGTTTGCTTTAGATTTTCTCTATCTCTTTGTGGTCTGGACTTGGCCTGGGTGGGCTAGTCATTTGGGATTGCATTTTATTTCTTCTTCTTGCCATTTTCTATGTTCTATTTTAAATTGTATTGTATATGGATGCTTGTAGAATTCTTATTTTAGATAGCCTTTTCACTGGTGCTGAGGCTTTCTTAGGAGGTATCTGTTCCTCTGGATGTCTTTGAAAGGTAGGTGTTTCTTGGTCTTTATGTCTGTCCCAAAAACCTATGTTCCCAATATATTAAGATAGAGAAGTTGGTATCTATTTGAGTTAGGGCCCATTTCTTTAGTACTGGACCATCGTGATTGTTTTGACCACTTACAATCTCACTGTTGTCATACGGAGATGAAAACTGGTTATAGCACATATGACATCCTGGTTTAAGTAGTTCAGTTGTCAATCACAATAGACTCAAGTACAGCTTGGCTACTAGTGAACTGTGGCAACTATTAGCATGGCAACTATAACCATAGCAGGAAGGTCCACAGAAATATAATGCAACCCAACTTATACCCAAAACTTCTATGCAATGATTTTCCACATCATAGAGTGATTTTACCCTGTTGTAGGGGACTCAAGAGGATAAGAGATGAATTGGAGAGATGAATGAAGTTAAATATAGTAGGAGCAAGGTTGGGGGACACAGGATGATCATCCAGGTTTGGGGTCATTGTAGGACACAGGAGAAAAGTATTAGAGGAGCTCTGAAGTGAAATAGAAAGATAAGAGACAATATTTACTCAAATAAAAATATCACAAAGTGAGATAGTTGCCTAAAGAGGATGAATAGAATAAAACAAAAAGAAAAACTAGATATCTAAGTTGTGGGTGAGAGAGGAAAGAAGGAAGAAAAGGAAAAGGAAAAGAAAGAAAAATGCAATATTCACACATATCCTCACACACTGCAAAAACAACAACACACAGAAAGAAAAACAGAGCAGAGAGAAAATGAGAAAAGAAAGGGAAAACAAACAAACAATGAAACAAACAAATGAAATGAAAGACAAAATACTAATCCAGCTGAATACCACGTGGAAAACAAATCAGGCAGAGAAAAATGAAAATAGTGTCTATCATTCTGTGGTGGGTCCGAGGTCCGAGTCAGATCCCAGGAATGTGTACTCTGGCCAAGATTGCAGGTGGATTTTTGCTAGTTTTGGGTCTGATCTTTGTCTCTGGATTTGAGGTATAGGATTAGTTTTCTGTGGCTGGAGTTCTCCTGAGTTGTTTAGAAATGAAAAAGAAAAGAAAGTTAGGGAAAGGAAAAGAAGAGAAAATACAAGAAAAGAAAAGACAAAAGAAAAGAAAGAAAAGAAAAGAAAAGAAAAGAAAAGAAAAAAGAAAAGAAAAGGGGGCAGCCCTACCCACCCACTTTTATTTCTGATGTCTTTGTCCCTAAGTGCAACACTGTTTCTCCTAACTTACTACCTATTGACTGGTATTGTTATTGCTGCATGGGAATTTCCACATCTCTAGTTCCACCTGTCCATCCTACTAGCCTTAGCCAGGGTCCTGCTGTGTCACTGGCAGTCGCAGTGGTCTCTGGACCCTGGGTCCCAACAGCGGAGGCAGGGAGAGGCAGATCTTAAACTTCCCTGGCCAGCTGCACATCCCGGGTCAATGGAGGAAGGGAGGAGCCAAGGTCAAACTTCTAAGGACCTACCTAAATCATAGAGGTCCTATAAGTTTCTTAGCACAGTGCTTGATAAATATTAAACATTGGTAAGTGTTAGATATTGAAAGACAATAATAAATATAGTTGTGTTATGCTATTGAGATTATCAGCATTTTAAATGAAATAAAACTTCCTGCCTATCACTTTTACATTGTTATCTGAGTACTGAAGTGAGCAGCTGTCCTCAGAATCACTGTAATCCAAATATGTCCTGAGAAGTGGTGGTCAAATGGTATTTGATTTCAGTATTTATGTTTCTTGACCCTTGTGATTATTTTTGGTGGACACTGGCTTGAAAATTTCCAAGGAAGTCCATTTGGGAGTATTTTTTATTAGCATGTGCTGGTAGTAAATAATGATTATATTTACCTTGGGAAGTCTGTTCATGTACATAGCACATCTTAATTCATTCCTTGCCCCTTTCTCCCTTCTCCCTCACCCCAACCCTTCTTCCCCTGTTCGTTTGCAAAAGCTCTATATCCATATTTTCCTTTCAACTCTTTCTTCAAAATCCCCTTTCCCTTCCTTCCATATTCTCTCTACCTTTTGTTCCCCTTTCCATTTGAAAAAAATCTCCCTATTTTCTAATATTAATTTTTATTTTGCTCCTTATTTATACTTTGTTTTTCTCATATAAGAGAAACAATGTTATATTTAAATTTCTGTAGGAAGCAAAAAAAAAAAAAAGAAACAAAGAAATGAATTGCTTTTTCTTACACATGGAAACATTATTTTTATTTGAGAATATACTTTTCCAGATCAGGAAGTAGAACTATAGTGAGAACCTCACTCAGTTCCCTGTGGGAGGAGGGATGACAGGGCCACCTCCGTGAGTGGGAAAAGAAAAGGAAGCAGGTGATGATCCCAGTAATGGCATCACTACCAATTAGGCCTATCTAGTCCCATGAGCTGCATGTGCGTCTTTTTGTGGCTAAGCTTGTCACATGGAAACCATGTGTCAGAAGCAGGGGCAACCTCAGCAAGCACCTTGCCAGACTTTCTTCTTCCCAGTGTGGAGTGTCCATACAGTTGAGTATGGAGTAACCCCCTCTCTAACTTCCTCTCTCAAACCTAGTTGAGTGTTGTTTCCGTTCTGTGTGGGTCTCTCTGCCCTAGCCAAGTGAAAAGGACCTACTTTGTGGGGAAAGTGTGGATCAAAAAGAGAATTAAGATAGTTGGCGGCGAGGGGGCTTTCCTTAATTTTTCTAAATTCCGGTTGCCTCAACTGTGCTGAGTGAAGACAATTGAATTAGATATCACCTCTATGGCATTAGTTACAAATATGGAGCTCATGTAGGCACCCACACATTACTCTAACTGCTGTGCTACATAAATATTTCACTTAATTTTTGTAACAAAATTTTTACATATTATACATGTTATTTTTACAAATTATAGATGGAGTTATTGAAGTTTAAGAGGCAAAATCAATTGGCCAGAGTACAGTTAAGAAGTGATGGAATGAGACTTTGTCTGTGTTCTGCATCTAAAACTGACATCCATAATTTCTATGAAATTTTGCCTCGTTAGTGTGTGTTCAAGCTCACTCTCATCTAAAGGTGCCACTGGACAAAGGTCTGGGGACATCTCTTTAAAGAGGGGATGGGACTTCAACTCAGTCAGGGCAGGTCCTTGACATCCTTTCAGAAAAGCATCTCAGGGTGCACCACTGTGAGATGTGTGGGCTGATTTATTGGAGCTAGAAGGTGAGAGAGGATAGGAAAGGGATCTCAGCTTGAGAGGGAAGAGGGTGGAGTTTTGATGAAAAGATCAGACTGGTCCATCATCAAAGGATGAGACCGGCTTTTATGAATTTGTTGGGGTAAGCTGGGTTTGGCTGATCATTATCTCAGTTCTGTTTTGACAAGATGGCTTCGGCGATGTCCTTATTGCTTAATCCCTTCTCCAAGAGATGATGGTCCTGCTTTTGGGTAGTCTAAATTTTGTGGAATCCAAGATTAGTGCAGGTTAGGGGCAGTGGATAGTGTCTTCTGGGTGTTCATTGGTAATTGAATATCTCTGTAAATCTCTTGTTTTGGTGTCTGAATCTTGAAGGAGGATGATATAAGTTATGCAAATTTGGGCCTAATTAACTAAGTATTGCCATTTTTAAAGACATTCCCTAAGTGATTAAACTGTCTATATACAGAGCAGATTTTTAAAAAAGCAAAACATTTTAACATCTCCCAGAAAAAAAAAAAGCACAAATCAGCTGTTAATGAAGAACAAAGTAAGGTAAGGACCGAGGAATTCATTTTTCCTCTGTCTCAATGGTGGTTTTGTCTGTTTCAAAGTCACAATGATAACCTTAATGATCAAGGCAAGTGCTTCATGGTAGGGACCTTTTCATTATCTGTGATACAGTCAAAACAAGATGGGTGTAGTCTCTTATAACCAAGCAGAAAGTTTTCCTGGTTATTTGGATTTCTGTATTAGTTTTTAACGATGACATAGTGGCAAAAAATAGTGGCTATAGATAAAGGGGTAGGACCATCTAGCAGGTTATAGTTCCCTGTTTCCAAAGAGAGGAAAATGAAAGGCATTATTTGCACAGTTCTTACAGTTGAATCTTACCACAACTTACTACGGTATGTGAAATTGGTCTAGCTTTGCAAATGAGTTCACTTGAACCCAGATAGTGCAGTTACTTGAACATGGTCACATATCAAAATGAATATGAGAGGTGAAATTCAAATGTGTCTGTTGTCATTCATGTTCGCGCTCTTTCCATATCATATTACATTCCAGATATGCTTACTTTTGTCCTTTTTCCTCCTGATCACATTGAAAACAGGACACACATTACCAGTGCACACATACCCCCTTCTCACTCGTACTTACACATCCGTCATATCTACAGTAGTTCCTTGTGTGTCCTTATTTACACGGGCTTAGGAAAGCTCTATGATAAACCCTCTTCCTCTTACCCAAGAGAATTAGATTAATTCCGCACACTTGATTGGACTGGAAAGATCCATCAAGACTCTGAATCACTGTTCTCTCACTACATAACTTATTCACCTGCACTGTACTGTAGAGTAGATATGTGTAGAGACAAGGCTGTTTCTCCTTGTAGTAAAACACAGATGAGAATGCAGAAACTTCCCAGGACAACTCACATTTATGCTTGAGGCAAGCATCAAGTCTGCCCTTTAAACATAGTTACTTTGGAGTCACGAGCAGTTACTTGAAGGTACTGCATTCACTCAGAGCCCAGTTGGTACCCTCAAAGGCAAATGAAAACTTTTGCAACAGGGTCCAGGGCCTACTTCAGGTTCTTTTGTGGAAACACATGATCAGTCCAAGCATAAAAGACCTATTTACATTTTATGTTGAGGCAGATATTGTTCTGTGTCTGGCTGGGTTCTATTTGGTCATTCATTCACAGATTCACTCTTTCCTTTCCTCAGCACCCGGTGAAATTATATTGTATGAGAACACTGGTAGGTGTTGAGCTTATAGGCAACTAATGCTCATATATAGGGGTAACATTTGAGATGCACTGATTTGCTACCATGTCTTCTGTTGTGACTAATGTAATGCATAATGGTGATCAGCACTGCTCCAGCCCTTTGTATAGTCAGACTTGCTCTAATGTGCTGCAGTGCTCTGAGCACGGTGAGGGACAACACGTTAACAAACGCACATTTTACACTCACCATGTGGTTCTAGGGCCCCATGTTTTTGAGGCAATCAAATTGTTTAGCTCTTTTTACACTGCAGCCAATTTGACCAATATTCCTCATCTAATTTCTGAAGTAAGAGTCAGAGCTCTATTTCCTAGAAACCCAAATGCTGTTCAGACCACGTTTGGTATCCACAACACTCACCAAAGCCATATGACCAGCGGAAACCAAGCTCTGAAGCAGATCTATGTATATATGCATCCTGGCCTGCTGTGAGCTAGCAAATGATGAAGGTCCATTCTTAGGTATATCCTGGAAAGGAGGCAACAATGCACTTTTACACTGTACTGGGAGGATTAAATGAAATATTGTATATGAAGTTGTGGGCATTCAATAAATCAGTTCTGCACACCTCAAGCAACTGCTTCATTTCATATCATCAGGGTTTTTTTTTGTTGTTGTTGTTGTTTTATTTTGTGTTTTTTTGGGGGGAATTCAGGTAGTAAATTATATTTGATAATATGTGACCTGTGCTATAAAATCCTCCTGAACAGGATTACATTTATTTTCCAGCCTCCTGCACAGATAGCTGTGGTTATCCATGTCCCGGTGTATTTGATCGATCTAACTTTGTACAAAAGACCTGGAATGATTGAGATGTTGGGTCATGGCCAATGTGTTCTTATATTTTTTGCTTTGGTCTCAGTTCTTGCCTTCCATAGTGATGTAGACATTTACTAAATGATTGTTCAATTAGTGGATATCTCAGTCACAGGCCACTGTAGCTATATGCCAAGTACTTCAGTGATGTATCTTTATGATGACATTTGAATCTCCTGACTGTCAGATTAAATTTTCTCTCGCATTTCCTTCATTTCCAGAGCTGTTATCTTTTTAAAAAATAATAATTTAAGAAGACTTCATATTAAAATGCCCCTTAAAATCTCCTGACTGTCATTTTATTATATAGCTAGAAGTGATACTATGAAATCTTACGGCTTGCTGGGAAAACCCATGAAGCTAATACTTGATTACAAAATCAAATCTACCACAATTGGAACAGACTTGTGTCAGCAGATTTTCCTTAATGAGAAAGTAATTTTAAGTGAAATGGCTACATTATTTGTCTACTGAAGATCTAACTGTGCAACTATTACTTCATGCTTCATTCAGTCACATTAAGTCCTTATTGTAAAGTGTCTTATTTGAACACAGCACTTTCTGTTTAGTTAATTCCAAGTGCCAGTAAATAAACATTATTCTGTTATTCATATTTTAGGTCTGGGAAAACAGTCCAATTAAAAGGAACATAGGTCAAAGAATCCTGTGAATACAAACAAATTTATTTGTTATTCCAAATACTTGCTATAGACATATTGTATTAATATTTACAATGTTATAAAATGACTCAAAATACTTCCTTGATTTAATCTAGATTAGAAATTATTTGAATTAGGATTATAATCAGAAAGGGATTATAATCAGAAAGGGATTTAAAATTGACTTTTATGTGATGATTACTGTATAAGAGCAGTGAAGGAGTCACTATATAAGGATGTTAAACTACAGAGTTACCTTTTCCCACATTATAGAAATGAAGAATAGGGGAGAAATAATTGATTAGTGGTGATAATAGATATTGCAACGTTAACAGGAGAGTCTTACAGAGGTTGTTACAGTTCAGTGCATTCCCTAGAGTTGGTAAGTTGGAAGCTTAATGCCCAATGCAAGAATATCAGAAGGACCCTGACACCGAGTTATCTGGAGGTTGGGTGCTACAGGAGCAGGTTTAGGCCTCTCCTGCTCTTTCCCTTCTTGCTGCCCTACCTTTTGCCAAGGGTGATGCAGCACAGAGGCTTCCTCGGGTACTGGCACCATGCTCTTTGACTCTCCAGCCTTCAGTACAATGAGTTTAATATGTTTCTGTTTCTTACGAATTACTAAGTGTTGAGCAACCCATTACACCAACACAAAACGGGCTGAGACTGCAGTGCTAGGGCAGACCCGTGGTTTTCAGCCTTTGTGCAGCCTTGGTGTAAAGGTGTGAAGGTCCTGAGAGTGTTCCACACACAGAGGCTTAAAAGTGGGACAGAGTAACTCTTCGCCTCTTGGTACGCTGGTCCGATAAGTTAAGGTGGATCACAAGTTAAGCCAAAGGACTGCTTTTTCCCACCAGGCTATTTAGAATTAAATAGCCCAGGGAGTCGGTAGTGAAAACCCAGCTTGCCTTTCTTTCACCAAGCCCAGACCAGAGCTTGCTGTCTTGCTTGCTAGTTGGGACCTATGCAGAACAGTAGCCAGGTAAGGAAGCAGTACCAGAGACAGATCAAAAGGTGTCTGGAGGTGAGCTGGCCTGCACTCAAGGAGGGGGTGGTGGGCATCATAATGGTGTCTCCTCTTATCGAAGAGTAAAATAAGGTTCAAAACATTTAGGAAAATGTCATAAAGTCAATAAATTATGAAGATTCTAATATAAGTTTGTCTGACCAAATTTTCCCAAGCCACTGGGGGTAATAAGTCCAGTCCCACCAATCATTCATTGTATGACCTCCACCAACCCAGACACTGAACATGTGCTCGTTAAATGAATGAATGTCAACAGGTAAGTATCTGGTTTCTCAGATGAAGATAGATGATTAACCATCCCTATTAGCACTCCTCTAAAGATGAAAGGAGAAGTGAACTGAATGGTACTCGGTATTCCTCTTTGAGTTGACTATCACCACTTACAAACAGGTGCTTCTAAAATGACTACAATGCAAGCATTTAGTTACCTAAGGATATAAAGAAATTCTTAACATGTTATGTACATAATTATTTCAAATGCCTAATATAAAGTAGCAATTAGTAAATGAATAATCACACATGCAAATATAAAGAATCAGGAGCTACCACTTCCTTTGTAAGTACAAGCTCCCAAGCTGCCACCTGCACACAAACAGGTGTGAGCCCCAGATGACGCACCGCAGATTCTCACTGCTCAGCAGATCACGTTCACCTCAGTGCGTGTGGTCAGTACCGACCTGACTGAACCCTTTCACTAAGACAAGGTTCTTTCACAAAAAGACTAACTTCTGTAGTGTTCAAATTATGCATGAATTTGTAGAGCTTCTGCAGAACCATTACAAATATTTATGGTGTCATCAAGGCCCATCTACCCCATACCAGCATAGCAACTACCTAGTATTTTCCATACCTCACTGTCTTAGTAAACTAAGAATATACATTGGTTCCAAGAAGAATTGGATTTCAACTAAAATATTCTCTTTTTTATTCACTATAATTTGGCTTCTTAAAAAACCTACTTTATCTTCACTTTTTTCTTACCTTTGCTCCACAAGACATTTCCATTTTCACAGTTGAAAGCTGAGGAAACACAGAAAAATTAACACATTTGATTTGGATCCAAATGCTAACAGCACCAACAAAATTTCACTTAAGGTGCTAACCTGGTCTTCACTCCTTTCTAAAATCAGCACCATTATTCATTTATGTCATCCAAGGTGGGAGTACCACCTCCGAGAGCACATTCAGTCTGCAGACTTGGTAAGAGAACTTTACAAAGTGCAGTACTGATTCCCATACTTTATTCATGATTTTGACATTCCTACTCATTTTTTTAGTAACTTTTCATTCCAGGCAGCACGTTAATATATATGACACATTTGTCTGCTTATAGCACTAAAAAGTGGCTTGTATGGCCAGAGGTATTAGGCTGTTCTTGGCCAGAGATGCAGTTGTATGTGCAGACTGATTCAAAAGGACTAAAAGTATTTGAGGGAAAGGTGCTCAAACAAATTACATTTCTGAAATGTGAATAGTAGGTATCAGAATGAAGTTCACCATAAGCATGCTAGTTCATAACCTCACTTTGGTAACATTTTAGATGGATATTAATTCATTTCATTAAGATAATTGCATTATCCTTGCATATAAACCATTGAACTGTAATCACTGGACTACAAGACCTATATTAGACACAGACATGCCAGTAATTATCAGTGTACCCTTAATTAATTTAATTAACTTCTAGGGGTCTTAGACTACAGAGGATGATTTGCATAAATTGATATGATGTGCTCAACAAGTACTGCTGAATGAATATATGCTAGAATTTAAAATCTAGCCTGCTGCAAAAATTCCATTTGGCAACTATCCAAACTTGTAGAAACTTTCTTATTTTTCTTTCTTCCTATTCTCCTTCT
Source organism: Dinomys branickii (assembly GCA_004027595.1). Classification (NCBI taxonomy): domain Eukaryota; kingdom Metazoa; phylum Chordata; class Mammalia; order Rodentia; family Dinomyidae; genus Dinomys; species Dinomys branickii. The sequence goes on along the minus strand of PVLD010000377.1, from coordinate 227,325 downwards.
AGATTTTGTCAAATATTTTTGTTTAAATGTTTTCAAATTGCTTCTGAGGTTGCTCTTTTGTTAATGTCTTCAAAATACAATGCAGGTGATCTTTTTGAAACACAGGCCTGCTGGTTCATGTCTGTCCCTGGGGTTTCTCTGTTGCCCTTCCTAGAAATTGCAGCTTCTTTGCCATGGACTCTAGCATACAATAGACTCCAGTTTGCTTTTCTAACTTTAGGAGCTTTACGGTTGCTTTTCTCTTTGAACATTTTGACTTTTAGCATATCCTAGGGTGTGTTCTTTCATCTCTGCATCTTTGCACAAAGACAGTTATTTTGCTTAAAACTAGTATGTCCCCCATGACCAACTGGTTCTTCTATTCATGTATCAAGTTGTGTGTTACAAGTTACTCTCACTGGGAGGCCTTTGCTGATATCCTGAATGTGGTGCTTGGTCTCCCTCCTTGGTGTTCTTGTGACAAGCTGTTCCTCACCCATCTCAGCAGGTTTTACACTGCGTTATAATGATCTATTTCTTTGTCTGTAACTGTCTCTAGGTTGTGAGTTTTACTGACAGACAGTAACCTATATCTGCCTTCATCATTTTTGAACCACCGGTCCATGGCGAAGTCCCTGCTCCCCCAATGTGTGCGTGCGTGTGTGTGTGTGTATATATATATATATATATATATATATATATATATGTATATACACATATATATATAGTTGTCAAATTGATTGATTTATGTGATAATGAGACTATGATGTTAGGATATTCACTATTTTTCTATAGATCATGAAGGTAAATTTTTTCTATGTACTATTTCAATTTTCATTTCTATCTGTTATAAAATACATTTTACATCCACAAAGAAATGAATAATGTATTTATTTTAGAACATACATGTGTACTTTATTTACTCAATAGAAAGGAAGAGAGGAGAAATATTTAAGTATTCAGAAATGGTAACAAATGAATGATTTCTTTCTTACTGTTTACCGTGTAAGCACACTAAGCTAAAAGTGATATGTCCTTGGTTATCTTCACAGAAATTGAATAACTTGTATTAATAAACTCTCTCGAGTGTCCGGTGGCAAAATATTTCTAATAGTGAACTAGAGACAGTAGCATCGGTGAAGATAGGTATTTAGAAAAAAAATAAAGCTGACATTACACTAAAGTTTAATTCTTTTGTGTTTAGCATATCTAAAGAAGAAACCAAATGGCAATTGTTTCAGAAGGCACGTGCAGATTGTTTAATAGGTGGTTGGTTACATGACAAAATCCACATGCCAAGAGGTATGAAATAATATGGAAATTTTATTTCAATATTGTAAACTCTGTTTCCCTTCCATAGATGTGTCCAGAAAAGTTGGCTCTGTGCATTGATGTTTTGAAGTAGTGTCAAAAAAATGTGCTGAGTTGGTTGTAAGAAATCCGATATAGGTATCAAAGGTTTCTGTAATTCCTGATCTTAATAACTAAATAGATGCCATTCTTATCAACAAGGTGAGAGAAAATTAAAAATAAAATATATTTTGGGGGTAAAGATCAGAAAATATCAGGTACAGACGTTAAATTTGAGATTTTTACTAGATATGTAAGTGGAGATTTGAGAGCACAGAAAGTAGATGAACTGGAACTTGGGGAAGGAGCCCACACTACAGGTGTAAGCCTGATACTCATTTGCACATGTGTCTGTAAGCCTAAGCGAGCTCACCGAGCCAGAGAACGTGGATTCGGAAGGAAAGAGGAACAGCAGCGGAACCCCGGCGCGTCCTTGGTGACTTTGACAGGAACCGGGCGGAGCGGAGGAAGACTGAGTGGAGAAATTCTGAGGAAGATTGGGGGGAAGGAATTGCAGACTGAATCAAAACTCTTTAAAATCCCAAATCATGGGCTGGGGATATAGCTCAGTGGAATAAGTGCTTGCCTGGCAAGCACAAGGTCCTGAGTTCAATCCCTAGTACCGCAAAAAAAAAAAAAGAAAAAATAAAATAAAATCCCAAATCACATATTCAAGAATGTTTCTGAGCCTGTTCAGAATGATCCTTTTCTTATTTCCAATCACTTTTCCCTGAACAACAAAAAATTCCTCATAATAAACAAACTAGACTACCATACAGCCATAAAGAAACATGTGGACTTTCACGGTTGCTGAGAGTACCGCAGCCCACCTGTAAGCTGGCTGATTATGAGGTCTTATTGTAAATGAGCTATGACATCACCGAATCCACAGGAGAAAAACAGCAAGTGTTTTAATAGAGATTGTAGATCTCTCATTTCCCTAGTTTACTTCCATTGAAATGAACTGCTTTGTTGTGACAACTGTGCTGTTTTATTAGTTCGTCAATTTTAATGCTCTATACATTAAATAAAAGGTTATTCTCTGCTTCTTGTACCTGTAGGAGATAATAAGGACCCTCACAGGAAGAGAAAACCACTGCGAGCTTTCTTTAGTGTTCTAGCAGTTCTGAGAGAGGGGGACTTTTTATTTTGATAGCTAATCCTGTGTGCTACGATTACAAACTTAAGGGACTATATTGGACCCAGAACTGGAACTTCCTCCTTTGGTTAGTCTCATAGGTAACATAGCTCTCCTGAGCTGCTCAGAGCGAACACTCCAGAGGGAGTCTGCAGCTCTCATTTACATTGTACATTCTCCTTGAGACTAAACAAATCTGTGAGCATCTCTGTCAGTGTTAACGTGTTCTCTGTACTGCGTGCCCCCAGTGTACTTAATGATCTATCCTGCTCCCTCTATTCCTTGCTAGAGTGGGAGCTTGCTTTCTTCATTTTTAACAAAAGAATCTCTATAAGAAAATAGAAATATTAAATTTTTTCCATCAACATCCTTCTTATCTTAACTAAAAGTCAAAGAATTTAAGGTATCTCTGTTAAAGACTACGACAGGAATTGGTTTAGCTTTTTATGAGGGTTTCCTGTCTAATAAAATTCATAATTAAAAAAGCACATGTGTACATACATCTGTCAGGATATATTATGAAAGGGATATGATTTGGTGTGTGAAAGTACTATCAAAATATAGAAGAGGTACCAATTAGCTGTAACACATCTGAACCAGATACTAAAACAAGACAAGGAGGTGCCAGACTGACAAGTGGCCTGTGGGAATGCCTGGCTAGGACCAGCATCTTAGAGGTGCACATGTCTACTTGTGCTTGAGTGACATGTGGCTGAAACATTGAATGTGAGGATGAATTTTATCAGTGAGACTCATTATTTTATTGCTAGATTATTACTGAATAAGATTCCTTGGGTTGAGACTTGGATTGACACTTTTCATGAAATTTTATTTTTCTCTACAATTAATTATTAGACATTTCCTTAACAAGACACTAATCAATTGTGAATATCAATTAATAATAAATGTAGATTTCATAAGTGCTATCAATCAGACAGATGAAGTGACAATGCCGAGACTTGAGAGGGGGGGCCCTACTTGGCATTTCCGTAAGGATGCCCTCTTCTTTGTCACAATCCAGCTAGCATCTGCTACTTTCTTTTGCTGTCAAGTTTCATCCTCCCAGTATTGCTCCATGCCTCTATGACCATGACTATATCTATAACTGGAATAAAAAATGCTGGATGACAGTTTTTTAACACTCTTAGTTCAGCTCCAATGAGTTGAACTTCAGATATGGTGATGTGTTACTGAGATCCAGGCTTTCCATGGACCAGCTAGCTGGAGGTCTTCTAGGGTAGGTTCCCTCATAGTAGAACTGACCATTTCTATGACTTGACTCTGTCCCTAACATGGACACAACTTTTCATGTCTCCTTCATAGTCAGAGAGCATGGGAATACAATTTCAAGGTAGTAAAAGTGTTTTTGAGACAGGGTCTCCCAAAGTAGCCCAGGCTGGTCATAAACTTGCAGAGATCATTCCTGCCTCAGCCTTCTGAGTGCTGGGATGAGAGTCAGGTGCCCCTACTCTTGGCTAACGCAGTAAAACTTTTGATTCAACTTTCTTCTTGTCCTTTAGAGTGGAATTGCAGAAATCTTTGCTCTATCTTCCAATTTAACCTCTTGCCTCTCACCCCAATTTCTGATCTTATATTGTAATTTATTAATTGTGTTTTATATATACTGACAAGACTAGTGATAAATGAGGGAAGAGATTTCCAGGGAGTGTATTATTTAAAATAAAAATGTTTTATTGAGCCAATGTGAGTGATGTGGAATATGATTTTTATCTCTGGTTTAAAATTTACCATTTAATTATTACATAGTTTCCTATGTTGATATTTACTCCATAGTGATTCTGACAGCTGATAGTTTAATTGAATTTTTGTGTATCTGAGATGGATGGGACACGCTTACTCCTCAGCAGTGTGGAAATACTAGTCACATAACCTTAGTGGAGAGAGCTTCCTCCCTATTTACACCTCTGTCTCAGGGGTATCACTAATTTACCAACTGAGTTGTTCAACTGAAAAAAAAAAACCACTGGAATTAACCAAAGCGGTTGTGTATTTAGTTGTAAGTGGCCACCAAAAGAGTCTTTTTAAAAAAGACACAAGCCAAACTGTGATCTAAACTGCTTTAAAAGTTGTAAGGCACGGAAAATGAAACTATGCTTTTCATTGTACTATGCTCTTTTAAAATAAATTTCAGTGCCAAAAATTAGTTTGCTCTTTCTCTTGATTAATGTCAAAGCATACTGTGTTTATTTTTGTTTCACTGAGTGAAATTTTTTGGGGAAAACAGATGCATGGATTATGAGGAACTAAAATAACATTGCTGATAATTATAATATACAAAACACCTAGAACCTACGGTAATTACATACAAACTTACAAATAATGGAAGAGACGTAATCACGTTGACCTTGCTCAATCATAAAAGACAAGGCTGCTTTGAATTTTTTGTAATTGCCCACTTATTATGCAGGAACTGTTAAATCCTTTCTACTCATGCACATATGTGCGAGGCTGAAAGGATCCTCCGGCATATTGGATTTCCTTTTTCATTCCTCATTTCTACCGCACTCCTTGTGGTCTCTGTTTTGGTGCATTTGTCTCACACTGCGCTCTCCACCTTGTTGGTACAGGGCATTCTCCAAGTGTGACCCGGGGAGCTCCTCAGGCTGAGCAGCGGAGGGGCTCCCAAGTCTGCCGTGCAGAGACTTACTCAGAGCTCTCCTTCTTTAAGCACAGCATACACGAAGTGCAGAATTTTGCAATAGAAATGGCCACTGCTGGGTAGGTAATTATGTGAATGATCCCTGCCTCCTGACTCTGCTCAAGAATGCCTTTTGGCAAATAGGATATATAACGGATATAAGGATAATATATACTTTATAAAACAGAGTACCTGGGTTTAGGGAACATAATGCAATATTAAAGGGGTAACAAAATTACATTATATTATTTATATAGTAATAACAAATTTATGAAGAGAGCAGAATTCATATATGTTTATATTTTACACACACACACACACACAGAATAATGGTATTACCCATCTCAAGTAAAATGCTTAGAAAACCTGACCAGCTCGCGAGGAAGATAGAACTAAAATATATCAGACTGGGATTTTTTTTCTTAAAATTATATGTAGAGTGTGATAGCATGAGCACATCCATGTGTGTGTGTGTGTGAGTATGCATATACTAAACCCTAGAGAGTTAAACAAGGACTTAGACACACTAAAGTATTAACAGTGAATATTTTTTGGAGAGGCATAAAACAAGAAATATTTAAATATTTTTAATATGAGAGAATTATTCCTAAACTTAAAATTACATGGAATATAAACCCTGGCAACATACCTATGCTTGTTTACACATAGAGTGTATTCATATGTGTAGATAATTTGAATTGAATTCCAGTGTGTTTATTTTGCTCCAACAACATAGGTGCTGGCAGTCAGAAACTGTCCTGCTTCACACAGCCCTGCTCTGGGGCGGAGTCACTAATAACTAATTATGAAACCACCAGTTTGTTTTCTGCATGCATCACACTGTGGGGTGAGCAGTAAGGAAAGCAATGGCACAATTATCATAACAGATTGCTGCTCTGGTGCCCATGGGTAGCATTTCTCATCCTTGTGACCGGTGCATGAATAAGGAATAGACACAGACATATTGTTTTCCACTCTCCATGACTTTGTTGCGAGCTTTGTTGCGGGCTTGTTTCTCTTATCAGTGGAATAAATTGATAAGTACCTGGAACAGAAGCTGAGAAGGAACATTGAAAGCTGGATCCCTATTAGTTTTCCCTGTTATTCCTGCTGGCTCATAAGGTTTGCCCCGTAAAGATTCCCTGGAATCTTTGCTAGCCACCAAAGAAATATTTCTGGTTAACAGCAAAATTCATCAATAAGCAAATGGAAAACAAATCAGCTTAGCAATAAAGTTGAAAAATAATCACAACCTGGTAGAGGAAACCTGCAAGGTGACTTTATAGGAAGAGTGATAGCAAAATTGCTGGGATGTGACTCGAATTTACACTGCAAATGACTGTCATGGGGCCATACTACGAACGCCAAATGACAGTGATATGATTGCCCTGCAAAGAAAACATATTTGCGCTTTCCAGCTACAGACAAAAGTTTGAAGAGCTTTCAGCAGAACCTTGGTGTATTTGTCAGGTGCTTTTTCTGGGTGCGAGAAGAGTTCTTATCCTTGATGGACTCACAGTGTATAAACAGACAGCAAACCTCATCTTATTCTTGAGGGCTTCTGAGCACTTGATGAAGATGGTGCGAAGAAAGTTAAATTTTGTATATTATTTTGTGTGCTAGTCATGGTGTTCTTGCTTTTAATATACTACCTTTAAATCTTTGCACACCTTACATGAGTTCTTCTGCATTACTTGGTATACTGGCCACAAGCTGCAAGGAGTTCTGCATCACACAGTTGTCTTATTGTCTAAGAACTGACTTCCTGTATATGTATATATTTTATTATTGTTGGATCAATAAGCCTGACCTCCTAGATCTCCTTCTTGGTTCTTACATTTCATGTAATTTCCCATTCCTGTATTTAAAGCTCTCTCTCTCTTTTTTTTTTTTTTATTTTTTTTTCCGGTACCAGGGATCGAACTCAGGACCTTGAGCTTGCCAGGCAAGTGCTTATGCCACTGAGCTATACCCCCAGCCCCTAAAACTCTCAATCTCTATATGCTAATAACAGGAAAGATTTTCAACCGCCTCCTATGCGTAAGGCACCATTTATGCACTTCTGTGTGTGTACGTTAGTTGTCTATCGTCAATGGCTTTCAGGCAGAGACTATAGGAATACCAGGAGACAGGAATTTGAGTTATTAGGCTGCAAAGGAGAATATATATCCTGGCTGACTTTGGGGCCTCTCAGTAATAGGCAGTTACAAATAATCTAATGAAGGTTATAGGCTTTAATTGAGGGATCTTTGTGAAAGCCTGAGGAGGAAGGAAGCTGCTTTATACGGGATGTTAAAAAAATCAGGGAAATTTTATGATCAGGTATCTCATTAAATCTTATCTACAGAGAGTGGAAGTTAGAATAGAGATGCAATCACTTAAGAGGTGGCTGTCACTCAGTGAAAAAAGTGTTTGGCACATTGTGTCAGCTTTTCTTATCAGTTATTAAACACAAGCGGGCATGATTTTATCTTGTCTGACTTGTGTGGTGCCAGCGCTGTGACTTGTTTATGCCCTACAGGAAAATACCTTGGCCTGGGAATGAGAGCCAAGTAATCTTCCAAGTGTCCAGGGTAGAGCTTTTTAATCTGTCTATCCATCAATCTATCATCTATCTATCCTCTGTCTATGTATGTACGCACTAACATCTGACTGTACTCATTCACTAACTGTAATACCTGAGGGATATATATTATAATTGCTCCCATTTTATAGAAAATTAAACTGAGGAACAGAGAGAACCTCTTGCCCAAGTTTTGATGAGATACCTGGAATTCAAGCTCAGGTGGTTCCCTAACCCATGCTATTTATCTCTGCGTTAACTTAGTGGACAATCAGCTGACCTGGTAAGTGACCCATTCCTGCATCACATGTAGCAGAGACCCCTCAGCAGTGGCCTTCTGTGCTGCTTCAGTGAAGGAGGGGTGACAGGTAGAGTTAGAGAGAGCATGGCTGTCAGGCAGTGTGGGATGGAGGCAGATTTTTTGTGGGAGAGAAGTGTAAAAGAATCAAATTGACATCTTGAAGATATCGACCTAATACACACTTTGATCCTTATGGACTGAGCAGTTGATACAGTATAAGCAACAGAGATCCGGAGAGGGAGCTTGACAGCCTGTCCATGTAGCCCGCTAGGAGAGGAGAATCTGGGCACGGGAACAAAGGTGCAGTCGCTGTGTACGAGAGAGGAAGAATATGAAGACAGTGTGGAATGTGGCACAGGGAGAAGAGCGCAAGGCAAGGAAGAGGAAGAGCAAGCCCTGGTACTTGCCTTACAACCACAGGACTCTAAGAGGAGGAGATGCCCCACGTGTGCTGGTTAACGGGGGTCTCCACTGGAATGAGAAACTCCTCTTTGACTCAAATCCTTTATGTATTATTTCCCTCTTTCTCTCTAATTAAACCTGTTCCTCCAGTTAACCCTACACCGCAGCATAGAAGCTGGGAAAAGACATGGCCAAGCTACCTTTTGCATTCTGCCATTGCTTTGGACTGGGAATGTTTGGCCAATAGAAGCAGATTGCTGTGCTTCTCTATGAGGCTTTTTCTACTAGAAACAAGGGTGTGTCCGAGTCCTGGGACAGCAGAAAGGGATATGGTGAGGGGCCCAAGTCTTGGTGGAAGCAAACAGTAGGAAAACTAACAATATTGTGTTGATGATGCACACCCTCTTTACCCAAAATGTAAAACAGAACAAACTGCACTCCACCGCACACCATATATATATATCAGAAAGTCCAGTTTACCAAAGTAAATAAAATGAGAAATCAAAACTAGAAGAAACAACCAAAATGCTAATTAAATTGAACAGTGTCACAGAGCCCATGTCAATAACTTTAGGATTATTTCATTTTCTATCTGTCTTTTCTCCATTTATTACAAATATCTTGCGAGTTGACTGTGTTTCAGGCACGGTTCCAGGAGTGGGAACACGATGATTGATGAGCCAGCCAGGATCTGTGCTGGTTGCAAAGTGGGCCCCAGACACTAGATCATACTATGGATTCAAAGACAGAAAGACTCAGATCTCAAATGCATTCCGAGAGCATATATAAATTTGAGATTTAAAGTGTTACATTTTCACAAATCAGTCTGCGATGTGGTAGTCAGCTTATCTACTTGGAAGAAAAGTAATTTAAGTTTTGAGTCACTGCCTTTCCATAGTGAGTCATTTATGTTCCTTACTTCTTCAGGAAACCCACAAAAGCCTGGCTCTCTAGGGCTGACCTTGGATTCCTGCATGATTAAGTAGATTGGGTTCGCATGTTCTCATCTTTCTCCGCCACTGCTTTCTGCCTGCTTTTCTATGATTTAGGAGCTGAGATCTCATCTGAGTTAAAGCTTGATCAGGTGTGTGGTGGAGTGTAGTTGCTCAATAAATGAAAATAGGACACTGTCAGAGTAAGGCAGCCCCTGAGCGCAGTTGAATAGCACTTCCTAAGTACTGCTGCTCACCGCTGCGTTCTCTTCTTCCTTTTGAACTCTCACCAGGGAGAATGGATTAGCTGACAGGTCTCAGCCTTTCTCACCCAAATTGAGTCTTCTAAATAGGCACATAAAGAAATTCCCCCAAGCTCCCAGAAATGGTCAATATTTCTAGTCACAAAGACATATTCAGGGATTTTGTTTCCCAGTCTAAAGAGAGTAGGGAGAGAAATCACACTGATACTACCACTTTTAGCTTTAATTTCTCATTAGAGAGTTATTTCAAAAAGTCTGAAAAAGCTTTTAATAGCCTGACATCTTGTGAATACAAGCCATTGTGCCACTAAAGTGTCTATTCATTTCAGAAAACACAGGGTCTGGGTTCATTTGTCCTGTTGATGATTCACTTTAGATATCTTTTTATTGTTTGAAGAAACTTTCATCACAGACCTCTTACCTTCCCTTCCTCTGATGAGTAGTTGCAGAGATGTTAAAGTGTGGCTCATTTTCTGATAAAAATGGGTTACTTGGCTTATTTTAACTTGTTGTTCTTTGTAAATTGACAGTTACCTATGAAATTGGTATGTGTGAAATGCTGAAGGACACACCTCCTTGCACTGGACTGTCAGATATCTGAGAATGTATCTATAGTCACAGTAAAACAAAGCCTGTTAAGTACGAAACACAAAACTTCACTGCGGCAAAAGGAACAGAAGAAAAAGGGCAAAGAAAGCTTAGCAAAAACAATAAAAGGCAATTTTTGTCCTGTTCCTCAGGCAAAAGTCTTTAGAAATTTAATGCAATCCACATTGTAAACTTGTATCTGTTTTAAAATATAAAATTAAACATCTTATAGTACCTGAGATGGTAACTGAGAAGTGTATGGAGTAAGTCAGGGCAGCAAAATTTTGGGAAGTCAGCAAGTTATCAGGCATTCTTAACACTAACATCTGTGGCTCAGTTTGTAGTCAGCAAAGAAAGTGTGTTCTATCTTTGTTTTTATTGAATTTTAATGGGTAGTCGTGCTTTGATGGAAGAGGAAAATGAAGCACTATTTAGTGGAATTGTCCCAGGGTATCTCAAGGGTACCAATGTGGTATGGCTGCTTCTTTTCCATTACTGAAGCATCTTGTCTTTCCCTGATCAAAATCCCAAATTATGGTTTCAGATCTCATTACATCGGCTATAGTTACATAAGCAGAATGTGAATGGACCTTATGCGCAGGCTCCTGTGAATTATACGGGTCGAAGATTTTTGGGTGAGCATTTATGTGCTCCTCCCAAATATCCAACTGAGTCGCTACCATTCTTAGTGCTTACTTCTTGATTTTGTTTCTAGTTTGTTTGTTCATTTGTGTTTTGAGACATGGCTTCACTTTTTGCACAGGCTGTGACTGTGTCTCCTCAGCTCAAGCAGCCCCCCACCTTGGTCCAGAAGGCTGGAACTACAAGTGTGCCTACCATGCGGGCTGCTGTGAAATATCTGATGCACCATGACTTGCAATATCTGTACCTTTCTTACTGTAGATTTTCTAATAGCTCCACTTTCAGGTGTTAGTTGCATAGTTGATGTTGCTCAGTTACTTATGAAAAGGAAAACCGAGTGAACACATGAGCCTAGAAATGAGGGAAGGGAGGTTCTCAGTCTGAATTTCTCACTCCAGTGTAGTCAGAGTCACATCTTAAGCAGATGTGAGCAAGCTATTTTAACCTAGTTTCAGGTATTGCTGAATGAGATGATGAAGCTTTCTGTACACATCAGGCACTCCAGAAAGGCAGGTTGTTCTTCCACTGTGCCCCAGATCCCTGCCTGCTTTATCAGTACTCCGTTTTCCTCTAGGATTGTACTTCCATAAACTACCTTTGCCAGAACTTCGACAAAGTGACACCAGAATTTCTTGTGTGGTCTTTATAATGTTTGAATTTCTTTGCTTTAGAACAAAAGTTCTAAATCCACCCCCCTCTCCCCGCTCTAGAGTACTGACTGAATGCAGGGCCTTCATGTTGCGTTACATCCTCAGACTTTATTATTATTTTTTTTAATCTTGAGATTGGATCTTACCAAATCACCTAGGCTGGGCCATGCTGGGCTCAAAGTTGCCATACTTTTGCCTCAGCCTCCTATAGTACTGAGATTACATGTGTGTGTGTGACTACACTTGTCTCTTTCTTTGTGAAAAACAAAAATTGCACATGTTTATGGTATATTTTGAGATGTTTTGATGTATGCACCAATTGTGAAAAGATTACTACAACGAAGCTACTTAACATTTCATCATTTCACATAGTTTTTGCATTTTGCTTTTTTGATATTGGGATAGCCTATAAGGTCTACCTTTTTGGTAAATTTCAAGAATTATTATTAACTTTATTTACCATGCTATGTTATAATATAAACACAAATTCATTTAAAATAGATGAAAAACCTAAACATAAGACTTAAAATTATGGCAGTCTTGTAAGTGTATGAATTGACTCCAAAAATCACAAGAGCATTTGCAGAACCACACTTAGAGGGCTGTGGAAACGGGAGCTCTTGGAAAATTCAGGTAGTAAGAGCATATTACCATCTTATTGGCTCACAATGCTGGATCAGCTCTAAACATCTTTTTAGTTCTTTTCACAATACACGGAATATCTCACCGGTCAGGCCTGAACCACAAAGCACTCGTTCCCCTTAACAGACAGATGATGTCTTTATTTATGGCCCACTGATACTGCATGGAGTTGAAGAGTCAATTTTATCAAAGGAGAGAACAAGAGCTCTTTTTAGAGGAAGGAAATTGCTGTGCAGCAAACCAACAAACACCCCGAAGAGGTCACATTCTTTGACTGTGCAATTAGAGGGAAACTGAGTTCCAAGTGTTAGACTCCAAAGCAACCTAAAGAGTGAAAAAGCTAATGCTGAAGCCATCATTTCCCTTCCTAAATTGTATTTTTCTTGAAGATTCTTTATCCCAGTCTTTGCCCTGTTGCTCTCTGGCTCACGCCCCAAATATTGTTAGGGCTCAGCACAGCGCTGCAGCCCTCATATCACCTCTTACACTGTTGTCTCACTAACCCTTTCACCAGCCACAGCGTCACACTAATAGCTAATGCACTCAAAACATCTCACAGATGCTTCCTCCTTTCTCACCAACGGCCTAGGAAGATCGGGATTGATCATTTCCATTTTACAAGTGAGGCAAAAGAGACTCAAACTGGTCGTTTCATTAACCAAAGTAACAGAACAAGTCAAGTAAATGATAAACCCAGATCTTCAGCTTCAGTTTACTAATGAGAAACATTTGTTGAAGTCAAGATCATATTTTCTACTGCTTTATTATAACATTAAGATTCACCACAACTCTAGACATAAAAATGTTTGACACATTCCACATCCAGCCCAGTTTTTCTCCTCTTTCAGGGTTTATTTTCTCTGTCACTCTTCTCTTGCTCTGCTTTTAACTGATCTCTCATCTCCGTTTACCTTCACATTTATGCACATATTCTAAGTCCCGGAAAGCATAATGCTATCTGGATTCACACAGCACCTGGCTATGGTAGAGAACATTCACACACATCAGCTCATCTGATTTCAGGTGATTCTACTAACAATTCTGTAAAATAGCTATTGTTATTTTCAGTTTCCAGATGAGGCAACCCCAAATCCAAGAACATTAGTATTTATTTTAATTTGAAATAGGTCTGAGATATAAAGCAATTCAGGGAGTTGAGATCTGAACTGGATGCTTTTCAGACCCTGCATTCTGTTCTTCCCCCCTGCTCACATCTCTCTTCGTAGCCCATCAGACCGCAAGCTGGAGACTGCAGCCCTTACGGGCTCACTCACCCGGCCTCTCACGGTCTGCTCTCCAGGTTGTCTTCTCACTTGGAAATGGTTAAACTGTACTGCAGTAATAAAGGTAGAAAAATAATTTTTCCATGTCCCCTAAATGGTGTTATTGCCTACATATTTCCTAAAATATAATATGTCTCTAGTCTGACTTTATTTGAGAGCAGTGCTTTTTGTGATGAAATTGTACAGCCTACCATTTTTATAATAAATTTGTTTTGCTGAGGGTGTTTTGCAAATGGAATGCCCACCTGAGTATTAATGAGTTTTCCTACACTTGGCATAGTCACACAACAGATGGACGTTCACTTATTGCTTTCATAGGAAGAAGTCCTGTTTCCTGTCTAAAGTTAGGTTTGATTTTATGGGATCAAAGATCCCTCCCAAATTTTAAGTTGTATTAGATTGCACTTGATTAGCTATATACAGATTAGAGAAACATTATAAAGACAATGAGTGCTTTGTAGGTAATAAAAATGATACTTTAAGATGATTTAGTTGTAATTTCTGTGGAGCAGATATATTACTCTGAGGAGTAAGAGTTCGGAGTGAAACGGACACGATCACAGTAATCTGGGTAGCTCTGTGGTCTTAGGAATAAGTTATATGAACCTCAGCTCGTTCATCTGCATGTTAGGAATGGTCGTATTAAGTCCTTCAGCATTGTGCGAGTCAAGATAAATCCTACAAAGATCCTATGGCAGGTGCTTGGTGTAAGACTACCGTAACGGTACCATTTCAAATGATAGATAAAGCATAGAATCCATGTAGTTGGTGTATCCAGGCTTTCTCAAGTATTATCTCTTTCATAAGTGTTTACTGTTATGAAACCAAGTTTGTCTTGATCTACTTCTGGACACACAGCTAGCAAAGGCTGGCGTCGGAGTACACGACCCATGCCTCCGCCCCGGGCGCCAGAGTTAGAAAGGCCCTGTGCTTGATTTAATATTCTGTTGTCATCAACTTTGTAATTTTGCTTTTGACCTTTTGTTTTGTAAGAAATGTCCAATAGACAATAGAACATGTGAATGAGCAGAGCAGCTGCACACAGTCTGCATGGTCACTGTCCTTGATGTCCTGTTTACATTGTGTTTGCAGAGTCCCTTCAGCACAGGGACTGGGTCCACCCACAGTGTGTGGGAGTACCGCAAGTCACACGGCGAGGAAAGGCGAGCGAGGTGCATCTCTGATCAAATAGGTTGGGGCACTGAAAGTCCCGAGAGACCACGCTTTCCCTTCCAACCTGAAATGGCTTTGAAAGCAGAAGGAATGACGTTCAGAGAATCACAAATGACCGAGAGTCTGTCATATCCTTTCCTTCTCACGTTACTTCCTTACACTGTCCAACCAATCATGTCGTGAGAGAGAACAAAGGGAAAGGAAAAAACGGGGCAGCCTGTGGTAATGTTACCTTTCTGCTCTTCTTTAGTAAGCCATCAGCTAAAGGCACAGTACTGGATATTGTGACTGTATTTAGTTATTCAATCCACAAAAAACTTTAAAACACATATAAAAATAACAACTACAACAGCGGAAATTTTCTCAGTTATTGAAAAATTAAATACCAATAATAGCTGAAAAAAAGTTACAGTATTGGAAAATGTTCATGTGGCAACAGGTGAAATAAAAATAGTTTAGTTTGTTTTGAATACCTTTCCTATTTTTTCGAAGAACAAAAATATGTATAAATGTACAAGCTACAGAACACATTTTTTAAAAGCTTAGTGATTCCACATATGAATTAAATATTATTTGCCTTCAAAGCTGGAATACACACTGTAAAATTAATAGAAAAATCCATGCCAATGATTTAAAATTGTAATTCCTTTCTTACAACATTTAATATAAAAAATAATAAAAAGTCTCACCATAAGAGAGAGACCAAGAAAGGAAAGTAAAAGCTTGAGAGTTTTAGTATATTTATCAATAGTATGTTGCCTGCTGCTTTTTAAACAAGGATCACCATATTTGCATTTTGAACTGGGTCCAATAGCTAGAATATATTTCTCAATTTTGCCTAGCTCTGTGATTGAATTTAAGCTAATACTGTGTGAGAAAGCTTATGTGTACCACTTCTAGATTCATAAAGTAATTGTAGATATGAAACCATAATTTCAACCAAGGGCCTGTGAAAGCCCAGGATAACCTAGGAAAGAGTGCTTTCAAGATGAAATGGCCTCCGTGTGCCTGTATTCAGAATGGCTGTCCTAGATTCTTCGAGGTGGTGCAGAAATTCTTTCAGCTCCACAGGTAGCATGCACAAATATTGATAGGACATAAATTTATACTGTAGCCACCACACGCTACCCTGAATCCACGTGCTGGCTTCTAGTAATCACGTGTCTCGTAATGGGCTTCCCTTTCTTTAAAGTCATCAATTTTGTCCCTACCACAATCTTGGTAAATACTTTGGGTAAATAAAATTTTCTGTTACTTGATTTTTATTCTCCTCTTTCTCTCCATTAAAGTCACTGAGAAATACTTTCTCTAGTCCATCTGGCACTTGTCATTCATGTCAACACTTCTGCTCTGCTCTGCTGGTGAAATCAAGCTAATCAAGTGTGAACTGTAGTGTCAGGCACCAGAGTGGGATCTGTGAACTTCACAATGTTTCAGGATCTTGCTCGTTGGGGAAGCAGCCTAGAGCCTGTTGGGACACATTTTTCAAGAGACAAGTTTTTTCTTATAACTTTAACCATTAAGTATAAGGTACAGAAGCTTATAGCACTTCTGGAGCTTGTAATTAGCGTATACCATACTTGAAAATGCCACTTCAACCCAGTTATAAATTCACTCACAAAAATGCCAGTTTGAGTCAGACCCCATGCAAAAGATGGCTTTGCAGCAGAGTAAGAAGCAGTCCTCATCTGGTAATGTAAGACCTGCGCATTCAGTGTTGCCAAGGGCATCTGTCTTGGAATGCAAAGTTATGTGGTATCTCCAGACCCAGGTGGAAAATCATAGCAGACTGCCAAAAGCTTGGAGAAAGGGTGTGTGTTCTGGAGCAAAAACTAATTAACTCAAAAGCTGATTCCTGCTGTGCTACTAGTTCTTGACAGGGACCAAATCCTTGAGCCTGGGACATTCAGTAATATATAAACAGAGTTCCCAGTAAACATACTATCAGACTGTAAGTTTGGGAAGGTGCTCAGTGATCCCTGCCTCCTATTAGGATTGAGTAGCAATCCTTTGTACAATAGAAATGATGTGTAGAGATAAATCGGAGCAGATCTGAGGGCAAGGTAATTTACCTGATAAGATGACCCAGGATCCCAAGATCCCCACATGTGTTTCACTTGGGCCCTTCCCGCAGCTCGGGCTTTCAGCCTGGCTCGCTATGACCTGACAGAAAAGTGAAAAGCATAACTTTCCACACAATTCCAGTGGGACATAGGGGCACAGAGAGCAGACATCACCATGTTGATGCTTGTACTCTTTGGTGTGCCTTTTGTGACAAAGTTCTGAATCTATTCCTAGGCTTTTCATGTCTTCTGTCTGTATTCAAGAAACAGCAACTGCGACAATGAAATAAAACAAATTATATACATACATACATATATATGTATCCTATGTGTCATGTATATATGTATGTGCCATGTATATATATATATATATGCATGCTTGTGTCATGTTTACATGCATATGTAATATGTATTGATATATATCCATATATGTATATAAACAGAAGTCTGTGTGATAGTATCAGTGATATTTTCTTGGTTTCAGGGTCATATTTTATTGCTACATATAAAATATTTTATTTATAATCAGGAATGAATGTAATTTTAAAACTAAAACCAACAAAAGCAACAGAAAATCTAGGCAAAGCTCATAAATAGGTTATCCTAACATATTAGTGTGAGCCAAGAATAGGAGTTCTGTCCTATTTATGTTCCCAGAGAAAAAAGGCAGCGTTGAATGGAAATCCCCTTAATGGGCAGAACTTCAGAGAATTACTTTCTGTGGAGGTTGGTCAGAAATGCGAATAATATGTAGATTCCTGAGAAATGAGTGGAAAATAGCTTAGCTGCTTTTGGTGCCTGCAGAAGCAATATTGGAAGATCAGAGTCAAGGAAGTCTAGTGAAGAGTCCCATGAGTACATCTATACGAGTAGATCAAAATGTGTGGCGCACTGTGTTTTATGACCACGCCCACTAGTGAGTTTGTTGCAGGCAGATTCTAAGATGGTATTCAACGATCCCTGCCTCCAACTAGGTGTAATCTGATCCTTCTAGTGACAACCTGTCCTAGGTGGTATGCTCAGCCCAAATGTTGTGGCCAAGTTAATAGAATGGTCCTGCAAAGAACCAAGACCTACTGAAGTTTGGAAGTACATCTTTCCCCAGGGAGGCATCAGATGAAATTCCTGTCATGGCAGATAACTTATGCTTGTAAGGCATGTGAAAGGAAGGACTCAGGTAAGTGTCACCTAACCTACAAAAGCTATGAGATAATTGTGTGAATTGTTTCGAACTGGGCAGCTTTGGCTGTAATTTGTTATGTACTGATAGGTAACTAATCAAGGGATTACCTTACAGAACAACCATTGTGAACCCTGGACAGGAGGCCATTCCGGCTATGCCAGCCAGCTTCTCAGCTGTCCTAGAGCTATACAGTGGCTTAATGATAGGGTTTGCAGGCTGATATAGAGAATATGCAGAAGTTTAACAGTATTGGTTTCTTGTCACCAGTACAAACCTAGTTATTACTGGTAATGAATGGTTGATCTGTCATAGCAGAGGCAATGATTTAATGATGCCATGCATCCCTAAAGGAGACCAAATAGCTACTTGAGCTGTCTGGGCTCAGAATGCTAAATTGTATAACTGTGGTAATGCACCTAAGAGTTTTAAGTAAAGATCTAAAAGCAATTTCTATAAAACTTAGCTAATAGCAAGACTATTAAGTGTGCTTCCTACTTACTGTATTCACCTTTATTCCCTGTAACTTTAATGTTTTGGCCCCTCTAATGTCTACTGACTGATTGGTCCTATAACTGCAGTCACTTCTTCATAGGCAACAAAGACTGATATTCTCCCAATTTAATTAAGCAATTATAAGAATCCAGCAGCTCTAATTAAAAAGGAATACAGATGCAACTATTTAGAAGAAAAATCTAGAAGAACTAATAAAATGTGTACTGTCATATTCATACAGAACTCTGAAACACTGGGCTATTGATTTGTTCTGCTCAGTTAAAAGAAATACTTTATTCTTTTGTGGCCATTGCCTTAAGCAAAATCCTTTTGAAACCAACTAACTGTGCAGGTAGTATTTCTGATTCTGAGGCAGAAGAATTTAACTTTCAGAGGCCCGTGTTTGAGGCCAAAGGCTATCTATGCAATTCTACAGCTGAAAATAGATGATAGGAGTCTCATTCCGCTCTGTGTAAATCAGTCACATTGCTTTCATCCCCAATTTATTCATCATGAATTCCCATTGACCTAGGCACTGCACAAAACATACATCAAAATGAGACCCCGATCTCAAGGACCTACCCTAGCAGCATGTAGAATCTGCACCAAATGGATTGGAAGGTGATTTTCTGTATCACCCAGGTCCTTGGATTGCACTCCTCAGTTTTATAACTTTGTATTTCAAACAAGGAAATAGCAGCCTCAAATAGTTTTAGAGAAATAATATTAAAAATTATTCTTAAAAAAACTAACCTGAATAACCTAAAACAAATTCACTCCATCACTTTTTCTTTCAATAGTGATTAATCCTACTTTTCACAAATAGTTGTGATAGGGACAAATAAATCATGAAATCTTTCTTCGAAGGAATTTTAGGCAAGACAGTCACCTAGTAGGAGAAAGGATGAGGTCAGCACTGCAACAGTGTCCCCTCTTAAAATTTCTGGAAAGACAAATAAATACATGAGATAAATTATGGAAAACTATGACCTATGAAAAGTAAGAGCTAGAGAGCATCTTCGGTAGTCTTCTTCACATTTTCATTGCTGGCAAAGTGTTTTATTATTGTAGTTTTTTTATCCTAGTGACACTCGCTACAATTATTCCTAGTAAATACATTGACAAATTATTAATGAATGCAGTATAATTCCTTTCCTAGCAATCAGAAGTATACTTGATCAAAACTAAGATATTAGGATGGTGAGATATTTAAAGGCCAAGGAGAGGAAATAAACATAGAAGAGGGTCAACTAATAAGAAAAGAATAAAGAGAAATGTTAATTAAAAAGATAAGACCACTAGATGTGATAACATATGGCTATAATCCCAGCTGCTTGGGAGCATGAAGCAGAAGGGTCTAAATTTCAAACCTAGCTGGGGATATAGCTCAGTGGAATAAGCGCTTGCCTAGCAAGCGCAGGCTCCTGAGTTCGATCCCCAGTACCGCAAAATAAATAAATAAATAAATAAATAAATAAATAAAAATAAAAAAATAAAATAAATTTCAAACCTAATTTGGGCAATTTAGCTACAAAAAGACATCTTGTCTCATAATGAAAAACTTTAAAAAGCATAGGAAAGAATGAAACTTCTTTTCTAGTTCCAATATTAGATGGTTCTTTTCACACCTGACATTAATATTTTAGTTAAGAAACTGGACCAGATGTATGTTTTTAATAGAGAAGAAAGAATTTTTGTTAAATTATACATAATATGATATCATCATTATGTGTACTAGATCAACTTTACTGAAACTATTCTGATTTAAGCTTCTTTCTCAGGTGATACACACGTCATTGTCTCCTAGGGATTAAATATGCATGCTATTTTCATTCTAGTCATTATAAAATTAAACACTTCTCATTTTAAAATTTTCTAAAAGTTAATTATAACTAACAATTATAAAAAGTGAACTATGACTGAAATATGAAAACAAACCCAAAGCACCTGTACAAATTTTCTAATTTAGCATTGCCACAAATTTTGTAAGACAAGATTTCTGCTTCTACTTCTACAGGAGAAACTGATACTATGTTTCCCTTCTACTGTAAGCGAACAGAACTTTGAGGAAATCAATAAAACAATGATTTTTATGACATTTTACAAGAAAGAGGTTGTGCATATGTGTGAAATCTGACATGTGTCAATCATTTCGGGTTTTTGCCCAGTAGTATGTGGTCCTGGCCCAGAGGGGGAGAAGACAGGCACAGCATGGTGGGATGGTGGGAATGTAAAGGACAAAATTCACAGGAGAGGCTGAACAGGCTGGGCTCAACAGAAGGAAATGTTGCTGAACTGAAGAGCACTGATACAGAAACAAAATTACACACAGAAAGCAAAAGAAAAAAAGAAAAAGAAAAAGTAAGAGGCTTCACCAAGTGAGAAATAAAGGGTTCTGATATTATTAATAGGGAGCTGAAACCACGGAAGGAGGAGAGCAAGAAAAAATTTACTAAAATGTAATTTGTTCTCTGTTTGACAAAACCTATATGGGAGAAGGGATTAAGAAAAGCACAGAATTTTAAAAATTAAAATATTGGAAGTGTAAAACAACAAGGAATTTTAAAAGCAATTAAAGAAAACTATTCTTCAACCTTGAAATATATGCCCAGCAAAACTATATTTCAAAAATGAAGGCAAAATAGAGACTTTTTCAGAGAACAAAAGCTAACAGAATCCATTGCTGACAGACCTGCGCTATAAAAAATATTAAAGGAAGTTATGCAGACAGAAGGAAAACAATACCAGATGGAAACACTGATCTACAGAGATGAATAAAAGCAGCAGAATAATAAATATCAGGGAGTTTTATTATTTCTTTAAAAGATAAACCACTGTTTACAGCAAAACAAGGTTTATAGTACTAATAGATGTAAATATCTGAAAATGTTAACACAAAGGAAGAAGGTAAAATAAAATATATGTTTTACAATTTTAATTCAGTGTATGAAGTGGCATAATATTAGCTGTTAAGTACAGCATAGTTACTTTTCTCTTGTTGCTGACGCAAAATACACAACACCCAAAGTTAAAGAGGGGAAAGGTTCATTTAGCTCACAGTCTCTGTGGAGGCTTCAGCCCATACTTGGCTGGTTCCAAGACAGGGTGACCAGGCAGAGGGGCAACATTTCATGGCAGTGAGAAATACCAAGTCAACTGGAGAGAGGAGAAAAAGACCCTCTTTCCATTCCTTATCTTGTATGCAGGCTTCCAACCCTACAGCGGGTGTAGCAGTTACACCCCTCAGTCCCAGCACTAGACCATAAACCAATTGCAAACTACATTCAGCTGCCCCTGAAAAGCCTGCAGATCAGGACCCCTGAAACTTGCGGGTGGGGGGGGGACATCCAGACATAAGCCATAACTGATGCATATGTCAACTATAGATTATCCACTTTGAAAATCACCGGTAGTATAGCTAAAAACAAACAAAACAATAGTGGAGATAAAACGCAATGATAAAAAGTTCAATTAATCCAAAGGAAAGAAAAAAGAACAAAGGAGTAAAATACAGAAGAGATAAATAAAAACAAGATTATGGATTGAATTATCTGTATGAGTAATTACAGTACCTGCATATTGTTATAAACACTCCATGTAAAAGTAGAGATTAAGGCCAGGGATACAGTTTAGCTGCACAGCTCCTGCCTGGTGAGGATGAGGTCACGAGTTTGATTCCCAGTACCAAAAATAAATAAATACATAAATAAAAATAAAAGCAGAGATGAACAGAAAGAATAAGAAATCCTGTTAGCTACATCAAAAGAACAGTAAATGTGAATCTACAAGTGAGTTCATGGTAAATGAATGAAAAAGTAAAAGTGAATCAAAGGAAAGTGCAAGCAAGTATTTTGCAAAGTGGAGATTATTATGATGAGGAGTGACTTTCCAAATGATGCAGGGGATGGGTTACTGGGAAGACTGAATGACCTTCATGCATTCAGTAACAGAGTGCTAAGAATAGATAAAAGTCCAACAGACCATAGCTTCACAGGTAGAGGAACACAAACACACAGGTAGAGGAAGCGTTTGATTCGTCCAAAGATATTACTGTT
Organism: Dinomys branickii; assembly: GCA_004027595.1. NCBI lineage: Eukaryota > Metazoa > Chordata > Mammalia > Rodentia > Dinomyidae > Dinomys > Dinomys branickii. Next base: position 204,967 of record PVLD010000377.1, on the reverse strand, counting down.
CAGTTAGGTAGGTGCTTTGCATGTGGCCCTCTGGTCTCTGGTGAATTTCCTTATTTACACTAAATCATCCTTGATGTGTTCCTCCTATTCACAAAATGTCATAAGGGCTTTCTGACATCATGTTGAAATCTGAACAGGCACTACATACCTAACCCATCAAAAAGGAAATGATTTTGTCATAAGTGCTTTTCCGGGGTAAACCTATGAAATCTGATAATGATGGTTGCTTTGTTTTCTAAATAGTTACAAAATCTCTTCCTAACAACCCTTTTACAGTTCCTTCCAAGGGTCCCAAGGGACAAGCTTCCTTACTAATGTGAGATGGAAAGACAGTGGGAAAAGTTATTCTACGTATTCTTTTTTTTGGATACTGGGAATTGAACTCAGGACCTTGCACTTGCTAGGCAGGTACTGTGCCACTGAGCTATATCCCCAGGCCGTTTTTGTTTGTTTGTCCTTTTGAGACAGGGCACTATTCTTTTGATAAGGTACTTTTTAACTGTTATTTTAAAGATAAAAGAAAGAAAATACATTAACAGACACACAGACGTTGACAAAATAACACAAAAACAATATAAGCAATGCATATTTTCAGACAAGGTGATAGGAACTTAACAATGGTGACTGTATTACATATTGATATGTTCAAATTGGCATCACAATCCCTGATTTGAAATTATACTACAAAGCTGCTGTGGTAAAATCAAGATGGTACTGGTTAAAAAACAGACCTAAAGATCAATGGAACAGACTGGAAGAAGCAGCCACAACCACAAGCACACTCAGCCACCTAAACTTTGATAAAAGGCCCAAACAAGTTCATTGGAAGAAATACAGCCTCTTTTAATAAATGGTGCTGGACAACATCTTATAGTGTTTAACAAGCATGGTACAGTTGGAATTTTATTTTTATGAAAAATTCATAGGTTAATTTCACTCAATCCATTACCCTTTATTGAAATGTTTAATTAACTGAAAAAAGATTCTTCCTGGGAGTATGTTGTCATAACATCCAAGAGATTGCTCCTCGTTTACATTACTGTTTTATGTTGATCTGCATATTTCTGCATTTTTGTCATGACAGTGCTTGCATCTTATTTGGTATACTGAGAAAATAAACTTTTTATTTTAGACAAAGAAAGATGTTGACTTAAACAATGGGGGTATCTGTCAAACACAGGTAACGGGAAAGCTATTCAAGGATGATGATTCACTTAAAACATGTTTGACTTTTCAAATGTATTTGGGAATGACTGAAGACACGAGTGCCTTAGAGATTTTAAGTTAGCAGTAACCTATTTAGTACTCTAAGAATTCTTATAAAAATTTAAATTTGTTGAAATTGAAATTTCATCCTAAAGAGAGATAAGGCTAACTTTATATGCGAAAACTTCAAAGTTCTCTGCATTGATACATAAAATTAAAAAAGAATCAGAAAGATCATAAAAGACCTGAACTTGATTTCAGTGATATTGCAAAGCACTCCACCCAACAGAGAGATCTGTAGTCTCTGCAGCTGCCTAAGCAATAATTACCAAGGTAGACCATATGTTAGTCTATAGAATGAATCTTGATTAATTTAAAATATTTGAAAATTTAGTGTAGGCTATGTGTACACAAAGGGTTAAATTAGAAATCTGAGGATACTTCCATATATTACCAAAGAAATATAATTTTGTGACATATATTAAGAAATTTCAATTTCAACAAGTAATTGAATTGAACTCTTCTCCCTGTGTGTTTGTGTTCCTCTACCCATGGAGCCATCTTGGGATGACATAAATTAGAATTTTCCAAAATTGCTGTCTGAAAGTATGCTGAGAGTTCTGTGCAGTGGTACTGTATATATATATATGTCTCTAACTATTTGAAGGATCCTACAAATTATGTCTTAAAGAAGATTATCTTGCTTATAAGAAGGTTCTTAAATGAGAAGGGTTTTAAACTACCTGGTTTCAAAATTGTTATACAGAAAAACTCAAACGAGATTGAAATAATAGATTAACATTTGAAAGAAAGGAATGTAGGTAAAAATAAGTTTATTTCATTTAAAAGTAATTATTTAAAAATAGTTCTATGAGAAACATGATATATAAAATTGTTTAAATATTTTTGGGTGAGATTTGAGATTTCATATTATAACTATAAAATAAACTAATCTAAAATGCCTGGTCATAAGAACAAAAGTCATAATACTTGTATTTTATTGAATGCCTCTCCTACTTCAGCTACTGTTAGGATGGCTGTATAAATTTACCTATAAATTTTATATCTGTCCTTCATTTTTAAGTTTAATTTTATCATTCTGTAAATGAAAAATTTCAGCTATAGGGGTTAACTAACTTCCCCTGCAGTAGTGAGGGTTGGGAGTGGATTATTAACTCAGACCCATTTCTCTCTAGGTCTGTACTCCTTCTCTCTTCCTGACTGTATAACGTGATGTCGGGATGCATTAAAGTATAAAAATAGCTAATATATGGGAGGTGATGAGCACTTTTTAATCTAAGCTTCTCAGTTCAAATTAGAATTTTCGCTCCACTTAGACTCACAGTCTAGAAGAGAAAGGGAGTTCTTTCAGAATATAGGTAACAAGAAGAAAAGACTGAACATCATTTTATGTGATAGATATAAAAAGAGCAAAGAGTCTTGACCTGGAGAAGTGAGGACCCTCGTGATCCACCCTGGTTGTCTTCAGCGTATAAAGAACTATTATTGAAAAGGATGATTACATTTGTCTTTGTGTGCATGGAGTGGAGCGAGGATAAATGAATAAAACCATGAAGCCAGGTTAGGATGGCATCAGTTAGAATTTTACTCTAAATGTATAGTGAGAATTCTTTGTGGTGGTGAGCTGATGGACACTGGAGGTATTTGAGCAGAGGGTAGTTGATCATTTTGTTGAATATTAGTGTCAAATTGCAAGCTGATTTTAAAATTTCCTTTCATTATATGGAGGCTGAAGTTTTATAGAAGCAGCAATATATTTTGCATGCAAAAATCAGCACGCATTTCTTATACAGTAACTTCATTGGAGAATTTAAAGATGAAATCATATTAAAATAGAAACACCGGAACAAATGAATAAGGACATGACCACATCACCAGCTGTAGGTAAAAGCAGGCAGACAGTTGTTGGTAGGAAGAGAATTAACAGGATTTATGAGTTGTTCCATCCACTGTCCTAAATACTTGCCAAACAATGGCTGTTTAGTACTGGATAAAGATCTCTGGTGTATGCTTCCAACATTCTTTGAGGGAGCTAACTGCTGAATGTTTTCATTTCCACATCCAGTTTGAATCTTTGAGTCTTGGCAAAGGAAAAAGCCGTGGGACATTTACTGAAGGTGAGCATTCTTAGCTTGATGGCACTAACTCAGAGTTACATGGAGCTCGTTCTTCCCATCCCATACTTTGAAAAGAGCTTTTAAGAAAGAGCTGCCAAGGCATCAAATTCCATGTGGACCCTGTAGGCAAGCCCTGAACACGCTGTGGGAGTTGGGGCTGGCCTCCTAAAGCAGCCTCAAAAGACAAAACATATTCTGTCCTGTCTATACCCCCAAAACCTGCATTTCCAGTTTTCTTTACTGATCTATTATTACCACCTGTCCAAAAGCATCTTGAAGGTCTCAGTTTTTGCATTTTTACTCTTGTTATTCAACATATGGTTTATGGTTCAAACTAGGGGCTTGTTATAGAGACAGGTTCTTGGTCCACACACCGAGACGACCCACCACGAATGCACAGTGTAGTAAAATTGCCAACTATGTTGTATGACATTAGAATTTGAGAAGCACTCTTTTATTCACTGCTTATAAGGTTATGAATTTCATGAACATATTTTGTTATGTGGTTATGTGATACTTTCTCATTTTGTTCTAATTTTTTAATGCTGCAAGAAGTATTCCTCAGTTTGAGGTCTGTGAGACTTCTTAAAACTATTTCCTAATCTAGAACCTTTGATCAGTCCTTCCTTTTCCTTGTCACGGCCAAACATGCCAACAGCCACAGAGCTTAATTCTGCCTCCGTGTTTGTGCTCACCCACCCTGCTGCAGCAGACTTGAGGCGGGTGTCGCACCGTCTCGATCTGGAAGATAAACGCCTTTCGGGCTCTTTTTGTCTCTGTTCTCATCCCGCTTTTCAAGCTGGAGCAAATGGAAAACGTCTTCACCTGAAATAGTGAGATAACTTATCACTCTGCATTCACATCTCGCCCTCAGGAATTTCCGAACACCCTTTGTCCTTGCCTCGTTCCTACCAAGCACCCTCACTTAAAGCCACTCCCGGCAGCTTGTACTTTGCCACCTACCTGAAAACCTATCTTCCCACTTTCTGCTGTCCTTTCCAGAGTCATGGTTTGTCCTCACCATACCGCAGTGCTGCCTACTTTGTTTTTTTCCATACATTGCTGGCTGATGAGCATCTAAAAGGCAAGAATAAAGGAAACACAATGTTTTATTAAAAGATGGATCAGCAGTGAAAAAGTATATCAATTCTATTTTATTGTTCACTACTTCATTATCTATAATATAGGCATAATTCCACCTATTTGAGTGGATTTTATGATAAATAAAATAAAGTGGGAGGGTTTAGTTTATGTAGTATTTTAGTTCATAGTGATGACATGAATTTGTTCTTGGAAAAAATGCTGTGTTGGGTGGTAATCAGGCAGGGCAGGGATTTAGTCACTGAAGGTGATAACGAATCCATGTGCTAAGATTATAAGACAAAGGTGTGACTTAGAGGAAGGAGAAACAAGGCACATCATTAGAACTAGTGACTTTGAAAGAGAGCTTGGGAGGATGGATCTCAGTGGGATGTGGAGCCAGACAATAAACCGCGTCCCTTATAAAGTGACTTGTGGTCCCCTGCATAAAGGGTGGGGTCACGCCTTCCACCTCAGTTGTAATATTCTTCCTGATGGCATCCAGTATTTTATGCGTCTTGTCAGGTACGCAGAACTTAACTTTCCTTTTTGTCTCCTTTTTTTCCCTTTCTTTTCTGACTCCCTCTTCTCTTCTTTTTCTTCCTCTCTTTTGCCCTCTCTCTCCAGTTTAGAGACAAAAAGTATTTGTTCAATGTATGTTCAGTTAAGACCAACAGACCTACACCCAGCTGGAGACAATTGTCTGCCATTATTGGAACTATCAGATTTGAACCAATATCCTAGAATGCAATGAGTGCCGCATTACTTTCTGAGTCACATGCAGTGATTCTCATTGGAGACATAATCCTCATGATAATAGCATTCAAAAGCCCTAAATCTTAATTCCTCAATTGTGTCCTAAAAGACCTGATTTTAGAGTACTTTCACCATACAAGAAATTCTCATTTACTTGAAAATGAAAGAGGCATACTTTATGGATTCTAGCCTCATTAGACTCACAAATTTCAAGATTCCAGGGAAAAACAACAGGAATCTTTAGACTTTTCAGGCTCCTATTCTAGCTCAAGATCTGTGGCAAGCTGAGCTCGCAGTGCGCCTAAGCATTAGGTGTTTTGATGTACAGCTGTGTACTAGGTTCCTTTCATAAGTATGCTGCAGATTTTAATTAATATACTTTATTTTTACTACAGCTGAATACACATCATGTTTTAGGGACATGACAGGGAGTTGAGCACAATTTGTTGCAAGAAAGAAGTGGCAGAACAGGATGTCATGCTGGTGCCCAAGGAAAGTGGACCCGCAGAGGCCTTATCCTTGTGAGTAGGAGACGAACACGGGAGAGCGAGCAGGTTTACCTACACAGTGACAGCATGCTGATTGAAGAACATGGTACGAATTACTACTGTGATAATTGTGGTTAATTTTATCTGGATGCTTTTATGCAATATTGTGATGGGGTTGTGGTTTACTGACCTCATGTTATTTTAAGTCTTTTGTTCTTTTCAAGTTCTACCCACAATTGTAGGGTTTAAATGTGCTGAGAAAAATAAATTAACTGCTGCGACAGTGCCACTGATGCTTTTTATCTATCTGTTTTACTTTGAGAGATGTACATGTGGAAGGGTAATCCATGGCTACCATGAACCGTACTTTGACAGGGGCATTGCCAATGTCACTTCATTAAATTTTCAAGATAAGTCAGGTGAGGATTAGCATTCTCATTTTATAAAGCAGCCAAAGTTTCAAGAGGCCAACTAGTCAGGATCATAAAGCAAGCAAGGCTGAGATTCCCGTCCAGAGCCCCTGGCTTCACATTCTGTGCCTTTCCCTATTACTGTATGTGCTTGCTCAATCTTGTCCTTCACTTAGAGGCCACAAAAAATAAAACCCTCTCTGATTAAAACATATCTATTCTTTTTCTTCACTCATGCTGTGCTCTCAGGTGATAGAACCTACCATCATAATTTGCTTGTTTTAATTTTTAATTAACATGCTGTCTTCGCTTTCTCACTGCTGAAACAAAGCACATGATGGACAGCCACAACTTCCGGGGGAATACATTCATTCCAACTCACAGGTTCAGTCTATGATCAGATGAGCTCAGGCAGAAGTGGACAGCAATGGGCTGGCAGAGAAGCAGGTGCTCAGCCCAGGGCCACCAGGAAGCGCAGAGAGAAAGGAGGCACAGGAGTAAGAATGCACCCTTCCCAGTCAGCCCTAGTGATCACAGGCCCCCGGAGCCCACCTCTGGCAGTACTTAGCCATTCAGCTCATAAACGATGAATCTGCTGATGGGTAGAGGGCCCATGGTCCAATCCCGTCCTGTAGGTGAGAGCTTGGGGGGCATATTAGACCCGAACCATAAGATGCATTAGTCATACATTGGCTTCCATGTGTTGTGCTTGGGCTACTTGGAAAACCTTAAGACCATAGTGTTAAGTGAGATACACCAGACACACAAGTTTAAGTATCCATGGCTTCCGTTATATAAGAGACTTGAACAAAAGGGAAGAGCCAAATAGGCTAGATAAGGGGAAGCAGGGGGACAGCTCTTCTTCAAGTGGGAGAAGGTCAAGAGAGGGGTGGATTGGAGCTAGAGCAGAAGAGAGACGATGGAAGGACTGAGATGCATTGCATACCAATTCCCCACAGGGATAAAGTCATTCTATACTGTGAACACATACTAATAAAGAATGAAAGCAAAAGATACCCTTGCTTACAACACGCTTATCCACTTGTCTCGTCGTTCTTCCCACTTTTCATAATTCTGGCCATCCTCCTTCGTGTCTGTTTAAGGCATGATAAAGATATACTAAATGCTCTGCCTAGTGTCATCTATTGGGAAAGCAGCTCATAAAAAAGTGTGTCCTCGTCCACCTTACTATTTGACTATCTCTGAATATGGCACCTTACAAATTCTGACTATTCCATAAAATAAAAACGAACATGAAAAACACCCATTTTCAATTTTTGATTTTTTCTTCATTGGCCCAAGTTTGCAGCCCACAGTGATTACATTCTTCATGGGGAGTCGGTATTTGCACATAACACATAGTATGATTTTTTTCAACTCCTTCCTTCCCCCCTTCCATTTCTGATTTCCTTTCACTTTTCTTTTTTTTTTTTTTTTTTTGTATAGGGAATAGAACTCAGGATCTCGCCCCTGCAAGGGAGGCACTGTGTCAACAAGCTATATCTCTGGCTAATTTCCCTTCACTTTTGCAAAAGATCTATGTCCCTATTCCTTATTCTATATCGTATATTCTACTTTTTATTTATACTTTGGACCTTAAGAAAAGCTCTGTGATATTTAAGGTTCTAATTTATTACACTTCACATTAAGGTCTCATGGTGCACCCACTTACCCCAAACGACTCATGCACACCCTTCATTATGGCACGGTGTACATGACAGTGTATATATAACACTACACTGTCCTTATCCACTCATCACTTGATAGCTATACAGGCCATTTCCGAGCTTAGGTATTATAGACTGTGTTGCTATCAATATGGTTATGCAAGTATCACTGTAATATGATGTCTTTAATTATTTTAGGAAGATTCTAAGAATGAAAATAGTTGGTTCAAATGGAATTTTTAGTTTTAGATTTTGATTTTTGTAGTGATTCTATTAGTTTAATTTCCTGGGCTGGGGATATAGCTCAGTGGAATAAGCGCTTGCCTAGAAAGCACAGGGTCCGGAGTTCTATCCCCAGTACTGCAAAAAAAAAAAAAAAAAAAAAAAAAGTTTAATTTCCTTCCAACAATTTAGAAGGATTTTTCTCTCCCAGAAGCCTCTCCAGCATTTGTTATTACTTCATTTCTCAATTGTAGCCATTTTTTCTAGAGTATAATTGAGTCTCAGAATTATTTTAATTTACATATTTTTAAAGATCAGAGTTGTGGAACATTTTTTCATGTATTTACTGGTCATTTGTGATTCATATCCTCAGAAATGTCTACTCAATTGTAGTTGTCACTTTTTTGTTTGGTCTTTTATTTTGCAGGTCTCATGTTTCCAGTTCTTTATATATTCTTGATATTAGTTCTCTCTCATAAATACTTGGCAAATATTTTTCCCATTTGTGGTCTTTTCACTCTATTACTTTTCACTCTATTACTCACTCCTTTTGCTGTACAGAACCATTTCCAACCAATAGACTTCAGGTACTTTCTTGAATAACCAATGGGTGACAGAAGAAATCAAAGAAGAAGCTGAACATTTCCTAGAATCAAACAGTAATACCAGGAAAACATACCAGAACTTATGGGACAAAGTGAAAGCAGTTCTAAAGGGAAAGTTTATAGCTGTGAATGTCTACATCAGAAAAGCAGCACAAAACCAAATAAGGACTTGCACAAATTATGCAAACACGCAGAAATCAAACAATAGTTTCATTGAATTGTTTCTCTCAGGAGCTTCCAAGCCTGCAAGTTTATCTCTGTCTCTGGAGACAGGTTCCTGCTCCTGGGGCCCATGGCAAGCTTTCCTGACTCTTTCTGTCCATCTCTGTATCATGTCCCCTTTCTCCAGCTTCTCCACAGTTTCCCATTTTCTTGTCAGTTCCCTCTCAGCTTCTAGAATGAAGCTTCTTTTTTCCTTCACTAGGTTGTTCTTCTCCAGGTATCATAAATTCAGGTCCTGGAGAGGCTACACTTTTTCTCATGATTACTGCTGGGCCATATTTTTCTCCTTTGACATTTTGAATTAGTTTTGGACACTGAGATGATCATGACACCTCAAACAAAGATAGTCACTAAAGAGGGCTTCCAGAAATGAGTCAGAAAGTAGCAAGATTGTTGGGGAAAGTGCATTTGAAGTGAAGGGGAATGCTTTGAAGTTGGCCATGTGACTTTTACTGTGATATATTTTAAAAATGAAACATGCACTGCATGTTTTGATCATACCTTATGTACATCTGACACCCTCACACGTTTTACAAAATAAAAATCTGCTCCAGATGACACTGTTGAACCTCATATAATTATAGGGCGATCAGGATGGCAGAAGTCATGGCTCCATTCCTACTTCCTGGTTTATATAACTACACTGTCCTGTCCATGTTCTTCTCATTTTCTAATAGTTCTTTTTCATTTTAGAGGAAAATGTAATGTGTGGGGACATGGAGACCTGGCCACACACCATGGATGTCTGATTTTCATTCTCCCACCATTTCTCAGGAGGAAGCCTTAATTGGGCCTGGTGATGATATCTCCACATTCTTTCTAGCAGCTGCTATTTGTGTATGGTGTCTGGTGGTCTTTTAATGCCTGGTTCAATATTTACCAGTGAGAGCTTCACTTTACTTTCTGACCTTACTTGTAGACTGGAGCTATTACCATTTACCCATTTTATAGATGAGAAAACATGGTAAACAACCTTGTCTTGATTTCACCAATTATGCCAAAAAATTCACAAAATGTTGGAAACGGTGCATGCATCGTTGCTGAAATATTTGGTTGTAGGAATAATGTTGTACAGCTTATGATAATAGAATGAGTTCAGCTAAGTTTGCCTTTGAATTCTTGTCCTGCTATAAGTGAGTGACCTAGCTATTCTGGTTCTGACCCTAGCTGCTAATCACTGTGTGAGTTCCTAGTCACTCTCCATCTTACTTTCTTGAATTTTAACATGAAAGTAAATAATGTTTATTTAGCAGTGCTTAAGAACTGGTGAGAATCATGCCTCCTCATGGCAGAGGTTCAACTCTGGCACACAGTGGAGTCTGTTGTCAGATGTACACAGCCTTTATGGTTTGTCTGCCTCTGGGAGTTGAGATACAGTAGCTTGAAGCAAAGCACCCTTCCCTTGCACATATGTAGTACTGGCCTGCTGGCCAGGTCTGTGTCCCATGTAACTACCATGACATCTCGCTCTGGTCTCATGTCACAAGTGGTCTTGCTCATATCACATTGACATTTTAAAGTTATAGTTCCAGAACTATAAGAACTGAACAGTCTCCAGGTAACCTGATGCCATGTGGAGGGAAGAGCTGCCTTCCAAATGCTGCCAGAAGATTTCTTTATGGCACCTCATGTAGGAATTCCCACTGAGGAGAATTCTCAGGAGAGGAATTTGGCCTCCTGGTTTGAAATGCGTCTGGTTCTTTAAGTTGTCAAAGACAAAACTTGTCCATAACAATCCAGACAATGAGGAAAATGTGACACTGGAGTTGACTAAAGTCAGGAGAAAGTCAAATTGCAGATAGTTTATCTTTCAAAACGTCCTGCTGGTTCACAAAATAGATTGAGATTATTTAAATTAATCAAAAATGAAAAAACAGTTGGAGTCCTAGTGAAACTATGTTGATGTAATTAATTCTCGTTATTTGGAGGCTGTGTAGAATTTGGATTTTCCAGGGCCCAGGCCTCTACCTCGTACACCCAGCTGTCTGCGCATTTATTACTCTTCCAGCTACCACTGCCTCAGTATGTGAATGCAGAAGGCAAAATGGGTACTAGAAGGTAGCTCTCATTTTAATCTAATACCTTTGTTTGAGCATATAGTAGACACTTAAGAAATTTCACTAGGTGAAGGGAATGTGCTGCTTATTATCAGCCCTGGACTATCTCAGTTCTGGAGTGGCCATGAGTTCTGTTAATCCATTCTGGTTCCTGTGTGGGTACCCAGCAAACCACTGGATTCATAATGGGCTTCAGAGATTCTTTGTTTCTTTGATAAGCCAAGGGCTAGAGAAAATATTCAGATTTGGAATTCTGTGAAAATTCATTTGTAACCAAGACAGCAGATTATCCCTGCTGGAAGAAATTCCAGTCTCCTATGAACTCAGAAAGACCAATATTTATGTGCCCCATTTTGAACATTATCACACCTCTGTGGATCGTACTGCTTTGTGTATTGTCAGATCTCCCTGCCAACCTGCAAGCCAGTCCTCTAGAAGGTATCCAAGTTCTTATCTGTTTCATCTCTAGAAGAGTCCCATAAGACCATCATGTGACCATATCTATAATTTTAAGCTTCCTATTAGCTGTGTTACTAAAAATAAGAGAATACAAACGGATGCAACTAGCTTTAATAATATGGTAATTCCTCAACCTTGTGTGTAGTTTATATTAAGTACATTTCAATTCAGACAAGTCCCATGACAAGTCCTCAAGAACCACATGTGGCTAGGAGCTCCTACATTGAGCAGCCCAGTTCTAGAAAACTACTAGTGGAGGTAATTTAGTGTGAGGATATCAAATAACAGAAGGCACGGGCCCAAACACCAGCTCCCCTGATGGTCTGGGGCTCAGCATGTTCAGAGTAATATTGTAATTGAGGACAACTTGTGGCATATAGTATGTATTTTAAAAGCATTTGTTAAATGAATTGAAATATATTTTTTCAAAGGAGATTGTGTGGCACATGGTATGTTTTAAATAAAAGTTAGCTAATTCCTATCATTAAAATAGTACCTAGATGCTAGAACATATTCAATAAAAATGTTTACTTCATATCTCCTGGCTAAAGTTTTAGTCATTTTTCTTTCACACCCCAAAATGGATCTTCTCTGTCCTTGATCTCTCAAACTGACTCCACCTGAATACTTTCTTTCTCTGTTCTACCAAAGGACCTGATTCCTTATCACACTATAAGGATCTTTGTGTTTTCATTTCTCTGTAGATTATAGGCCCCCAAGTGCAGCAGCATCGCCTTAGCAATCTATGACTCATTATACATTAACTGGTACTTGGTGATTGCTCCGTACAGTTTAAATATAAGAAATGAACAAATCCGTTTCTACAAAGCATGAGAAGTTGAGATCTCTTTAAGAAGATTTCTAGATTGTTCTTCCGGTCTGAACAGAATAGAAAATATTGTTGGAAATAAATATGGTCTCAGCTTTAAGTTTCCTGTCAAATACTTGTTAAACTGATGGAGAGTTACTGGGATATTGAAACTTGTAATTGCTTTTAATAGGAGAGTGATGGGCCCTGAGAATACAAAGTTAGTACATGTGCTAGACAATGACAATTTTGTAAGTCACTGACAGTAATACAACTGACAAATCTAAACTGAAAGGTCACAGCTGTGCAGGTCACAAGCTAGCCGATGAAGGTTTTTTCATTACTTAGGTTTAAACAAATCAATTTCAAGTTTCAGCTACCAATAATGCTGCCATATTTGTCAGAGTTGTTCCATTACAATGCAAGTTCTCCTTTTGCACTCGGTGTTTAGCTGTTAGGGATACATATATATTGGCTCCTAAAGCTTTCCATCGTCTTCTCTTTCTGGGTCTAAAGCTTATTCCTTCACTATCACAGGTCAAATGGAGATGAGGCTGGATTCAAAGTTTCTGGCGTTAGTTCAATCAGTGTTGTGCATTAAGATCATACAGGAGATAGCACATTGTACTTACTTTTTCCTCTTGTGCTTACCCACGCTGCCATTCCCGTCTTCCCCGGTAAAGTCAAATCAAAGGCAGTCAACTCCGTAAAGTAGTTACTTTCAGACACTGGAATTTTAGTCACCATGCAAGGTATGGGTGGCACAGATGCGGGTGAGAAGTGGCAGGAGAGATAGAAAAACATACGGTTAAAATCAGGTGCTGTAAAAACTTTGCAGAATTTAGTATAATTTTATACAGATTGCTTTTCAATTACAGGTTAAGAGTAATCTGTAATTGTTATATATTAGATAAATATTAGACAACAGTACTCATCAGGGCCTGTCCCTCTTTGGCCAGGTGATCTTATGTAGGTTAATCTAGCCAGCCTTACTTCTTCAACTGCAAAATGAGGACTAGTAAAGTGTCTATTGCTGTGGGTGAAATTGAAGGGGCATCTGAGAGGCTGGCGTGGCAACGCGAGGATGACCTACTCCGCTGTGGCACATGGAAAGTGCAGCCAGGGGCCAGCGCCGGCTCAGTGCAGGTATGTTGCCATTCTCTAGAAAGGGGGCGGCTCTTTTCATGAGCGTTTGTCTCTGATGTTTCTGTACCAGAAGAAACTGTGACACAATTTTACTTCTTATCTAAATTTAAGTTCTTCTGGTGACAGGATGAAAATTCATACATGGACTTTTTTTCAAATCTGTCTTTTAATTCAATTCAAAGCTAAAGGGGAGAAAAGAGGGCTGTTTCTGTCAGTATAGTCATATTATAAAATAAAAATAATTTAAATATTGTGATAATAATATAAGAATAGTTAAGTAGATTCATGAAGTAGAATGCATAATTCAGAGGCTGAATTGATGCATATAAGAAGTATGTACATAATCAAGGAGATATGATACATTAATAAAGAATGGGAACTGGGAATGGTGGCACATGCCTATAATCCTAGCACTCAGGAGGCTGAGGCAGGAGGATAACAGTGAACATAATGTCATCCTGGGCTACATAAGTAAGTTCAAGGCCAGCCTGCACTACATAACAAGACCCTGTCTTAAAAAACACAACAACAACAGCAACAACAGCATAAACAAAACAAAACAAAAACAGTAAGAATGGGGTACACAAATATTGTATTGTGTTGGGAAGTTTGTTGTTTGGAAAGGAAAATCCAACTATGCTTTTAAAAAAAAGTTTATATCAAAATGCAATTCTTATAGGTTGAGATTAAATGTTACATGCACGCTCACAAGATAGCACATACATGAATAAATAGCTAATCTTTGGTTGGAATGACGCCTTCCCATTGTTCTTTACCTAGAGTTCAAGTTGTCATGGAGCTCAAGAGATCTGATCTTTGCTGATTTTCTCATCTCCTCCAGAGTCACTGATGTGCTGTGTGTGAATTTTCTTTCTAGGTGCACTCTTGTCAGTTCTTTGATCTGCTGTGCCTGTGTAGCACACTGGACTTGCTTGTTACTGGGTCTGGAGGGATCATTTGTCCTATACACTTCCACCCCATCCTCAGATCTCTAGCCTGATTTTTTAAAATGCTTTATCTGATGTTAAATGCCTTTTCAGTTTCATTGATTGCTCTGCACCTTGGACTTTTCCCATCAGGATGATCTTCACCCAGCTGTCTGTGCAAGCTGGTAGTGTCTCCACAATGGATTGGCGCATGCACGAGAGAAGATCCAGGCCTTTCCGGCTCACTGATGTCAGCCTGCTCTCTCACCCCTGCTTGACACTTGTGGGCCATTACGAAACTACCAGATCAATGGAGATTAGAATAGGAAACAATTAAAACAACAAAGCCTTTGCAAGCGTTATAAATAATTATAGAAGGTAAGTGATTCGGAAATGGTGGGCTAGGGCTGGGAATGTAGCGAGTGTGTAGCTCCTGCCTGGCAAGCACATGGTCCTGAGTCCGACTCCTGGTGCCAAAAAGAAAAACCATATAATAAAAATAAATAAATAAACACGAAGTGGTGGACCAGTGAGGCATTTACACTTTTTTCTCTGCGGGCATTGTACTCCCAAAACAAGGAGAATAGAAGACAAAATATAAATACTGTCTTCGATGAAAGTGTGTGATATATACAAGAGTAAAAGTGATGCCACAGTACAGGGGAGAATTAAATTTACCTGTCTACAAACCATGATACCAATGGGAGAGGTTGTGACTCCTCCACAGACCAGTCCAGTCCTGGCGCTGAGGGCACCAATCACTGAGAAAATGAAGGCTAATGTGGGGGGGAGGTTCCTTGGGTGTCTTTATAAGAAGCAGTTAGATACCTAGATGTTTGTGTACTGCATAGAATAATTAGGGACTCTGGTGGAATTGAACAGAGAGATGAGAAGGAACGGCTAACAGGAAAGAATGGGAGCAGAAGGCTGAAACAGAAAACAGCTGAACTATTTGCTTATCTTAGTGAACAGTGCCTCAATCTGGAGCTTATCAGCAAGGCTGAGTTTTCTCTAGAAAGAGATTAGAGGAATTTTCTCTGCAAAACCAGCACCACTGCAGAGAAAAGAATTAGCAAGTTCTAACTATTGGATGTCCACACTGAGAAAGGCAGTTGACTGCCAGATCACTTCATATTGGTACACAGCAGCTGACAGGGCTCGTTTACCCTTGATTCAGAACCTCTAGTTTGGAATTTAGTGTCTGCTTAGAAAAATATAGACTGCCAAAAGCCATGAGTGTTCGAGGAAGCCTCTACTGTGCAAGCAACAAGATTATAACAGCCAGTAACTAGCTAAGAGCAAGGCAATTAATGAAATAAATGGAAGATTTGGAGCAAACAGAAAATGTAGAAACAAATTAAAACGCACTCCCATTAATATCTTTGAAGAGTCATGAAAGTGTACTACATCCATGAAAGAAGAACAAGATATTATAAAAAAAGGACTAGCAAGCAAAAATAGACTTCCAAAAATTAAGAAAGTTAAGATTTAAATTCATATTTTAAATTGGAATGATGAGCTATTCTTTTAGTCATAAACATACACTGAATACACGTCTTATGCTAAGCACTGGCCCATGCACTGATGTAACGTAAAGCTGCACCCAGTAGCATCTCGTAGTACATCAAGTAAAGTTTGCTGCTAATTAGATGCACATACAAATAAAGCAGGAACGTTGTCATCTGGGTGATAAATGACATGGATGTTGTTCCTTTTAAAGGAGTTGTTAGGGAGCTCTACATGCTTAGGAAACATCTGTGTGAGATCTGAAGTAATTAGGCTAGAGAGCCACGTACATCTCTGAGGGGAGCGTGGTCCAGGCTGATGGAACAGTTAGTGCTAAGGCCCTGAGGAGAGACTTTGGGTAGATCCTGGCAAGAGTGCCATGGGACTGGAAGAGATAGTGCACTGGGACATCAGAAGTGACACAGGGCAGATTATGTAAAGTGCACAATCAGACACTATGGCCCACATCATAGCAAATATTTTTCAGTGCCTCTGGTACTCTCTGAAATGAAATTCATAATGAATAATAGTACTTACACACCTAAAGGAAAACAAAATGCAATTCCCTAATGGTAAGATATGGGAGAAATCAGTAAAAACATACACACACTTTTCATCTGTTTATACTAGAAGATGCAGCAAACTCATGAAATACCATTAGTTGGAATCAACATTAATATGACAAAAACGCACACTGATTCAGATGCCACATGGTGGTGACTCAAATATCATGAGTTATATCATCCCTGATGAAATTACAGCTTAAAAAGTCATGATAATAATAATGAAGTGTTAGAAACTCCTCATAAAGTTCCAAATGAAGTGAAGTGTGGTGTCCGGAGAGGACACCAGACGGCCCTGTGGGAACAAAGAGTTTTCACTGTGTGAGTCACCCACTCTTCGCAGGATTCCCAGCAGCCGTGCTTTTTTTCAGAGGTTGAAGAGAGTAGCACTGACACCAAGCCCCAGGAAATTTTACGAAAGATCTCATTCATTGCATTAGCACCCCTGCTGAAAAACACTGTGGGCAGTCATTTTAGAGGTCTTTGGGATTTCTTAGGAGACATGTGGAAGCTACTGGAAAATTTTCATTGAAGAAATGTGATCTAACTCATGTTTTAAAAGGCCTTCTTGCCCAGTTGAACATAGTCCATAGTGGGTGAGGACCAAGGCAGAAGCTGTGTTAGGATGCAGCTCTGGAATGACCTGGAGTGGCTACAGCTCTGGGAATGGGTGAGAAGCGCCTCTAAAAGTCAAGAACGGCAAAATTAGGTGACTGTGCCTCTGTGATGTGGTGATTGGTTATACTTCTCTTCATATGCTAGTGGTGATTTCTTCGTGTGAAGGCAGATTAGAAGTTGCTGTTCTCTGCGGAGATACACCATTTGTCTGTCCCTCATGTGCTACATTATAATCCCACTGCCTTCCCTTCTAGCTGTCCCCTAGAGCCGTTAACAAAGACAGGAGATCTGACAATAGATTAGACTGACTTCTCATCTAGGGCTCCTTCAATGAAGACTTGTTCATGGTCCAGCTCTGCAAATCTCATTAGCCTTATCACGTATCCTCATTCTACTACCTGATCATCTTACCACTGCATAGCTAGTAAGCTGGAAAAAAAGAGGCAAAATGAATTTTCCACTCCCCAAGGGGATAGGTTTAGAATTACATAAAACCTGTCTTTTATGGACAAAAATCCACCAACTCTAGAAGTTCATTATTAAAAGCAGAAAATAAATAATAAATTAAGGCAAGCTATTTTAGGGTAGTGTTTCTAAAGCCACTCCATATTATAGCAGAGAACAATCAACCTTTCCTACTAGTAGGATGAATTACGAAGTATCGCTAAACATGAATAACAAATTTTTTGTAATAAATGATATGTTTTAGCTAAAACAAAATTCACATGAATATTACATTTTGCTATACTTTATTTCTATGCTTTTTTAAAATAGAAAAGTAATATTTTGAATCATTTGCTATAAGGTAAAATTGTTGGACCGGATACATATGTTATTGTATCTTGTGGCTTCTTACATGAAGTGAATTTTGTGTTTCTTTGGATTAAAATGATGGCATGTCTTAGTTACTTTTCTTGTTGCTAAGACAAAATACCTGGCACCCCAAATTAAACGGGGAAAGCTTTACTTGGTTCACAGTTCATAGAGCTTTCAGTTCGTAGTTGGGTGGCCCCAAGGAAAGGGGAGCATGGCGGAGGTGCACAGTGGGAGAGAAACCGTTCATGGTGGGCAAAAGACAGCAAAGCAGCAAAACAGCAGCAGCAAACAAGGGAGCCTCTGCATTTCACCCAGGCTACCCCTCCTTTGGGCAGAGCAGTCCACACTCAGCATCACACAGTGTCACCCAAAATCCAACCACCTCTGAACAACCCCCCCTGTAACTGCATGAGGCTTTGGGGATACCTAGATATGAGACATAGCATGGTGCTATGGTTTGTGTCTGGATGTCCACCCAAAGCATAGTGCAGTCATGGGGAGAGCTTCTAGAGTTTATGGTTGATCCATGATTCAGTGCTGGGGCTGGTGTGAGTCCTACACCTGACCTGGGGCATGCAGCTTACCTACAATGTAAGGGAGGGAAAGAGGCTTGCTCTTCCTGCTGCTGCCCCTCTCTTTACTCTGTTCCTTTGCTGTTTTCCACTGCCATGAACAGTTGCCCTCTGCCATGTGCCTCTCTGCCTTGGAGCCAGCCAAGGATGGACTGAAACCACAACAATCTGTGAGCTAAATAAACTTTTCCTTCCTTAATTTTGGGTGTGAGGTATTTCCTGCCAGCAATGAGAGAAAAGTCACCAAGTCTCATGGCATAATCAAAGTGAACAACTGCGCAGAGTCCAGGGAATAAATTATAAATGGGGCAGGCAGGATCAAGGAAAACAGCATAGAACGGAAACGCACTATAGTGGTTGAAATGGACCTTCTCCAAAATGTGTGTTTGTGTCCTGATTTACAGAACTGTAAATATTGCTTTTTATGGAGGATGAATGAAGATTACTTTTTGTGGTAAGACATGTAATTAAGTTCAGGATTTGATGTAAAGAAATTATCTGAAAACGTTCAAGTGGGGCCTAAATGCTTTCACAAGTGTACTTAAGAGAAAGACCCGAAGGGAGGAAACACAAATGAAAGGAGACAACATGAAGAGAGGCTGAGGTTAGAGTGATAGAGTGTCAGGCCATGGAATGCAGACAGTCTCCAGAAGCTCCAAAAGTAATGGAATGGATTGCGAGAGAAGTTTCTCTGGTTTTAAGCAATCCAATTTTGGCAATGTTGGGGCTGGGGATATAGCTCAGTGGAATAAGTGCTTGCCTAGCAAGCGCAGGGTCCTGAGTTCGATCCCCAGTACCACAAAAAAAAAAACAAAAAACCAATTATGGCAATGTTGGGATAATTACAAGAAACTAGTAACAGACATCCTTGGGCCAACAATTTCGAGGGCCCACTAGCATGACTGGACCTCATGTACAAGCAGGAAGAAGCACATACCAGCATGAGTGAAGTCCTAGGAGAATGCTAAGCTTTGTGACCTTTGCTAGGGGAATGTCTCAAGGAGGAAGCAGATTTGAGAAGGAAATACCCTGCAGTTTTCTGTGTCTATCCTACATGGATCTTTTCTCCATGACACATTGAAACCAACCTAACGTTTGGCATCAGTGGAGCCTTCCAATGTAATCCACAAGAATCAGCTGCCCTAGAGACAGTACAGCTTAAGAGAGTGAAAGATGGATCGAGGAGGTGAAATGAAGTATCCATGACTTGCTTGTAATCCAGTTTGATAACCAGCATGGTGAAAAGTACTGCCTCATGAGCGAGGAGACTTGGAGTCTAGTCTTTCTGCCCCTGACTGCACATTGTAGTGTTTTTGTTTCAACTTACAATCTATTAGAAAAAGAGAAGTTTATTTTCAAACTTTAGAACGTGGGATATTGTCATATCTTGGTAATCATCAAACACTAAGAAACTGAAAATAGGAAAGAGACTTATGCCACATGACAGAACAGGTCAAAACAAGAACATAATCTCACATATTTTAGTGCTCAGAAATGTTTCTAGGCTGTGGTGGCTTGAAAACTGGTGAACAATTTGTGGCATCCAGCTGAACTGAATCAGCATGGTGCTGGGTGTGGAGGGCCCACCTGAGGATTGTTGCCAGCAGCGTAAGAGACCTAGAGAGAAGGAGGTGGTGCTGTTGATTCTCCTGGAGAAGCTCATCACGCTGGCTTTTCTGATACGAACTCGGCTGTTGTCATCAGAGGAGCTCAGGACCTTCTCTGTCACTGAGGATGGCTGCAGTTCTTTTCAGAAGAGCTTTAATCCTTACTTTGAGCATCGCTTCCGAGCTCTAGTGCAAATCCCTCAGCCTGCTGGCACAGATCCTTCATCCTGCTGGTGCAGACTTTCTAGCATTCACCACTGGCCTTTGGGCCTTCCCAGTACGGATCCTTGAAACAGATTTGCATGAAACATTATTGTGGGCTCTAGACCTCTAATTGGACATGTGGAGGACATTTCCATGGACTCGTGTAGGACATTGGCATGGGATCCAGGTCCTTGATTTTTAAAATGTATTTTAAAAATAAAAGAAGGAAAATATATTAAGACACAGACATCCATTTATGAAATAGCATAAGAACAATACAAGCAATACAGAGTTACAGACAAAGTGACAGTAAATATCAATTATTGTTGTATTATGTATTGATATCTTCAAAGTCATTTCTTAAGAAAATAAATAGAGACATGCAAAATTGATCAAATAATTAATCATTAGCTGTTCCTTTCAGTAAAGTGATAGAAGTCAGTAGGGGATCCAGTTCCTTAACTGGATTATTTGGGTCTCTAATATGTGGACAGATCTCTCACACTCTTGCATTTCACTCTTTGGATGAATACTATAAAAATGCTATAAATTATGTGTTTTGTATTAAATTGTTTCACTTGCAAACTCTGACTACAACATAGACTTTGTGGAAAAGATTAGATGTGATGCTGTCCTTGGACTAAGAGAAGTGTAAAGTGCTACATAAATAGGTGAAAGAAACTCCTCCTCTTGGAGGCTGTTGGGAGGACGGTTTCCTTTATTTCCTGTAAAGTGTTGTGTGAATTTGTTTCTGTTCCTTTCTGTAATGTGTTATACTCTGTCTCTCTTTTCAATCTTGGATGCATCTTATGTTAGACCTCAGTTCAGTTCAAATATCTTTTACTCAGTTATGGCTTTCTTGATTCATAGGAGTATAATTAATTTTAAAATTCTTTGGGCCAACTACATATTTGGTAAATTTCCCTACTTCACTACATTGTAGTTATCTTACTACATGTTTGACTCTGCTGTTTGACAGTAAGACACAAAAGGGGAATATTGCATTTCTCTTTACCTTCAAGTCTTAGCATGGTGGCTGACTCCTAATATGTCCTTGTGATCATTATTGCATGAATGAATTAAATAGCAGAGATATGCTTACAATTTTGTAGATGAATGGCTTTCCCAGAATCTAGACATGCCCATAATTTCTACTGGATTCAAAAATAGGCCATACAAACTTATTAATCAAATAACTGTCTCAGGGTGTTCCACTGAGTAGAGTTTCCATACTATTCTGGAGAAACTTCAAGTTAAAATATATCATGTTGCATGAAATTCTCTTTCTATAAGAATTTTCTAAGTTTCTATAAGTGAGTTTCCTGAATGTGGTTGAGTATTCAACATCTCTGCTATATTGGGAATCCTCTGAAGATGGAAATATGTCATATTTCTAGCATATATCAAAATGTTCAGCATAGCAAATGTTAAGGTTTATTAAGATTAACTGAATGGCTACATAAATAAGATTAATTTTATTCTTGACAATTGGCATAACATTATGCAAAAGTTGCTATGTGAACTTTTATGAATCTTTGGTGGTCTTCTTGAAATTGTATGATGTAAATTAAAAAAGAAAACAGCATAAGCAAGATTTATTTTTGCAGATGTCCTAGGGAGCATGAGAAAAAGTCCTTGTCTGGAGTCATTCTCCTTAAGGTGGATCAGTGAAGCGCTGGAGAGACATGGCAGATGCATGAGAAGAGGTAACACTCAAAGAGAACCCCAGAGTGAAAGTTGTTGGCATAGGCAATTTAAACAATTAGCATGATTTGTGTCTAAGCTGCTTTTTAACTGGGCATCTCTGTTGTGAGCTCCAGGGCAACTAGCAGCAGGGATCTTTAGTGTAACTACAGGTAACAACTCTCTGCAGCAACATGAGGTAGCCCACTAATCTTTATGATGGCAAGAGTCTTCCATTTGCTCCTCCCAACAACCCTGTGAAGAAAATGTTTTATCTTTAATTTATGTAGGGAATCTAAAAAAGTTTAAATCACTTGCCAAGCTCACAGAACTAATCCTTTTCTGATGACAAGAGTATATTCACTACAATATGCTGACGTCACCAATGAAAGCTGTTACAATTTGTTTGTCTCTCAGAGGATTCAGAATGTTGAAGGCTCAGAGTCCCCTTTAGCCTCCTGTTGAAGAATATGAGTGTGAATGAGAAGGAGGCCAGGGTAATTCAGGGCTCAGCCTTCAGCATGCACACTCTGAAGCTCATGACTTAGTCTTTGTTTCTTAGTCTTATAATAGGGCCTAACGCACAGTGAAAGAACCTCTGGAGAAGCTCAAAAAGAAGTTTTTCTGAATGTGGCCAAGTACTTAAAAGTTTTCCCTGACATATTTGATTTTAAACAATGAACAGGAAGTTGGGTGAACCAAGGAGAGACTTGGGTGGTTAAAGAGGGGTGATGGTAATAATGGGAACCTATTGGAGCTGTCAGGCAGTGTGTCTTCTACCCACTGCATCTCGGTGGGACTTGGCCTTAGTGAATTGTCTCCTAGCTATGCATCTTTCTAACAAAACTTCTATTCAGCATTCAATCTTATTCACTAGAAGTCCCCTTCTCCTGCCCTCTCTCCTGCCAAATTCATTTGGAGTGACACTGAGTGATTCCAAATGGTAACTTTCCATTGACCCATTTGACAGCATGACTGATTGAAGAATAAGGTGGCAGGCAAAGGTGATCACCAGGTAGAATCTGAGAACCATGGTAAAGACAAGGAGGTAATCTATTTGGGTCTCTGCTGGGGAACATCTAAGAAACCTGCTGCCTCCAGTTCTCACTTGAGCTGTGATTCTGATATCATTTGTCTCGCTTAACTTCTTTAAGGGACAAAGCAGGATGACTATTAGAATGGCAGTGTGAGTGCGATGCTAACAATCTAGAGAAGCCATAGGTGGATCTCAGAAAAGCAAATCAGTACCATGCAGTGTCATAAAGCAGCCTATTAGATGCTTTGTTCTCACAGTATTAGCTGGTGGCCACTAGCTTTGGCTTTAAAAACAGAGTCCAAACACAAATATCTATGCATTGTGCTTGTTTTCTGGTTGTATGGCCTTGGAAAAATTATCTTTTTGAGTCTCAGTTTATTTGTGTGTAAAGTAATAACCTTTGCTCTGTAGTGCTGGGACAATTAATGATTTACAATGTGCCAAGGCCTAGTATCTGCAAATGTTGATTAACAGTGGCTTTTAACCCCCTATACT
This sequence comes from Dinomys branickii, assembly GCA_004027595.1. NCBI lineage: Eukaryota > Metazoa > Chordata > Mammalia > Rodentia > Dinomyidae > Dinomys > Dinomys branickii. The sequence goes on along the minus strand of PVLD010000377.1, from coordinate 181,677 downwards.
ATTTGTTTTAGTCTATTAGTGCATGTGTGTAGTACATAAAGTTTACCTTCTTCGTGTCAAGTTAGTTCATGTACACATGTTAATTTCCTTGTCATCCCCTTTCCCTTCACCCCCTTTCCCTCCACCCATCTCTTGATGCCCTTCCCTTGTTTTAGTCTTTGTAGTTTGCCATACGTAATGTTTACATTTGCTGTATGTAGTTACTGTGTGTACATAACACATACTACATTGTTAATATTAACTGCTCATTAGAATGATCTGAAAAGCTTTGAAGAACCCCGATGCTAAACCCACTCCAAACTGATTAAATCTGCATCTTGGATATTGATACACTGGTATAAATATTTTAAAAAAATATTCCCTGGTAATTCTAACATGTGTCCAAGAGTGAGAGCTACTGTCAAATTTATTATGAACATGTAAAATTTCATCATGTGCAGATTCCATTTAAAAAAATGAATGATGAAATGAAGCTAACTTCTGTCTAATACTGATATGTCTCATGTTTTTACAATATTCCCATTTTATGGATGAGAAAATCAAGGGGCACAAGAGATTAAAGTAGTATATAATGGAGTTGGGATTCCACAATAACATCGCTAAATTTCAACCAGTCCAGTTTTGGTGGGTGTGAATCCCTACTTACTAGTCTCTTCTTATGGAGTGGTACTTAGATTTAATTAAGAATTTGCTTTTCTTTTTTTATTTTAAAGAGAAAAATACAACAACATAATAACAAGAAAGACAAAAACAAAACAACACAAAAACAAAAAAATGATATAGAATTTCAAAGCAAAATGTTAGGGATTAACAGAGGTTGTTATATTACATATCATTATCATCAATGAAGTTACTCAGAGCACCATATGTAGGAATACAAGATTGATCAAACAGTCAAAGAGAATAAAAATAATAAAAACATTAGAAACAATATGGGAAAATACACATGTATATACAAGGACAGCTGGGATAACTGAATTGCTGATGTCTATTCATTTATTGAAAGGAACAGTTATGCTTAAATTTTTTTTCAGCAAGTTTACATGCTTGTATCTGGTAATCTGAACATCTACTTTGGAGACAACAATATATAATTCAATCATATGCATTGCTGAATTCCTGTCATCTTGTTCAGAATCTACTTTCCTTAATATATTGTAGAATAGGCACTGCAGGGCACATGGCAGGTGAGCAATCATTGCTTTCCTACATTATCACTCAGGTAAACAGGAGGTTGTGGCTGGCAGGGTGGCTGCAGTTGAACACAGCCCAGGGAATCAGACACGAGCGCAGTTTCCATTCCCATGATTAACCACATGGTATCATGTAAGTCACTTACCCTTCTGAGCCTTCCACTCATCACTATTGAAAACTTCTGATTATTTTTTCTTTCATTTTTAAAGGGAAAATTACTGAATAGACATGTCATAGGATTACTCATGTTCATCTCATATACAAATTTATGGTGACCCAGACCCAAAAAGGAGGCACTCAGAGATGGAGTCTTCTCTGAGCCTTGTGAGCCAAACTAAGTTTCTAACAGCACAGGAAAGTTTACTGTAGGAGAGCAGTGTCTAGTGCTGAGCCCGTGAATTCTCTAACAAAGTGTTACCTAACTAATGACCCAACTAGAAATGTGGAAAAACGTTGCGTTGGTGCCTTTAGGTTCCAAGAAGTGAGGAAGCATGGAAGGCACTGCTTCTCTTTCACTGAGATCCATCCTGCTTTGCAGGCCCTAGAGAAGTTCTAGGAAGCATTCTCACTGAAGGGCTCTGCTGTCTGTTGTACAGGGTTCCCACCATCTGAACGGATGCAGCTGTGCTTGTGGGAGACAAAGAGGCCTTCTGATGCTCGTGATGCTCTGTGTAACACTGCGCTTGGAGGCCATCAGCCTGCAAGTAATAGCTGTGCCAGGAGAACACAGTGCGGGCCCAGCTCTCCGAAGGATTTCGTGACAGATGGTCATAGCGGTAGGTTTTATGCTCAAAACTTTTTATTGCTAGAGAAAGACATCAGTCCACTAGAGTGTCCACCTTTCTGAGGAAAAATATTTTTTTATTTTAAAGAGAAAAACAATAAACATGAAGTCAAAAACAAAACAATGAAAACAATAGAAAGTACACAGGATTTCAAAATAAGGTGATAAGAAATTAAAATTAATTGTTATATTACATATTGTTATCTTAAGAGTAGTTGCTGAGATCACCAGACATAGGCATGCAAGATCAGTAGGGTAGTTAAGCTTTAACTGTTCCTTTCAACAAACCTATAGAAATCAGTAGTACAATTACCCCAGTTATTTTATATATTTTCCCTCCTTTTTCCTTTCCTCTAGCCCAGCTGTTCCTTCCTTTTAAAAAATGATGAATAAATTTTTGAGAGCTTTAGCTACATTGTAAGTAAATTTGTAGATGCTAGATCAACTGTACCGGAAGTTAGACTGAGAATAATTACAAGCTCAAGGACATGTAGGTATCACGGAGAAAGAGCCAGTGTCCACGTGGATCAGTTGTTAGTCCTTGAAGTTGCTCCAGTCTGGGCAACTGCATAGTGAGTCAGAAGGCCCCGAAGAAGAGTAAGACAGAGCTCATCACAGTCCTCCTCATTCAGGAAGAATTTCACTATCTTCCTTTAATTCAAATCTTCACAGTGTAGGGGAGCAGCCAACCAGGATGCAGCCCACAGAAGTGTCTTCTAGACAGACCACAGAAGTCAAGGTGGAGCTACAGGAGGGAGTTCTCCAAGAGAGGATGTCAATGCTTTCCATGGATTCAGGAAAGCCAGTGTGAAGCTCTCCACGCATCCTCTCCACCTGGGTACACCTGGTCCAGCACTGTTCCTCACTGAAAATGAAGAGTGTTTCTGTACCAATTCCACACCAGAATTGCTCTTCGGTTTATGTAACCTGTAATGAATAGGTCACTATGCAATCTGATGGCAGATCCAGTGGAACAGCAAGATGTTTTTGCTTCTCTCTACCAAACACTTTTGTCTATTTTGCCATTATTCTAAGGGGGTATACAAAAGTCAATTAAAAAATGACAGATTATAACTGTTAATATAATATATTCAGGTTATAGAATACATAATATGAATCTTATTGGCTAATTGATCTCATTTTGTTCAATTCACCAATTCTATCATTACTGTACTTTTGTCATTAATTGAAATAAACTAGACACAGATTGTTTGGATTTGATTATTTAACATCAACTGTAACACCAAGTATAGTTAATAGTTTTCCATTAAATGTTTCACAGCAGTGGACATGGAAAGTCAAGATTTATTTTAGTGTAAAAATGACTCATTCTACTCAGATTAAAACATTATTTACTTTCATAAAATTTGGTTAACAAAAAACTAAATGTCTTATGAAAAAGATAATAAATCTACAGTTTAAAGTTGCTTTTACTTCATTTTGGTCATGTATAAGAAAAAGTAATTCTTTAGGTTTCCTGAGTTATTGTGGAATTCAGTACTTGAAAATAAATCGTAGGGGGCCACACTTTTTTTTTATGAGGATCTGCTTCCACTTTATAGCTACTGGTGAAAATGTAGCAAAGAAAAATATTAATTTGCCAAGCAGAGCAGTAAGTTTATGACTGGGGTGGGAATATAGCCAGGCTTCTTGTACCCTGGTCATGATTTTCTCCTAACTGATGCTTTCTATTTATCCGTGAAGGTATCTGCTAATCAGGAAATGTCTGTGTGGAGGTCTCTCTCATTTCTCTCTGTCTCTGTCTCTCTCTCCCTCTCTCTGTCTCATCTCTGTCTCTCTCTCATACACACACATCTCATCTCTATCTCTATTTCTATCTCTTTACAGTGAGAAGATTGCACATCATTATTTTCTTTATTCAAGACACTTGCAGGGTTCCAGGCTGTTGTATCACTTGAATCATCACATTCGGCTTATAGACTGTAGTCAATATATCATTTGGTTTATATGTTTATATCTGGTTTTGTGGATGGGAGGAAGATATTTATTTCAGTGCTTGCTTGTATCCAGTAATAAAACTGAGACTTATAGACTATTTAATTTTAGGACCTCGGGATTTCTACTAAAGATCTTTTGTTGAATATGTCTGCAATGTCAGTGATCACAACTAAGCGCTGAAATTTCTAGTAATCCCTGCAGTTTGGGAATAACTCAATGCTGGGTGTGTAGCCATGCACATCTTCAGAAGAACATAGTCTAGGGTGGATTTCCTTATGTGTGATGTGTGTCTAGGGACCTCAGTGATTTCAGTGCATGTGTGGAGGTTGAATTACTATTATACTTAGTATTATACAGTGTCACTGTTTATCAAACACACTGCAGTGTATCAAAAAAGAGAGAGGCCCTACCTAAAAGAGTTATATGAATGGACCTAGAACATCAGTAATAGGAACAAATACTGATAGAAGGAGATTCAGTTTGGCAAAATCAACTTGATGCATTTGGGACTAAATAAATTTCAGACATGGGTATTAAATGGATTAGAAAAACCTGGAGATCTCTGATTGTGAAAGAAACCTTGGAGTCTTACTAGGGAATGACAAATTAGATTTCAGTGCGTAATGGGCAGGCAAAATAAGCTCCTGCTATTTTGGCACCAGAGGCTAAGTCAAGCACCATATTATTGTAGCTTGTCTGCACTAAAGTTTTCTGTAGTGTTGGAAAGAAGGGTGTGCGCTTGGTGGATGTGAGATCTGCAGAGTGCAGGGTTTTGTTTCTGGGCCATCTCATCTGACGGGTCCATCATCATGTGATAGGATACGAGTGACTTATACTAGTTTTCTTTTTTTTTAATGATGGAAAAGAAACCAAACAGAATGCCTTTAATAGTAAGAATTACAATAAAAGTTCTCATGAAGGCAAAGATAATGAAGCATTCATGCTTTGAATCTTTCCAAGAATTTCTAATTATTAAAGAAAAATGATCACAGAGAAATAATTTGAGGTAATTTAAAAAATAGAGCCAAGAAAATTCTGTGGAAGGAGACTCCCCCTGCAGTGCAGTAAGCCCCACTTTCTGGCCATGCTTGACGACATGCTTGCACTGCCCTCATTTTTTGTCTATTCATTGCATGTGTGAAGCCATTTTCACATAAGCAAGGTTGTGCTGTGCACTGTGGGGAGTACGGAGAAGTACAAGACTAGGTTCTTATGTTGTGGAAGGAAAAATCCGTGATGATAATGAGCATATTCTGATGGTAGTTTCTATTGCGTATTAGCTCTCTGACCGTAGGAAGTCATTTAATCATTCCAATACTGTTTTATTCAAGAGTAAACAGGTTAATAGTATATGCCAAATATTTTTTATAGAATTGAATAATGTGTATTTGCTTATATGGTGCCTGATCCTTAACAAATGGTCAACAGATGAAACTCTGTTTCCCCTTTTAAATGACAGTATGTGATAATGCATGAAAATTGCTGAGAGCACTCAGAGAGGAGAGACTTTATGTAATGAGGCAATGATAATCGGCTTCGCACATGATGCGGCGCTTAAGAAGAGAAAGACGGGCTCAACATAAATACTTTTTGAATAGATCTTTGAAACAAGTGACACCTTTGTGACCTGAAGCTGACTTTCTGGTCAGTGAGTCAGTCTAGCTTTGTAGAGGAAGAAAAGAAGCCTGGGAAGTATAGTACGGAGATCGAAGTCTGAGCTTGACCCCAGAAGGAGCCCGGTTCTTATCTGGCCCTACCAGTTTTTTGCTGTGTGATCTCGAGCATCAGCTACTCGCTGACCATCAACAACTGACTTCAAAAGGAGGTTGTTAGGAATCAACAAACTCGTTTCTCTGAACACTAAGACCTAGCTGGAAATAATTAACCTTGAAATAAAAAATGCCCGCCCAGGTCAGTTTACCCCTGCCTTATCTGCCACTGCGATTCTTCTGCTTGGTGGCTGCTCTGCATGACAGAGACCTTGCAGAGAAGGAAATGAGAGCAATACAGACTCCCTGCTGCTTCCCTGTAGGGTCCTCCCCAGAGTCCTAAACCTTATTCTTCCTTCTTAAGTTTCTAAACATCACAATATTAATAAAATGAGTTAAAAATAACGCGAACTTCCTTTGTATCAGGCGCAGCACTACACTCGTTTAGTCCTAAGACAGTCCTAAGAAGCCCAACACAGTACGCGTGTTGCTTGGCTAAATCTGAAATGCCACCGATTAATTCGTGCAGCCCCACTCTGCATCCAGCTTTGTTCTTCATCGCATTTTCTAAGTCTCACCGGCTGCCCAGGGCCGGGCTCTTCGCATCCCTCCCGGCTGAGGTGACACAGTTCCCTGCTTATAGTCATGGCCCCTCCAGGCCTAGGCGTTCCATATGCAAACACCGGGTGCCCACCGTCCACTCGGTTTAACATGATAGTGTGTGCACAGCTCCAGTCCTCAGAACCAACCTAACAGCCCAGCCTTTAGGGGATTATGAAAATGCTTTATGTATGTTAGACTTTTGTCCCTTAAAACCCCCATTAGAGCCCTTACAATTTAAGAAGTGGGAATTTCCTTTTCCTGTGGTGAATACATTTTTGCTTTAAAAAGTCATCAGTGGTTTGCATTTCCAATCTCTCTTAGCAAGTCTGTGTTTCCTCATAGCGTGAGTTACATAGGTGTCACAGAAGAAACTGTGAGAGAGCAGCATTTTTTTCACAGTGAATTCCCAAGAATGTTCACGCGCATTTGATCCTCAGTCCATGCTACTGTTTGGGAGGCTGCTTTCCCTGTAACTCAACTGACACCAGAAAATCTTTTCAGAAGACATAGCTCTTGATGGATCACACACCGCAGCACTCAGAGATTAAACTTGTTTTAGTTTTCATGGAGTTTCATGGCTGTGTTCTAATTTGCAATTCAGCCTTGAGTATGAGACTTATTAAAAGCTTTTACTGCTTTCTCTTTGCAACTGAACTGAATCTCTATAACTCAGTGGCTCTTACTCTTATCCAAGACGTGATTCCTTTTCTCAGTTTGTGCATAGTCGGGAATCACCAAAATAGTCCATAATCTGTGGAGGCTATAATGAGTAAAGAATGCCTGATATTAACAAATTTGTGTGACAGTTTTTCTAGACTCTGTATCATCAAATTTCTGGCACGTGTAGTGGTACCCTAATCTTGTGGTCACACAATATATGCTAACAAAATATTTCTAATATAGTCTACATGTGTATATTGAAAATCCAGAGTGACCACTTAATGGTTTTACTATACATATAAACTCAAGTATTTGTCAAATATTGTGTGAAACACATATAACATTTTTATGCACAAACATTTAAAATGGTGACTCTTTGGCTTCGAGGCAAAAATTTTTAAATCTTAAACCCAACATTGTTGCTAAAGCAAATCTCATTATCTTCCCTCCTACGAAAGCACCAGATAATTCAGAGTAGAAGCCTTCCCTTTATCACCAGTTTTCATTATTTCTTTTTGTGAAATGATGCTCAATTCAAACTTAACTCCCAAGTATCACATGACTGTCAATTAACAGCATGGTATTAAGCAAAATTTATAGAGTCAAAACAGAATGCAAGCGGCTGAAGTTCAGAAGCACCCTTGACAGGTACCACAGAGAGGACTTTCACTCTCAAGTTAGAGCACTCACAACTGCACTGCTGGCTTGAGTTTTCTTTGGAATTATATTAAACCTCCAATAAAAATACAAAAATGTTATGTTCTTAATGAGAAGAAATAAGCCAAAAAATTGTTTATCTTTTTTTCTACTAAATTCTTTGAATAACTGTGTATTTCCATTAGGATAAAAGGCAGGGACTGTACGGAGGTGTTTATTGACCACACTGTGCTCCTTTGAAATTTATGTGTTAAAGTTCTATTCTCAATAGGACTGCATTTGATTTTTTTTATACAGAGCCTTGCTACATTGCATGAGTTCAGGAGGTTGGCCTTGAACTCACTATGTATCCCAAGCTGGCCTCAAACATGCAGCAATTCTCCCGCCTCAGCCTCCTGAGTGCTGAGATTGCAGACGTGCACCACCAAGCCCAGCTATAGGACTGTGTTTGGAAATAGCACTTTTAAGAGTTTCTTATGGTTAAATGAAGTTGTAAGAGCAGGTTCCTAACCTTGTAGGACTGGTAGTCTCACAATAATAATAATGAAAGAGCTCTCAGTGTCTGTTCATGTGCGTACACAGAATAAAGGACAAGCAGAGCTAGAGTGAGGAGGCCGTCGTCTGCAGGCCAGGGAGAGAGCCTGTGCCAGGAACACAATCACTGATGCAGTGCCTGGGTCTTGGACTCAACAGCTTCCAGAGTGGTCACCAAACAAACATCCGCTGTTCAAGCCATCTGAGTTGGGGCATTTTATTAACGGCAGGCCAGTATGACCAATGCAGTTTAGGGGAATGTAAGGTCTGGCCACTTCTGGAGTCTTTCACACTTCCTCTCCTACCCTCTCCAAGTCATCCCGAACCACACTTGAAGGTAGCTGGAATCATTCATTCATTCTATTCATTTTTTTTTTAGTTCTTTACAATTATGACAGACAACCTGGAATGGATTTGCCTTAGAAGCTGTCGCTGATCACTGCAGGCAGAGTTTCCCTGTCTTGTATTTCATAGAACCCTGTACATAGCACAATAATAGAACAATAATAGCTATTTCCCCACAATTATGGAATTATTGATTTAAATATTTGACTCTTTACACTGACCTAGAAGGCAAAATCCTAATTCTATTGATATTTGAGTGCCTGGGACCTCCGGGGAAGCAACGTTCAATGGATAAGGTCAGGACTTCCAAGTTGGGGCCCGGATCTATCATCTTTTAACTTTGACCAATTATTCAGTCTGTCTTAGTTTCATCGTCTATAGAATGTGGAAGATGAAAGGGTCAGTTATGCCTCAAAGGCTTGTTAGAATAGAGACAGTGGGGCCCGTGGGAGTGTCTGATGTAGCAGGGCTGGTGGTAATGTCATGGAATTGCAGTTCCAATGTTTTTCCAGCTGATGATGATGTTATTGTGGGAATTACAGCACCTTGAGAATCACTGCAAAGTGATTCAGACATTCACTTAGCATTTATTGTTATATGTCAGAGTCTGGATAATGGTTAGAGTTTATTTTCTCCAAAGCCTTATAAATATCTGTTGAAAATAGGTAAACAACAGTAAATGAATAGTGAAACCAACAAAACTAGCTTTAAAACATGTTTAAGTTGAGAGAAGTAAGCTAGAACTTCTCGAAAGATTTTGTTAGATTGATGTGAAGGTCTCTCTAAGATGGTGACTTTTGATTTGAGATCTGAGGATGGGATGGAGTCTACTACACTGATAACATGGGGAAAGTATAAAGTCCCAGAAGTGGGAAAAGCCTGTGTTACTCCAGGAATACAAAGGAACACTATCTGGTTTAAGGGTGAAACATATAGAAAGGAAATATATATGATATGAGTAGGCAAAAGCCAGACCCACTGATTTAAGATGTTGATGACTTGTTTACATTGTGTGCAGAGCATTGTAGGTTTAAACGGAAGTGGGACATCATCTACTTATGTATAAATTATGATTGGCTGCTATGAGAGGTGGTAGGAGACAAGAACCAAAGATGTCATCAGCTCTGCAAAATTCCAAGAAGAAATAGAAATAATGGGGCTGGAATTGAAGAGCAGAGGAAAATCTGGGGCAGGAATTTGGAAGTACAGCTGACGGTGTTGCAGGTAGCTGAGTTGTATAGAAATATCACTGGCATTCAGACAGGGCCAGACCCTCCAAAGAGCCAGTATAGAAGACAAGATCCCTTGCAACTGTGGGAAAGACAGGCACTTCCGCTGTGGGCCAGGTCTCAAGACAAAAGATGAAACAAATGCACTCCCGTACCTCCCTAAGGATAAGCATCAGAGATTGATACTCTAAATAGGTATCAACTGATAAATCACAAGGCAGCCAGGCCCCTCGTGGAAAAACTTTAACTCAATATTTCTCTACTTCCCTTACCTGTTCCACTTCAGTTCCCTGGGCCAAAAAACCCAGCCCTGCCCTCATCCGCTTTGGCAGGACTCTGACGAACTCACCTCGCTCAGGCTGTTCTGACCCATGGACATCCCCATCCCACCCTCAACCCCTCTCGGGCTGTTCCGGCCCTCCGACACTCACCCTGAAAAAGAATTTAAAAGCCTCAGCTCGGGGGCTGCCTTGGTCCACTAGGCAGCTTGCTACTCCCTCCACTCCCCCCAATAAAGATTTCTCTTGTGTTAGAGGGTCTGGTCTGGTTCTGTGTGGGTCTTAGTTCTATCATCAATCACCTTGAAAAGGCCAGGAAGAGTCATTAGTCCAACCCACTACAGGAAAGGCCCCTGTTCTATATTCATGCCCGCTTGCTATGTGGCTCACTTCCCCATTTGATCCAGATTTAATAAATTTTACCTGAACAATTATACTTGTAATCTTATTGGCTGACCCTAGTTTAACCCACCTCATGTCTACCTAGCAAGTTCCCATGTTTTCCACCTTGGACCTACCTCATCTTTATATAAATCCCTAGTAAAGGCAGGATTCCTGGGCAACACACTTGAAACCCCTTCTGTCCCTCTCTTGGGCAGAAGCTTTCTTTTCCTCAATAAATACATTCTGCTCTTGCCCTCCCTTGTTCTAAAATTCGTTCTTTCATTTTAGAGGGCACCAACTCATCCCAGGTATCTTTCAGGTTGGAAGTTTCTTTCCCATGTGTCAGTAATACTTAGTGATATTTTGGGGTGATGATTATGGGAATAGTGGCCTCAACAAATACTAAATTTTCTAAAAACAGGTGTCAATAATTGAAATAGTTTAAGTCATACTTGCTGAGTCTAGATCTGCCATTTATATTTTTAAAAGACATTACGTTATTATAGATTGAAGACAATTTTTGAGATTGGAAACTGCTGATATCAGCTTCCAAGATACTTCGTGCAGCGTGTCTGAGGAAGTGAGTGCACATGATAAGAGCACTGATGAGTTCCTTAGAGGAGCTTCTGATGCTGCAAATACAGAAACCACACCTCTGTCCTCGGTTCTTAATTGTCCAGCAAACAGAGGGTCTGAGAGCAAGGCCATGAGCCGTCTGGCAGAGAGCAGAGGCTGAGCAGTTGCCTGGGCTTTTCTTCCGCCTGTATGTTTTTAACTCCTCTCTCCGAGTCTTGTTGCTAGCCTCTCAAAATTTGCTTTTGTGATAAAAATTTAGTGAGGAAAATATGTAGTAACCTAACTGTACAATAGAAGGCATCAGTTTACACACACTTCGGTACATGCATGCCATGGAACATTGAAACCAGATGCTATTTTCGTATTTGAGCTAATGGGTTTTCTTTTTAGTTCCTTCTGCTCTTCTAGCCTTCCCATTACTACTGAGAGTTCGAGGTGAGCTGATTGTCCTGGAATGGGAACCAGTAAGAAATAGTTGCTTTAAGCTTCAAATAACTCCACTTTAACTTTAGTAGCCAGGCTTTGAATGCAGATAGAATATTACTGATCAGTGGCAGAGACTTGAATACAGAAAATCAGAGTAACCAGGAAGAGGTGAAGGCAACATATAGTACCCAGCAGTGGGTCACAGCAGGACTTGCAAGCAGATAGATGATACTAAGCAACCCTGCTGCCAGATACTGATACAGAACAACCAGTGAAAAGTCGGGCTAAGCTGGAAAGCCTAGAATGCATCAAAATGGCCCAAGTACCATCCCTGCAAAGACATACTATGTGGGAAGGGAGAAGCAAAGAGTTAGTCTGAAGAAAGTGTTTCATTGTGAGCAGGTGGATGGTGAAAATTTCAGTTGAAAAAATAGTGAAATTTATTCTCTAGTAATGAGAGCTGAACAATAAAATGTGCTTGCATTTAAAAATAAGACATCATACTACGGCAATACATGCATAACAATGTTCATAGCAGCATAATTCATCATATCCCGGAAGCTGCCTGTGTTCTATCTACAGATGAATGACAAAGAAAGTGTGGTATTCACGCATAATGGGCTATTACTTGGCTCTAAAGGAGGGCACATTCAGTGCATTTGAAGGGAAATGGATGCACTTGGAAGATATAAGTTTGAATTGAAATAAATCAGACATACAAGCTTAAATACCACACGGTATTTCTGTTTGAATGAGGCAAAGTACAAACAAAGAGCGTAATAACGATAGAAGGAAACAAAGCGATGGACCTTTTAAAATAGAAAGGGCTTGGGGGCTGGGGATATAGCTCAGTGGAATAAGCACTTGCCTAGCAAGCGCAGGGTCCTGAGTTCGATCCCCAGTACTGCAAAAAATAAATAAATAAATAAATAAATAAATAGAAAGGGCCCCGGAGATGGAGGGTGAGAGGAGAAAAGGGGGAACGAAGGAGGTAGAATTGACACAGGCCTTGTACAGAAACCTAACAACCTCAACAAAGGCAAACACTACATCCCATAAAAAGGAGCTCAGAATCATAACAAGAGGAATGAACCTGGGGGAAGGGAGATAAGGGGCGGCAGAGGGAGGCAAGCAGAGAGGGGATAAAGCAGCAAGCTGTGCTGTGTACCCGCGTCTACTCCTTCAAACTGATGTAAACCTTACATACTGCAAATATATTACTAATGAAGTAAAATGATAAGAAAGGAAGGAAAACAAGTCTTTTTTGATATTTGGGGTATATTTTATATTTTTTACATTTTTTTTTTGTCTTTTTTAGACTGGGTTTAATTATGCAGTTCAGGCTGGCCTTGAACTTGTAGCAATCCTCCTGCCTCAGCCTCCAGAGTGCTGGGATTGCAGGCATAGGTCTTTGTACATCTTTATAAACTCTAATATACTATCTAATCATTCAGTTTCTGAAGATACTACTCTAAACATTTTGGAATAGTCCCTTATGCCCTTTAGAAGTTGAAATACCACTTCATCCTCAAGCAATCACAAAGCTGATTTCTGTCATCATAGATTCATGGCATTTGTGTGGAGTTTCTTCAACTCAAAATAAATTCTTATGAATTCACTTACGTCTTTATTTTAAATCTCTAGCTTATATTCAGTTATTTGGAGGTACCAGAGTTTATTCAGCTGTCAAAAGATATCTAGATTGCTTTGAGCTTTTGAAGTTCATATGCAATTGGTTTCTCTACTGATTGCAATATGAAATCTCAAATTTTAACAGTCTTCTTAGAATAACAGTGAAATATTTTGCATTTCTCTCTTCAAAAATTGTTTTATAGGTTCACAAAAGTTATGATTGGATAATTCCATTTTGCTCATTCTTTGTGCTGTATATCTTATACATTATAGAGATAATGTAATGGTACCAGCAATTTTTCTTTTAAAGGAAATTAAAAGAAAAAAGATAATCTCTTCTGTTTAGCCACAAATTAATTTTTTCTCAGTTCATCCTTACTTTCTGTAGAACAGCTCCAATCTTAATCATATTTTTTCAGCCTGAAGGAATTCTTTTAGCATACGTTATGGTACAGATGGCAAAGCATTTTCTCACCTTTCATTTACCTGAAAGTGTCTGTAATTTTTCTTACTTTTATTTTCACTGGACATAAAATTCTGTATAGGTATTTCTTCTATTTCATTCTCTCTCTGAACTTATTACGTATTCTTTGAAGGTATCAATTTTTTTGTCTTTTTAGTAATGCAATCCACTGGGGGCTTTCAAGATCTTTCTCTTTATCTTTGGAGGTTTGGTATGACTGTGAGCATGATACATTGGTGTTTTTTCACCAAATTGGAGATGTTCTGATCACAGCTCTTTTAGATATATTTTCTTCCCATTTTTCCTCTCTTCTTTTTATGGGACTCCAATTGCATCTGTGTTAAACTTGCTATTTTCCCCAAGATCTATGAGACGTTTTGTACTATGCTATCTCTATTTTTCATGAGAGCAGTTAATTTCCTTGCATCTATCTGAAAGTTCTTTTTAAAACTTTTTTTACTGCTATTTCCAGTTTTTGTTGTCTTTGTTGTTACAAACTGCTATAACAAGATAGTTCAGAGTGGTAGTTTATAAACCGCAGAAATTTATTGCACACAATTTTAGAGGCTAGAAAGTCTAAGGTCCATATATTAGAATATTTCTGTCTAGTGAAGGCCTGTTCCGTGTAGATGGTATCATGTAGTATAAGGCACAAATGAGCTCCTTCTAGTCTCTTTCATAAGGACGTCAGTCCTATTCATAAAGCATTTCTCTCCTTACCTAATTACTTCCAAAAGGCTTCCCTATTAATGCTATTGCATTTGTGTTTGAACATACGAGTTTTGAGAGGACACAAACATTTAGACATTTACATTATTTCAGAGTGAATATTTAAAAAAATAATTTCTGTTTACCAGATGAGCTTCCCTACCAGGTTATTTGTTAAAACAATATTTTTGTTTAAATAATTCAACTTATGTAATAGTTGTTTTAACAAATCATATGTGCTCATTCTAACATGTGCAGCATCTTGGGATTTTAGAACTCTTGAAGACTTTTCTTGATTATAACTCATATTTCCATTCATCTTTCCATGCATCCTTTGTGTATTAAATGTATGCTGCTCACTGCTGATAGCGTATCCCACAGGTTTGTGAGCTCTGTTGCTGTCTTTAAGAGTCTTGTCTTGCTCGGCCAGCTATGGATTACTGAATGTCTTCTTCATCCTATTAAATTTATTTTATTGTAGTCTTTTTGTGAGTTCTCATTATGTAGTTTAGGCTGGCTTTAAACTCACTATATATCCTATATAGGCCTTGAACTCATAGCAATCTTTCTGCCTCAGCCTCCCAAGAACTGAGATTACAAATCTGCAATACCATGCCTAGCCCATTTAGTTTCTCTTTATTCCTTATTAGAGCAGGTCCACGAGGTATTTAAGACACATTTTTTACTCTTGAGTTGTGACCATTCCGGTTTGTCAGCTGTAGGATCCGGGTATTAATAGTATCTTCCCACTCTCACTGCACCAGTATTTGAATTTCCTAAAATAGCTCTGTACTGCTACTCACTTTGTAACCATCACACTCCGCTAAGCCTTTCTGGGTCTCACCCCTTATATGTAACCAAGATGTACTTTATTTGTCGGCAAACAATCTATAGCACTACTTCCCTTCACACCCACGAGGTTCCCCTGACTCCCACTGGGAAACTTCCACTCCTCTTGTAATCTGTTCCACACATTTCAAGTCCTTCCCGCGCTCTGCCGGCTCATCTTTGTCTCCTCATCTCGGCAGAATGTTGAGCCTCTTGAGTTCTATTTCTGTGTCTGGGAGGGAAATTGCCCCTGTCCAGGCAAAGAGAAATGGGGGTCCTGAGGTTTATCTTGTTTCCCCTTGAGGATTGTAGCATTTTATTGTCTGTTACCAGTGTCTGACAACAGTACCTTCATGTATTTCACGTAGATTGGTTTATTTATGGCAGGGAAGGTTAGGAAATGGCGCCTTTACCTATTAACCTATTACTGCAAGAAGGGGCGCTCCTTCCAGCTAGCAGTGTGTGTAGGGACAGGAGCAGGCGTCCTACGTACTGAGAGCTCATTGTTTGCTCGCGTCAGCCTGGGAGCCTGGAGGGCGGACAACTCAGCGTTCACAACGTGGGTCTAGAGCACATAATCTGTCCTTAAAAAATTTGTGAATGACTGGCTTTTTCCTTAGCTGTGAATGTGTTTTCTAACTTTATTATTTCCAGGTTACATAAGCGTCTCCATTGTTTGAGAGAGAAGATATTCACATGCACAGTCCAGTATCGAGTCAGGATATGGCTAGTATGTGTTGCCACCTACTATAGAAAAAAATATTAATATTATTATTTTGGTACTGCGTGTCGAACTGAGGACCCTGTGCTTGCCAGGGAGGTGCTATGCTGCTGAGCTCTGTCCCTGGCCCAGAAAAAATTATTTTGTTTTGCACATCATGACCATTCAAGGAAAGAAATGAGAAAGAGGAATGTTTTCAATTGTTTAACATGTTGGCCCATACAAAGTGCGCAATTCTGTTCACCTTTCTTCTTATTTTCATATATATATTTAAAATGAATTACTTAAACATATTGGCATGGAATTTGCTCGTTTCTCCTTCACTTAAATACTTCATTGTTCTTTTATCACTAAATCAAGAATATAGCTACATTTTCTCAAAAATATTTAAACCAGCGATATATTCTTCTTTTCTGACAGGTCATTTGAAAGATCCATCTACTCAAGCCTCAATGTCAGATCTAGACAAGTAATGCCTAAGAAAAACAAACTGTCTGTTCGTTTAGAAATTTTAAATCAAACAGTTTCTGACTGCGTGGATGACGGCACAGAACGGTAAGCCTGCTCCTTTGTAACTGTTATTTGCCTCTGCCTTCTGTATATACATGAATAATTCTACTATTTTGAATCTATCCTTTATTTTTGATGTTATAATAGTTTGTATATCTCCCCATATGTCTTTGGGCAGGATGTTCCTTAAAAAAAAGTATGAATTACTAGTTTTTATTATCATGATGGGTAAGGATGTTCTCCTATTTTTAATGTAGCTCTTTGGCTTCCGTTTTCTTAGCATATCGCCCAAACTGGTGTTTTCCTCACTTTCCTAGAATAAGAATCACTTCAGAATCTGTTACCTGACCAGCCAGAAAACCTTTCTGTCCTGAGTGCTTCTGAAATAATAAGTTCTTGGTGCATGGACTTTGCACTGCCCCGCTGATCATTCCACATCATGAGTAAATTTTGCTCTCAGACACACACTTACACAGCTTCTTGTTTTGCCCTTACCAAGTTTTAAGTGGTGCTTGAACTTTCTTATTTTATAAGACATAATAGAGTTCACTGACCACAGGATCTAACAAGCCTGGATTTTATGCTTGAAGGCATTGCATGCAAACTGTGTAACCTCCCCGAACCACAGATTCCTCACTTGAACAGTTGAAATAGCAAGCATTATTCATGTGTAGCCCTCTCATGGTGACCTTATAGGATTTATAAGTCAAAAAGTAGAAAACCTGCCTGGCAAGGTGCTGAGGTGCTGAGTTCGATTACCAGTACCTCCTCAAAGAAGTAAGAAATCTTAACAAGTACACAGTGTTTGAATTCTTCACAATTTGAGTCACTGTCTCCTGGAACCAAGAAGTAATGGGATCTATTTCATTAGTGATAACTTGTCAAATAATTTTAATTTTTCATTTCATCTTCTTTTGGAGAGAGAGCTTCCCTCACTCTTCGTACCATCTCTTTAGCAGCCAGTGAACTATCCCTGACTGCCAAGTCACTGGGTGCATGAGTTATCTGTGATAATACAGCCATGGCAGTTTCTTTAGAAAACAAAGTTTGTTTTGCAAAAGTTTAATTTAGTTAAAATTTTACAATAAAGCTTATTTAAAACTCACATTAAGATTACTAAGTTTCAATTGTCCCATTTTAAATATAGACTGTGGACCCTGCAGCCAGAGAGAGTAGAATAGAAACTTCACTTTTTCCATTTACTAAATGCATAACATTGCTTGAGCTGTATATTCTTATGAATCTCATTTTTCTAACTCATTAAGTGGGAATAATAGCACTACCTTTCCGGTGTTTGTCATAATTTGATCAGATAGCTCATGTAAAAATGCTCACCTTTGGCTTTCATCAAATATTAACTTCCTTTTCACTTTTCCATTCTGGCTTTGATATATGCTGCTGAATAATGACTTTAAAATTTTGCTGAATTTTTAGAAGTCAATTTATTCAGCCTTATGAGAAAAAGTGTGCCTTGTGTTTTGGCCACTTGTATTAGTTTAATAATCCACAGAGTTTCTGAATGTCAATTTCATTTTAAAGTTTTGACATGAAAACATACATGTGATTACCCTGTGTAAGTAGAATAATTTTCAAATCCCCTGGCATTTCTCGTAATATCATTAAAAAGAGCACTTTCCTTCGCAGAATTGTGGTGTTCAACATGATTTTAAAAACTCATTTCATGCACAAACTTGGGATAAACTATGTCATATATGGATCTTCCCCCATGTATCAAGATAATGCTGTGTGATATGCAAGGTTAGAGATCCTAAGTGTGAGTCAGTAATGAGGAGAAAGTGAAAAGCTAGGGCACCACCCTATTTCTCAATTAGACTTTTCAATTTAAACCATGATAACATAATAAATACCTTGGTAAATGTGTGGCTGTGAGATTACTGCATGGCTGTCCTTTGGGTTCCAAAGGACCAAACAATAGCCATTCTTAATCATTTATGGAAATTAGTTTTGATGCAGAACATTATAATACAGAAGATAGGCTTCATGATGAAACAAGTGGAAAGCTTCTTCCTTTCTCTGGGGCTGAGAGACTGTAGTATAGATACCAAGCTGCTGAGAACCTGAGCTCTGCTGGCAACGGGGACAGGAAACTGACTACAGCTAAGGTGGGAGGGAAATGATATAACAACCATTGGGGAACTCCTGCCATCTTGTTTAGTGAAGCTCTGTATCATTTCTAATTTTTTAAAATTATTTTTATTCTCTTTAATTATTTGATCAATATTGCATTCTTACATCTGGTATTCTGAGCAACTTTAAGATAACAATATGTGATATAATAACCAGCTAATGCCTATCATTTTGTTTTGAAACTGTATCATTTCTATTATTTTTGCTTTGTTTTGTTTTGTCTATGTTGTTGCTATTTTATTATTGTTTTTTGTTCTCTTTATAATAAAAAGAAACAATAAGTGTAATAAACTCAATTGATACATTGTCATAAAAATGAGCTAAGAATGAAAACAGCATATGAATACAAACTTCGTGTGCTGTAAACATGTACCAAGGAAATAAATTAGCTAAAAACAAAAGGTAAACAGTAGCAAGAAAGAGAAAGAAAAAAGGAAAGGAAGAAAGAAAGAAAGGGGAAGGAAGGAAGGGAGGGAGAGAGGGATGGATGGAAGAAGGGAGGAAGGAAAGAATGAAAGGAGGGAGGGCGGGAGGGAGGGAGGAGGAAAAGGAGGGAGGGAGGTGGGGAGGAGGGAGGGAGGAAGGGAGGGAGGGATGAAGGAGGGAGGGAGGGAGGGAAGAAGAAGGAAGGCATTTAGGGGCAGGCTGAGCTCATCATGACTGCTATGAACCTTTCTCCCTTTTGCCTCCCTAGATCATCTATTAACCTCACAAAGTGCTACATGCTGGTCTTTCCTGTCTTGTCAGCAACTAAAGGGAAGGCGTGTTGTGTGCTTACAACAATATTTTACAAAAGAATTGTCCTATCATCTCTCTGAGACTGGAGGGGGTCCCTCCAGCAGTCATATGCAGTAAGCATGGCTGTGTCTGTCAAAGCCATGCGGCCTCAGTGGCTGTTGCAGCAAAGTCAGCGAATGGTGGCCTCCGTGGAAGGGGAGAGGAGCTGGTCAGAAGAGCGTGGAGAAATTGTCCTTGGTTTGTGCCTTGAGAAACACTCACACAGCCCCATGGACATACTTAAGGGTATAATTGCCAGCAACAATGGCTTGAATCCTCTTAATTTGGAAGATGAATTGCATATTAACTCTATAAACTTCAGCCGCAGCTTGCATTGAATTGACATTTTAGCATCTGTAGAAAGAATTAAGGAAAAATGAAATTGCAGAAAGTTATTTTTATTGAACTTGGAAGTGAAGTATTTTAAACAGAGCTATGAAGGCCCGTAACACTTTTCCACTAGAAAAAAGAATTGATTTTCCAGACAGAGGATTTATTCAATAAAATGTTAGAGTGAAGGGGAAAAGACCAAAGAATGAGGATGATGAGATTTTTATTTCTTTGCTGGCAACATAGGAGAAGAGAGTCCAGAGTGCCTCGTTGGTGAAGGTCATAGAAGACAATTTGTAGCACTATTCTATGTAAAAACAAAGAACATGCTCAAAGCATTTAAACTGCATAAGTAATGTCACCTTCAAAACCAAAATTACTTCATTATTCCTTCCTTATACAGTATTTTCCAGCCTCAGTGATAGTTTTTCTCCACTAAGTATATACTGCTTTATTTGGCCAGTAATGCTTATTCTTTTCAATGAAGTTCTAAATGTACATTTTTGGTTAGGATTCTTGTATGTGCTAATGTATGAGGAAGCCAGTCACAACCGTACTTCTAGGATTTCACATTCAGCCAGCAGAGAATTGCAAAGATGATGTAAGTCCCGCACAGCTCCTTCAGCAAACATCTTGTTAGGTTAAATCTTTGACTACATTGGCTCTTTTCTGGGTGCAGGACCACAAAAATCTGGGTAAATACCCTGCAGAGCATCAAACGTTAACTTGGGAAGTTATCTTAGAGATCATCCTGTCTGATCATACATTATCTTGTGTTTTCTCTAATTGTTCTATCACCTAAACAGTCTGCTTCTTATTCCTGTAAGTAGTACATTCTGTATCAGGCAAATCTGGCTTTCATTGATACCAAAATGTTATGAATTTCAACAAGGTTTCAGCTATTCATCTTCAAATTACCCTCAGGGAAAGTCTTGATAAATTTTTACTACCAGTTGGCAAATTTTAGGGATTCAAGTTTCCAAAGAACAATTGTCAATCTCTGCCCTTTGCTATGGGAAACTGATCCCTGTGAACGTCAAGATCTCTGCCAATTTAAAAGCCCTTTGGTTATTGGAAGTCTGCAGTCTGTGGACGTGCTTAAACTTTGATGTCACCAGATCTCTGCTCTGATTGTGTGGAGGATCAGCCAAATTTGAGGGGACTTTTGGGTGAGAGGGAGGTCTGGAGCTTTTTCTCTTTTTTGTCACTGGGGAGCGAATGCAAGGCCTTTGTGCTGAGATATGTCCTCAGCTCTTTCTAAAATGTTTATTTTAGGGACGGGGTCTTGCTAAGTTGATAAACTGCACAGGTTGGGCTGAGACTTGTGATTCTTCTGCCTCAGCCTTTGAAAGCGCAAGGTTTCGGGTGTGTGCCAGCTCTGAGTTAGCGCGCTTTCTCTACTGTTGAGTTCTCTCAGATGGTGCTTCAGGTGTGTATCAACTGTCATCCCGAATTAACGTGATTGGAGAACTATTAACAAAATAATGTAGCTATATACACGTGTGTGTGGGTGCGTCAGTGCATGAGATTGGACACAGCTGAATGCGGATGCCAGGCTCTGAACAGTACTGGCCGTAACATGAAGAGCACAACACCGTAGGACCTTCCGTAGAAACACGAAGGAAAGGCACTACAAAGTTCAGTCTCTCAGGATGCTGCAGTGTGATCTCTGATGAACCCATGCTAGGATTTTCCCTTTCCATTTCTGTAGCATCCTCCCATCTCTGCCACCTGCTTGAGCCTGGTGAATTCTTAGTCCACTCAGATGTTACACTAAACTCTCCAATAACTTGTTAAAATGACTTTCAGCATCATTTGTCAACAACCTGCTCAGCAGCTATGCACTGAATATCCATGGTAATCTTGCATGGTGTTAGTGCCATTACGTGCTCTTCTTTCCATTCTTCGCAGAATGAATGTATAAGGCAGGTATTATTATGTCTAATTTACAGACTAAGAAACTGACCCAGTGAGAATATTCAGTGCATAAGCTGCTTGGCTACTTAGTGCAGGTATATGGAGAACCCAAATTCCTGTATTAATTTCTGCGGCTGTCATAACAAATTACCACACACTTGGAACTCAGTGAAACACAGCTTATTATTTTAGAGTTCTGGAGGTCAGAAATCCAACATGAGCTCTGTCACAATCAAAGTCTCCACAGAGCTTCCCTCCTTTCAGGATGTTTCAGGAGAGAACTGATTTTCTTACTTTTCCATGTTCTAGAGGCCATCTGCATCTTTTGGCTTGTAGTCACTTTTTCCATGTTCAGAGCTGGAAATGTAAACGCCCTTGGACGGTGCTTCCATCCTTGCAGCTCCTTCCACCATGGCTGGAAAAGCACTCCGGTTTTGGAGAAATAGATTGGGTCCAGTCTATTTTCCATATCTAAAGACTGTTAATTTAATCACATTTGTAGAGTCCCTTTGCCATGTAGAATAACGCATTCAGAGGACACTCACTGTTCTAGTTTTGGAAGGTAGGGCAGCCTGTTGGTGGTGTGCTAAGGTCATTATTTTGCCAACAGCCCCATCTTTTGACTTTCTTCCAGGAATTCATTGTTTTACAGCCCTTACTAGACTTGCTTCCGCAGTTTGTGTCCGTTCTGGCATCTAATACATTCTTGTCAAATGGTGACTATTCAATACATGTTTTTCAGCATATTAGCAAATACGTGAAATACTCAAATTTGGATCTTTCATTACACATAAATGGACTGATTATGATTGATTTGAAGGATAAGTATTTGTAACATCATTCTAGACTCTTAAATTGTGAGCTAAAGTTTCATCAGTTTTCTCGAAGGAGCAGAGAAGGGTATTTGGTGCATGGCTGAAGCGGGAAGATGTGCTCTCGCTGTACAACTCTGGCTAATTAGTTGACAGCATTACTAATGCATGCGTTATCCAGAGTATTATGGATGCAACTGATCCTTGTTTTCAAGTTGGTTCCCTCGGTCAGGAATTCTTCTGGGGAAAGAGAGCTCAGAAACTCTCTTCAAATAAGGCTAAAAAAAATCCAAAAGAGGAAAACATTGAAGTTTTCCTTAGAGTAAGTTACTATTGTTATTTCATTTTCTTCTGGTTCAAGTAGAGAATGGGTTTAAGCAATTAGTAAGATGCCAGAAGGTTAATCCCTTGTGGATGTAAATTAATTGGAGTCAGTGGGAATACTGAGGAGTGCTTCTCTGTATTAAACTTAGGTAGCAAAAAATGAGAAAAACAATGTGATGATTTGGTGAAAAGACTTTTTTTATTAGTGTGACTTGCTTGGAGGTGGGGACAAATGTGGAAGGGATGATTGAGCACAGATGGGTTCCGTGCTATGTTGGTAATACTAGACTAATTTCTCACACTTGAAGATGGGATTGTAGTCAGGAGGCTCTTTCGATACTGCTGAAAACAACTATTATCTGTATAAATCAATTTTAAGCAAAGAGTGAAATTAGAACAATAGTCATTCATGATACATAACAAAATATCCTTTGAATAGGATTGGGCATCTTTAGTGATCTCACTGAACAGAAAGTGAGAGATGGTACAGTATCTTGGCAGGACTTCACAAAAGCCCAGAGCATTTTTTTCAATTTACCTGAATTCTCCCCAGTGACAGGTACCTATAGATATTACATGAAACAAAGTAAAGCTAAGAAACACAGGCAGGCTACAAAGGGGAAATGTATGCTTTTAACAAAAAACTGAAGGTGTAAATTTTGGATTCCTGCAGCAGATAAATAAATGCATTTCTCAGTGGTACTGAGAAATAATGGTGAGCATAATAGCAATGTAACTTCAAATTACTTACTGCTTATGTTAGGGGAGGCAAATGTTTTATTAATAAACAAGCAGTTAGAACACGATCTGTTCCCAACTATCAAAGTCTAGGAGACCAGAGGCCAAACTGAAACATTTGATAAGAGAAATGATTTACCAATTTAGCATGACTGGAAGGCCTGCTGAGGAAAGGCCTTGCTGTGCCATGTCCAGGGGCAGCTGAGGAGAGCAGCTTCAAGCTGGGTGGAAGTGGTCAGAGTTCTGGAGCCCCAGCCAGGGAAAGTGGAGAGCTTTTTCACAGATTGAGAGCCCGATGGAATTAGATGGATGGAGGGGTGGTGATGGGCAGGTGGGAGAGGAGCCGGTGAGAGATTGAGAAAGAAAATGGGAGAGAGTGTTTCATTTGGTCTGCTTCATTTGGGGCCGGCATAATTTAGAACTGCATTCTCATCCATCATGAGCTGGTGAGTAACCACTAAACGGCTGCACAGTACTTGGAAAGTAGTAAGTTTTGTACAAATGGTAAATAACAGCAATGCTGGAATGGGTTGAAGACTGCAGTGACGCCAGTCTGCCTCCGAAATCTGGAGGGTTATTGGTTTACACAAAGGTCTGGGGGGCATGCAGATCTTCACCGTGAACCACAACTGAATTTCTCATGGTGGGCTCTGAGTGGTACCGAGAGCCTCAGAGCATCTTCACTGGGTGGTAAGTGCGCCTGTTCTCATCCACGGACCACATCTAACTCTTCCAGATTTTTTGTCACCGCATTGAAACTGGCCTCTACCTGCCTCATTGGTAGGACATGAAACACCTCGATTAGGCATTGATAGACCATCAGCTGTGATTTATCAGTGCAGAGCTATCGTAACAAAGCTGTTGTAAAGACAGCCATTATTTGCTACCAACTGGATTGTTGCTTCTTGCAAGAGGCTGTGACCTTTCACAGTCATCTGCTTCATCTGCTTCTCTTACCCCTGGGAATGAGATCTCAGCCTAAGGATTCCTCAGCCCATAGCATCTCTTTGAAGAGATAAAAATGAACACAGTACCGAATAATCCTCAAATTTTTTAATTGTTCCACTTAAAGTCTATGTTATTAGTCCCTGTGTACTTGTTATTATATTTCCCCCCCTTTTTTTTTGGAAGCGAGAAATTGCTCCTCCCATTTAGGAAATGTAATTACCAGAGTATTAATCTGTCATTCTTAGATTGCTTGTAAATTTTTATTATCAAAACAGCTGTAGACAACAATATCATAGTGCTGTATTTTAAAGCAAACAGCAATATCTCTGGAATGTGTGCACATAAATATTAATTAGAAAGTGAAACAAGACAGTGATAAAAGTATTTCTATTAATTATTTTGGCTTGTTTTCAAAGCTGACCTGATTTTCTTTTTCACAGTCTCCTGGAACAATCTGTCTGATCCTATTTATGCAGTGAAGGTGTCTGAAAGGCAATGACTAAATTTAGTGGGAAGTCTTCCTGAGGAGGGAGTTGTTTTTTCTTCTTGCTAATTTGGGCCCATGATGTGGTGGAGCGGAGTTATTTTGCTTCTCCCTCTCCCACCAGACGGTTCTCATGGACAAGCTGTCAGGGGATTCCCAGGACCGCATGGCTCTGTTGTTGCCCAAAGTTGACTTCCAAAACTTCCCACAGTTGCACAGAGTTTCAAATCTCAGATGGTTCCCATTAGAAAGAGCAGGTGGAATGCAAGTCTAGCAGCTTCTTAGTCATTCAGCAGAAACTACCTGGGACCATGCCTTATGTGCCACGCAGCCCTTATCTGGAAACACGCAAGGAAGTTCTCAAAGCATCCAAATGGGTGCCAGGACTTAAGTTTACTTTTTCTAGACAAAAGTCTTATAAACTTGATCATTTTCCTAATTTGGAGCTTTAGCCCATGGAACAACAGAGGACATGAAGAAATTAAGTCCAAGGTAGCTGCTAATGACAGACAAAGATAGTAGGCACAAGTGAGAGCTTCTAGTAACAGAGAAGTGAGACCTTAACAGAGACAGTTAATCCAACAGATAGAAAGTTGAAATCCAGTTTCAAGCCAAAGAGAATGTGGATTAAGAGATATCTCTGTCCTCTTCATCTGCAAAGACTTTAGCCTAAATATAACATCTATCTTTCCTTGTATTGAGTTTCTCATATAAAAGAAACCATGCAATATTTGCATTTGTGTGCCTTGTTTAATTTCACTTAACATTATGGTCTCAAGATGCAATATTCTCCCACAAATGGCTCAAGTTTATCCTTCTTCATGGAAATGTAGTACTCCACTGTGTGTAAATATAATACCTTTGTCCAGTCATCTGTTGACAGATGTGTCACACACTTCTAAGATGTGGCTTTTATGACTGCACTGCTATAAACATGGGTCTGCAGCTACCGGTGAGAGGAAAAGGGTGAGAGGAGAATTGAGATGTGCAAACTCTGCACAAGAAATGGAAATATTACATACTACAAACATGCACTGTACTAATGAAAATTTGAAAAATAAAATGAAATGGGAAGTACAAAGAAGAATAAAACTGCTAAGAGTTTTTATGTTAAAAAACCCTCTTGTATAATCAAGAATAGAATAGGTTTAAGTCACAAAAGTAGAAATGCAAGTGGCCGATAAGTATATGAAAAATATTTAACAGTAAGAAAATAGAAATTATCTAGTGTCCTCAAAGAGGAAAGGAAGCAGACATTCTTTCCTGGTTTGGGCCTGCAAACTCTGACAGAGAAACAAATGCAGATAGGAGAGACAGAATATCTTTGTGTGGGGTCAGGGAACTTTACAGAAATGAAGACCCAGACCGACTCAACCTCACAGGTTTATTGTGAAACAACAAAGGCAAAGCATTCTGCTGAGTACAGATGCTTTCAGGTTAGCAAGGCTTGGTGACAGTTTGGCTGAGTCATTAACTTTTATCTGATTGTCCTCCAGGGAGCTTCCTGTTTTCCCTGTAGGGCCCATCTCTGCTCCAGTTGGCAAAATACCTCATCTTCAAGATGATCAGATTCCTCAGAGTTAGCGGTCTTCTGCCCAAGTCAGTCCGGGCAGACACTGGGTATCAGAAGGAGCCACAAATTCTCAGCTATTTTGGTGCAAAAATTTGGTATACTTAGAAATGCCTTCAAAATGCTTTAACCCAGCAAAGGTACATCCCTTAACCCAGAGCATCCAAAAACAAGAATTTATTCTAAGAAAATTATTCTAATCATTAAGAATAATTTTAAAGATTTTTGATATAGTTTTTTTAATTGCCAAAGAAAAAAATTATAATCTAAAAATATTATGATATATTCAAATAGATTAATGCAAGATGACTAGATTTGGTGTGGAAACTATTAATATAGGAAGATTTCTCTGATAGAAAAAACTGATTAGAAAAATTATCAATGCATTTCCAATTTTACTTAAAAGTACATAGAATATATATATATTCTATTTACATATATCAATATTTTGCTAATCTCTGATTGGTGCGTTGTAGCTGGCTTTTACATTTATGATGCTCACTTTTATTCCTTTCTTTTTTAACAAAAATACATACTACTTATGTGTTAAGATGAGATCAAAGTTTAAAAAATATAAAAGTAGTTCAAAAACATCCAGGTAATTTTCTGAATAAAACATTAAAGAGACAGACTAATTATGAGCATATTCTAGTTTAAATAATAATCAGAAAAGCCAAGCATATTTCAGAAATATGTCCTTTTATAATTTACTCACTGTATTGATTTGTCTCCCCAGCAATATTAGCAGAGTGCCCACTGCAGCTCAGCACTGGGCATAGGATAATGTTGAACTAGCATCAGTTATATAAAACATTGCCAGACAATGTGCTGTTAACTTTTCAGTGCATTGACAGCAAAACTTGCTTAGCAAATCAATTGGTGGATAATTGGATAAATATATATGTGAATGCAACTTATCTATTCAGTCAGAACTGCCAAGGTGTGGGCCACACTTTTGGTAGGTGTTAAAGGTGTTGGTGGAGCAAAGATGATGGTAGAAACCTAGAATTTCTGACTGGTTCCACCCGCTGATTATCTTGGTTCCTGACAGATATGAATACATAAAAATAAAATGATAATAATACATTACACAGGGATGGCCATGCATACTCTAAACTTTTTTTTTTTTTTTTGCGGTACTGGGGATCAAACTCAGGACCCTGCGCTTGCTAGGCAAGCTTATTCCACTGAGCTATATCCCCAGGCCCTATGCATACTCTATTTCTGGAGGGAATGTAGCTTTTGAGCCTTGGGTGGCATGTGCTGAGGGATTGGTCTTGCCCCATCAGCATGAGAACAGTCTGCAGGTGGGTCTGTGTGTCCTCTCATCTGCCCCAGCCTGCAGGGATGGTAGAAGGTGGATGAAAGAGAGAGGATACTGAGTCCACTTTCACAGAAAGTAAGAACAGCAATCCACAACAGAGCACTGCAAGATAAAAACAAGGAGGAACTTGAGCAGTGAACGTTCACACAAGAAAGAGACACCTAAAATATAGTGCCCCAACTTAACTGCTTAAAGGGTGCTATACTTTTCTACCAAATGTACCACTGTGAAAGAATTGACAGCATTGAGCATTTTGTTTTATTTTAAAGTGAATTAAAAAACAGAACAATAGCAAAATACCAACAACATAGATAAAAACAAAACAACGCAAAACAATGAAATGATACAGGGTTTCAGGGCAAATGATAGGATTTAACAGAGCCTATTACACTATATATTGTTATCTTCAGTGAAGTTGCTCAGATGACTAGACTTAAGGATAGAAGATTGAGCAAACCATGAAAGAGAATAAAAAATGAAAACAAACGCCGGAAATGATGCAGGGTTTCACTAGGCAAGAGGGTAAGAATTCACCAGTGGCTGTTATATCACACATTGTTGTCTTCAGATTAGTTGTTCAGATTACCAGATACAAACATGCAAAATTGGTCAAACTAAAAACAAAAATTAACCATTAACTGTTCATTTCAATAAACCAGCAGACATTAGCAGTACAGTTATTCCAGTTATCCTTTATATAAATATATTTTTTCAGTTCCTTCTTTTTGTCTTTTTATTTTTTCCCTCATCATAATTGTTCCTTCCTTTGAGCAATTACTTTCATTTTCATAATATCTATTGTACATTTTGGGTTTCATCTACTCTTTCAGATTCTTACACTAGGGAGACAATATGATGTGTATACCGTAGGTCTGATTTATTTCACTTATAAGTGTGGTCTCTAATTGCATCCATTACCTATGTAAGCCTCAAGTTTATCTTTTTTATAGCTGCATAATACTCCATTGTATAAAAGTAGCACATCTTCTTTATCCATTCCTCAATTGACGGGGATTTGGGTTGCTTCCAGGATTTAGCTATGACAAATTGTGCTGCTATAAACAAGGGTGCATAAATATCACTGTGGTATGATGTTTTTAATTTGTCTGGGAAAATACCCAGAAGGGTAATACCTGGGTTAAGTGGGACCTCTAGTCCTAGTTTTGTGAGGAATCTCCACACTGATTTCCACAGTGGTTTCTCCAATCTACTTTCCTACCAGCCATGGAGAGGTGTTCGTTTTTCCCCACAGCCTCTCCAGCATTTGTTATTGCTAGATTTCAAATGATAGCCATCATTTTTGGGTGAGATGGAATTTCAGTGTTGTTTTAATTTGCATTTCTCAAATGACCAGTGATGCTGAACATTTTTCCAATATTTATTTGCCATTAGTATTTCTTTGTCTGAGAAGTGTGTATTCATCTCAGCTGCCCAAATTTGGATTGGGTCTTTGTATTTTGGGGACCTGATTTTTAAAAATTCTTTATATGTTCTAGACAGAAGTCCTTCATCTGAGTGGTAGTTGGCAAAATTTTTTCCCAATTTGTTGATTTTCTTTTTACTCTGTTGGTGATTTCTTTTGATGTACAAACACTTTACAATAAGAGGAGATCCCAGTGTTTTGTTTTTTTTCAAGTATTTCCCATGCTGTTTGGTTTTTGTTCATGAACTATCTGCCTACCCCTATGTCTTCAAGATTTCCACCTAATTTTTCATCCAGTAGATTTAGTGTTTCTGTTTTAATATTGAGATCTTTGATCCATTTTGACTTAGTTTAGTGCATGGTGAAAGACATGGTTTTAGTTTTAATGTTCAGCATGTGGAGAGTCAGTTTTTCCAGCACAATTTTTATATTAAAGAGGTTATCTTTCTTCCAGTGAAAATGTTTGGTCCCTTTGGCAAAGACAGTGGGGCTGAGTGTTTGTTCTGTATGCATCTTTTAATCTGTTCTAGTGAACTTTAGGTCTGTTTTTTTTTGCCAGTACCATGCTGATTTTTATCACAGTAACTTTGTAGTATAATTTCAAGTTGGGGATTGTGATACCTCCTGCCTTTTTTTTTTTCTGCCCAGGATTTATTTTGCTATCTAGGGCTCTTCTGGTTCCAAATGAATGTTAGGAATATTTTCTCTGCATCTGTGAGGTACACTAATGGTATTTTAATTGGGCTTACATTGAATCTGTACAACAATTTTGGGAGCACAGCAATTTTCACAATGTTGGTTCTTCCTATCCATGAACAAGGAATATCGTTCCATTTTCTGAAATCCTCTTTGATCTCTTTTTTCAGAGTAGTGTAATTTTCTCTGTATAGATCTTTTCCCTCCTTTGTTAGATTAATTCCTAAGGATTCCAACTTTTTAGATGCTATCATGAAAGGTGTGGTTTCACTAATTTCTCTCTGAGTTCATTTGTTTTTTTTGTGTAGAGGAATGCTACTGATTTTTGAGTGTTGACTTTGTATCCAGCTATACTACTGAGTTTGGGTATTAAATCTATAGGCCTTTTTGTGGAATTTTTGGCATCTCCTATGTAGAGTATCATGTCATGTGTGAATAATGATAATTTCACTTCTTCCTTTCCTATTCTTATTCTTTTTATTTCTGTTTCTTGTCTAAGTGCTCTGGCTAATACTTCCAGAACCATATTGAATAAGAGTGGTGACAGTGGACATCCTTGTCTGGTTCCTGATTTTGAAGTGAAAGTTTTCAATGTTTTTCCATTTAGTGTGATGTTAGTCATTAGCTTGTCATAGCTGGCTTTGATCAGATTGAGGTAAAGACCATCTATTCTTATTTTCTGTAGGGTTTTTATCATGAATAAGAGTTAGGCTTTATCAAAAGCTTTTTCTGCATCAATTGAGATGATCATGCGATTTTTGTCTTTGGCTCTGTTGATGTGGTATACTACATTAATTGATTTCTATATATTGAGACATCCTTGCATTCCTGAGGTAAATCCTACTTGGTTATAGTGTATTATCTCCTTGAGGATTTATTGCATTCTGTTTGCTAGTACTTTACTGAGAATTTTTGAATGTATAATTGTCAGGGAGATTAGCCTGTACTTATCTTTTTTCATTGGGTCTTTGTCTGGTTTGGGGATCAGGGTAATGTTTGACCCCAGGAATGAGTTGGGCAGAATTCCTTCCCTTTCAATTTTATTTAAAGAGTTTGAGGAGATTGGCATTAAGGCTTCTCTAAATTTCTTGTAGAATTCAGTGGTGAATCCATCAGGGCCTGGGCAAAGTTCTTTATTATATTTTCCATTTTGCTGTCTGATATTGATTTACTCAGGATATTTATGTCTTTTTCCTTCAGCTTTAGTAATTCATATATATCTAGGAATTGGTCCATTTCCTCTGTGTTTTCCATCCTATGAGGGTAATGATTTTCAAAGTGGTATTGATGATCTGAACTTCTACAGGTTCTGTAGTGATTTCATCCCTTTCATTCCTGATTGCATTAATTTCAGTTTTTTCTTTCCTTTTTTGATAAGTTGGGTTGGGGTTTACCAATTTTATTTATTTCAAATAATCAACTCTTTGATTCATTAATTCTTTGTATTGTTTTCTATTGCACTAATTTTTTCTCTGAGTTTTATAATTTCCTGGCTTTTTGGCATTGGGTTTGAGTTGCTCTTCTTTTTCTAGAAGGTTGAGGTGCAGCATAAGGTTGTATATTTGTGCTTGTTTTGTCTTCCTGAGGTGGGAACTCACTGCTGTAAATTTCCCTCTGAGAACTGCTTTCATTACAACCCATAGGTTCTTGTAAGTTGTGTCTGCATTTTTGTTTGATTGTAAATAGTGTTTAATTTTTTCTTAGTGTCATCTATAACCCATTGGTTGTTCAGGAGGATTTTTTAAAATTTTCATGTGTTTATGGAGTTTTTGTGTTTCTTTTGTCATTAATTTTCAATTTTCTTGGATGATGGTCATTTTATTTTCCTTTTGTTAGCTTCTACTTTTTCTCTGTTTCATTGCTTGTTCTCCTTTTTAGTTGCTTTCTGTTGTTGTTCTTGAAGTTTTTCTTATTTTTTATATCTTTCTAGAACATCTTTCAGCACTCTTTGTAACGGTGGCTTTGTGCTCATGGTGGTTTCTTCTGTTGTTCTTTATCATGGAAATATTTAATTTCTCCATTAACTTTGAATGATATTTTTGCAGAGTATATCAGTCTAGGTTGGAAGCTGTTTTGTTCAGGGCCTGAAATACTTCACTCCAAGCTCTTCTTGACTTGTTGGTTTGTGTTGAGAAATCTGCTGTGATACTGAAGGGCTTTCCTTTATAGGTGATCTGTTTCTTTTCTCTAACAGCTTTTAATATTCTCTTCTTTTGCTGAATTTCTGGGATTATTAGCACTGTATATCTGGCTGTAGATTTATTTTGATTATGGCCAATTGGAGTTCTATATGCCTCGCTCACTTTATGTCTGATCCTTTTTGCATGCTTGGGAAATTTTCTGCTATTATTTCTGCAAATAGTCTTTTTTATATCATTTGTGTTATGCCTGCTGTTTTGTTGATACCTATTAATATTATACTGGTTTTTCTTTGCATTACAGTTTTTGAATTGTTATTTCCTGGTTCCTTGTTATTTTTAAGAGATCCTTCCTTCATGGTTGTTGGTGGCAATGCCGTCTTCAAGGTCAGAAAGTTTATCTTCACCTTCATTCAAGCGGTTTTGCCAGCTTTTGATAGAATTTTTAATTTCCTGTATATCTGTTTGAATCTGTTTCATGCATTCCAGTTCTTTCCTATATTGTTCATTCAAGGTTTTCATGATTTTTCTATGCTCCTCTTTTTTTGTATCTATGTCTTCTTTGTATGTGCTGAGTAATTCTTTCATTATTGTTGTCATTTCTTTCTTTACCTGAGAAATTATTTCTGATATGATGTCTGCTATGGCCTGATGGAGTTGTTTCATTACTTCAGATTCTATCAGTTCAGAAATTTCAGGTATATGACTTCTAAGCTCGTCTTTGTTGAAATCTCCTGGACTTGTTTTTGGTGGGGCAGAGCTCAGCCTCACTCCCACGATGGTGTGGGAGTGGCATGGTAAGGATGCAAAGGTGCCCAGTGCTCAGCGTGGCTCCTGTGATGGTATGTGGGGTGAGGTGCAGTCCCAGATGTTCCTGAAGCTTCCTGGTGTTCAGTTGGCTCCTGGGTGGGTGGGGCAGTGAGGGGAGAGGCTGGTGCTCCTGAAACTGTCTGGTCCTCAGTTGGCTCCTGGATGGGTGGGCCAGTGGTCGGGGAGCTGGTGCTCCTGAAGGTGGGGTTGCAGACTGTGGTCACCAAGGCTTCAGACTTTGCCCTGGAACCAGCCCAGTTACTGCACCACTGGGGGTGGGGTGAGAATGCAGTCACCAAGGCTGCTGACACTGTCCCAGGTTCAGCTCATCTCCTGCAGTGGTACCGGGGGTATGCGATGTGGCTACCAAGGCCTTAGAAGGTATCTGGGGCTCTGCCTGCCTCACACACTGGTGGGGAACGGTCAGGGTGGCTCACTGGTGTTCCTGAAGATATCTGGGGCTCTATATGGCTTCTGCAAGGGTATGTGGGTGTCATAGTCACTGATGCTTGAGATGCTGCTTGGGACCCACACCTGTGGGGGTAGGGTGAGGGTGCAGTCACCAAAGCCACTAACACTGTCCCATTAGTTAGTGTTGACAAGGCTGTGGAAAATTTATTTACCTATGGTTGGTGTAAATTCACCAGAATGTTTAGAGGACCATCGAGGGTCCCTGTGGCAACACATATCATAGTGTTAAACTGTATACACCATTGGATTCAGCAACTTCCCTCTAGATATCTTTCATATGTTAGGTATTTATCATACTTCCAGTAATACCTAAAGATGCTGAGTTTTGACAAAGTGCCAGGTATCACCTTATTCTCTTGGTATCTATTAATCTATTTATAAACAGTTTCTATTATGTCCAACTTGTATAAAGAAAGAAATTGAGGCATTGTGAAGTTGAATAATTGGTCAACATCATGTGAATAAAAGGAAAATATGGTTTCAAGCCAGTCAGTTGGCTCAGAAGTTTAGGATGTTAATCTATCTTTATTGTCTTGCATAAATGAGCAGGAAGCATGGGATTGAAGACTGTAGGTTCTCTGAATGCTTCCCTATGTCTTCTGATTAGTTACGGAGCTCACAGAAGAATGACAGTAGCATCCTGATTTTACCAGATTGACAAGTGGGATTCTGAAATAGCTAGACATTTTATTGAATACTGGGGAATTTGATACATCCACATTCCCCTTTCTGACAGCAGAAACTGTCCCTAGAGACTTGGAGAATCTCTGTGTATCTCCATCAAATTCTAGTTCCAGAGATTGGCAGTCAATAGGTCACTGTCTCTGGTTATCTAGGTGAAAATATAGGTTGTGACTATTGGGGGCCCTATAATAACAGGTTAAATTATTTCATTCTTTGATTTATATATCAATCATGATATTGCAGTGATAGTGACAATGACATCAGTGATAGCAGTTGATGAGTTAAAGGGTCAGTTGTCCTATCTAAACATTAAGTCTTTTAATAGACAGTGTTTAACTTAATACTTAGGCACAGATGCCATGTATTAGGAATGAATAGTATCTCCTTTATGCGGAAGATAAGATTGAGCAGCAGTGTGGTATTATTTGATCAATGTTTTCAAAAAGATTTTTGGAGGCCAAGTGCCACATCAATGTGAAAGGTAGTGAAATCCAAACCTAGTTTGGGATTGAAGTAGGGAAAGGGGATGTATGTGAGCCACATGTTGGAGATAACATCCTTATAAGTAGGTAAACTACAGAATGTGACAGACAGTGGGGGCACTCTCATTCTTCTTGGGCTTTTACACTGAGGGAATAGGAAAAAAGCAGCAATTTATTTATATTTATAAACTGGTCTATAACACATTGTCAAGTTGGTACCTTAAAATTGATGGATTTTGGATTATAACAAGCCACTCAGCCCGGGAGTGACATGATACGGCAGTAATTTGGTTACTGAGGGACTCGCCATGAGCTTGTTGTTACTTAGGCTAATAGAAAATTAGGTGAAAATTAAAGTTATTTTTAGAGGAATGCTATGAAATGTTTTACTATTAGAAGGATGAAATCTGATATTTATGAAGTCTACAGTATTCATAATTTTGCTTTATTTATAATATTTCTTTACCTGTGGAGGAATTATTTTTTGGTGTCATTCATAGATAAGAGGAGTAATTTGCCCCTGCTGACATGGATGCCAAATGACAGAACCAGTTTTTATTCCAATCTTAGCTAATATCAGTTCACCAAGGAGCCTAGTATTGCTTTTGTCTTGTTTTGTTTTGCTTCTTTATTGTTTTCTTTTTTAAAAAATAAGGCTTCATAAAGATATAGCACTCTCTTTAGCTTCTTAAACAAATCTTGTCTGTGCCCAGGGGATCTTACTCTACTGTAGACTGGACATCTGTGATGCATCTGATCTGGGACTTTTCTCTCCTGTCGTTGAGTCCACTCCTGTCTGTCTAAGAGCACTCTCATGACAGAGGCGTTGCAGCTTCTGGTTGGCTGCCTGCAGGCCTTGCTCTGGAGAAGATGACACATACACATTGCCCTGGGTGTCCTCGTTTTCTGCAATGCTTTCTCTCTCATTGGCCATGCCCATTACTTCACTGATACTCTTCTGAGGCTCAGATAGCTTCCCTGGGTTGAAACCAGTTTTCCTTTATTATTATTATTTTTTTCCATCTCCCTGAGATTCATTTACTGTGTGTAAATAGTTTCTGAGCTTGGGGAGCTGAATAACTAATTTAGTAATGGATTATGATGACTTTCTTTTTTCTGTAAGATGATCTGCACTTTGCATTCATTAGGGATTTCCAGATAAATGGAATCCAAAGGATATGTATATACCTGAAAGGAGATTTGCTCCACCAGAAAACATATAAATCAGTAAGAGGGAAAATTACCCACTTGCAATTCCTGTGTAGTTGTATTCTCTAGTTTATTTTGCAGAATCATATTAGACACTTGCATTGTCAGCAGCCCGGTGTTTCAGCAGCTGTGGATTTTGTTCCTAAGTTCAGTAACCACCTTATTCTGGGCATCTACTTATGTGTGTGGACAAGGTAAAATACCTGTGACCTAAGATGCTTTTACTCAGATTTGCAGATCTTCCTTGCTGTGGTTGCCATTTTACTAATATCAGTAAAATATTTAGGAAACTAAATATTTTGGGAGTCAAGTGGATATTGAATACAGTTACCCACTTTGGTATATTTTTTTTGTTTTTCTCATTTCAAGTTTACTAAAACTTTAACAGAATAAATTATCCAGTAAAAATTATTCAGATTACAGATTATCAGAAGATCAACTCAATGAAATCCAAGTTAAAAACAAAAACAAAAAGGACATAAAATAATTCCCCAAACAATGAAAGTAACATAAAGGAAAATCACCAACCACGTCAAAATTTAAACCTGAAATTTTGAGGCAGAAAGGAAATAAATGTACAACACTCACTCATCTGCTTTTGTTTGCATCTGTTCCCGGGCTTGATTCACGATCAAATTTTTTGTTTTTATCATGTACATGGTCATTTTTTTGAGCCTTTCGATTTTGGTTTTCATTTTCCACTGAGGATTTGGTCTTCACATGCTCCTTATTTTTTGATGTGGAGGACTTTAATTCAGTGTCTCAGCTCCTTGCTTTAGTTTTGAGACTGAACTTTTATCTCTATCAGGCTTTCCTGTCCCCCGTTACTGTTTGAGCTATTGTGATTGTGATTTTTAGAGTACATTCTTTTTCCACCCTCAGAGTTTTCTTTTCTGTGTGAGCTCTTGCTTTCTTGATTTCTATGTTTTTCCTTGTTTCTACCTTGACTTTCTTCTCTCTCTGAGTTCCAAAAATCTCTTCTTCTCCTACCTTTACTTCTTGATCATCCTGGAGTTCCTCTTCTGTCTCAGCTTTGTGACCATCCTGTTCTCCTGGACTCCCCTGTGTGTCTATGGTGTCCCTTGCTTCTGTTGCAATCTCTGACATCGCTTCTGGATCGCACTCTTCCACTCCTGTCCCTATTTCTGCTCAGTTCCCTTATTCTACTGTCACGACTGTGTTTACCTTTAGTCACATCACATTCTCTACTCATGGACTGTGCACGTCTCTCCATTTCTTTGCTTTAACTATGATTGTGCTCATTTTTTAAAATTCTATTTGCTTAGAGTTCTTTTTCCTTCTACTCCTTTCCTTACCTTTACCTTTAGGATCAGATTGCTTTCCTTTTTTTTTTTTAATGTTCTCACAATCCCTTTCTTTGCTCCTTGACCTTAGCCTCATTTCTTCATGTCTTTTGTGTTTTGAATCTCTTTCCTTACTCTTTGATTTCACTTTGCTCTTACTCTTACTTTTACATTTGGTCCTTTGCTTCACTTGGTTCTTATTATACTTACCTTCTTTTTCTGAATTTATTCTGATTTCTCTCTCTTTACTGTCTGATTTATGGTCTTTAACTTTCTTGTCCTTTTCCTTTTCCTTTTTTTTTTTTTTTTTCTGTTTGGACTTTTAGAAACATGCCTGTGATCAGGTAATTTTTCTCTCTTTTACTCTAACTCGGCCCCTTTGATTTCCTTTCATTTCATTCAGTTCACGCTTTTCCCCTTTGATCCATCTTTCACCATGTGATACCTCGTTCATCAAGCTCTCTGCCTGTCTTACCTCCAATGTAGAGGAGTCTCACTATGTCTAAACCAATCCCTTGCTCTGAATCTGGAAGGAATTCAATAATGCTTTGGTCCTCTTCTTTTAATTTTCCTGCCAGACCTAGTAACCAAGAATGGTCTCTGGTATGAAGCAGGCTGGGAGTTAGGTATATTACACACACACTCTCTCCCTTTCTGTTCCTTGTTGTCAGCAATAGGAGGACTTTTTCTCATGAAGAATATACTTTCTGATACAGGAGGGATCTCTTCTGGATGGGCAGTAGACTGGGGCTGTGCTTCAAGATTTTCAGCTTCACTTTCACTAGATATACTTTTCTTGCTTTTTCTTTTTCTGTTTTTCTTTCCTTTTTGTGTTTTTGGGATTTTTTTCTGTTTCTTTTTTATTTATTTTCAGAAGTACTTTTATAAGCAGAAGAATCAGAAGACTGAGAAACACCTTAGCTTTCTGAGTCACTGCACAGTGAGGAACAAGAGTGTGATGATTGATGCCTTTTCTTTTCTTCTTTTTCAATTTTAAATTTTGGGGTCAGCTCTTCACAGCTGATTATCTGTACTGCAGCAAGTGGTTTGCTAGCTTTGTCTGTTTTCTGGTTTTCTCCCTTGCTCACAACTTCTTCACCAGAGATCACTTGTCCAAAACCATTGATGCCTGTCTAAATGAAGAGGTGGTTTCACTGTTATGAAAAACTGTGATCAATTTGTATCCTTCCCTCTGTTGACCATTGACAAAGAAATTCTTTGTTGTGTTTAGCAGCAAAACTCTCATCTTCAAAAAGTCCTCCATAAGTACATTCTCTTCCTTGTCTATTTCCTGCACTGAAGTCACCACCCTGAACTACAAAATCCTTAACAACTCTGTGAAGAAGACAACCCTTGTAGTGTAATGGCTTCTGGGTTGATTTCCCTGTTGACTTTTCTCCTCTAGAAAGACAACAAAAGTTCTTGCATGTTTT
Organism: Dinomys branickii; assembly: GCA_004027595.1. Classification (NCBI taxonomy): domain Eukaryota; kingdom Metazoa; phylum Chordata; class Mammalia; order Rodentia; family Dinomyidae; genus Dinomys; species Dinomys branickii. Next base: position 143,455 of record PVLD010000377.1, on the reverse strand, counting down.
CGGGCACACATCAGAAAACAGTTCAAAACCACTCTCCCCAGCAGGTTGATTGTTAGGGACAACATCAAAACACATCAAGGACACTGAGCTTTTGTTCCCATGGTTCCCATACTTCAATCTCTGCCATTAGAATGTCCTCTTCTGTGAGTCTAGCCCTTCAAATCTACCACCTCCAGAGAAGGCCTGAACTCACTACCACCTCCCTTTCCCACGGTCCAGTTCCCCTTACTTTGGTATTTAGAAAAATTATCCTACTCTCCGTGTAATTGCTCTAAGTCATATAGTCTGCTCTATGAGAGAATCATGAATCTGCTTATAGGATCTCAGAACAATAAAGAGATTTCTGTGGTGAGCGGAAGACTTGGAAAGCAGGAAGATTTATTTTTCTTCTAACAAACAAATGCAGCCACTACTCAGATTAAGCTATAGAAGAATGAGCACCTAGTTTGGATATATATATATATACACACACACACACACAGACACACACACACACACACACATATGGATTTATGTGTACTCTGTCCATGTAGAATGATAGAAAAATCATTGGAGCCAGGTGTGGTGGGGCACGCCTGTAATCCCAGCACTCAGGAGGCTGAGGCAGGAGGATGCTTGTGACTTTGAGACCAGCCTGGTCTACAAAGTGAGCTGAAGGCCAGCCTGAATGACATAGCGAGACCCTGTCTCAAAAAGACAAAAAGAAAAAAACAATGGAATTTTAAAAGAAATGGAGTTATGATGCTATTGGAAACATTGCATTTTTCTAAAACTATAAAATTGTCTAACTTATTCCACTCCCCAAATAAATAATAGATAACTGAATATTAGGCCTTAAAATTCTCAGGAAGGCCAAAAATCATTATAGGTGGGATTCACGTGACACAATGGAAAAGAGTTTTGCAAAAACTGCATCAGAGCCAGAACCAGAAAGTGGGAAGAGAATCAGGAACACATCTGACTAATAAAGAGAACTAAAGCATGCACACACCTCTATGGTAAAAATGCAACATTAAGAAAATAATTAATTTATGACAATGTCTTTAACACACAGGAGAGGCAAAACATGAAAACTCTTACTAAATGAAAAACTGTTTCAAAGTATTTGATTTAAAGAAAACTTTCAGAATAATGAGCAAAGATATGAATAATGAAAATTTGTAGAATGCAAAATGTTTAAGCACACTAGTAATGAAAGTCCCCAAATAAAGTAAGATATAATTTTTCCACCTACCAACTGCATATTTTAAAATGATTAGTAGAAAGCCATACTAGCAGGAAATTAGAATTCACACAGGTTGCTCATGGAGAATGATGTAGAAAAAATTTTAAAACACAATTTGGCCAGATGCAGGATACACTTTAAAAATGTGCTTAACTTTTTTCCCTGAATTTTACTTTAAAAAATCTATTCTAATCTTTGAATGTCTGTAATTTACTTTCTTATGTACTTACTCTCTGTTTTGCCCACTAGAATATGAACAAAATCAAGACTGTTTTGATTTGTCTTACCGTAATGTGAGTCCAGAAATTTTCCTGTTATGTAATGGGTGAGCAATAAACATTTGCTGAATTATTTGTTCTTACTGTTGCTTTTAAATATTTACAAAGGGCCCTGCTACCTTACACAGCATGCCTAGCAGAGACCAGCATATTGAAGAGATGTGAAGTTATATCATGAAAAAGCAAGAAAAAATTGCTAGTGGACTGAGGAGCAGATCCTCTGATAATGGACTTCGAAAGTTGAAAGAATATTATTTAACAGAAGGACTTGACTCACTCTGCACACCTACGTGCAGAAGTACGTCAGTGGGAGAGGAGGCAGTGTGGGACCTCAGTTACCGCTGTCAAAAGTGGAATTGACCATACCAGGAGGAAGCAGGGCCCTATTGCTAAAAATATTCAAGTGTAATTACTTACGGGAAAGAGTCACACAGTAGGATGAGACGGGTTAGGCAACTCCAAATTTCTTCTAGAAGACTCACCTCCTCTGTCCCAACATCTCTTTCTCTACCCTGTCTCTTTTCAGTCACTCCTTGTTTGCTTCCCGTTTTGTTAGCATAGCCTGCCATACCTAAGCAGTACACCGGGGGTGGGGAAGGCCCGCATACACACAACACATCTTGATCCTTCCGTCATGCCCCTCCCCGCTGTCCCGTCCCCCCATGTCCAGCTCTGCTTTCTAGTGCCGTTTCCGAGCTCCTTTTACCTTGCTCCTAAGCCATTTCCTGACCCCTTCGGACACTGTGGTAAATGTTACTCCTCTCTCGAGCCCTTCTTACGGTACTCATCCCAATCTAACGTTTCTTGTGTGTGCCTCCCTTTCTCCCTGTCATTTAGAGTGCGTTGCAGTTGTCTTTTCACCTGACTATCCTCTACTAGATTATAGGGTTCATATAGGCAGGAAAGTATTCTGTCATTTCAATTCACTTCAGCCTTTTCTTTTGGGGTTAGGAAAGTGCCTGCCACATGATAAAACTGAATTAATCTGAATGAAGATGGGCACAGATTGGAATAACTTTTCCTTCATATTTTTTATGAACCTGGTGTCATTAAATTAGGGAGGCACATCTAATTCTGCCCTTAACTTCATTCACAGCTTCTAAGTTTTCATAGTCCTTTCCGCCTTGCTGGTATACTGGCTTTAGCAAATCACTGTGGAGCTCTGAAGAGAGGAGGCAAAGTGTCGCTCCCTCCCGGCGCCTGTGTGGCTTCCCTCATCCCGATGGCTTCAGTCAAGCAGCGCTCGGCCGCGCGTTCAGGGCAACCCTAGTTCTTCGGGGCACTTTTGTGAGAGGATCACACGAAGCTTGGTGAAGTTCTCCAGGGGCTCTGCGGGGTCAGTGGGAGACAAACCTTTCTCAGATGCTAAGCTTAATTTTTGAAAGGTAGCTATTTTGCTTTTCTAAATTGGAACTGACTTATTACTTATTATAATTATTATCATTACTATTGGTGTCAAACAATCATTTAAATTGAGATAATAATAGAGAATTATTAAGAATTCAGGAAAATCAGCCATAATTCACCTGAGTATGATCTTTATTAACATTTTGGTAGATATTCTGGATTTTAAGAAATTAATATTTCATGATAAAATACTATCATAATACAAAAAAATTTTATAACATACTTTTCTACTTGACCTATTAAGAAATGCATTCCACCTCAATAAATATGTTTATTCTATCACTGTATCTTGTCTGTAAGCCATTGAAGTGATTGTCTAGCATCCTAGTTTGTAAGTTATTAAAATAATAAAGTTTCCTTCAGCTTACATCATGAGAAACAGGAAAGTTTATATTACTCTGAAGCAAGAAGGGAATGTATATATGGTTGCCTCTGCTATATGAAAGAAAATTGTTCTGGACTATTCTTTAAAATTAATGAGGGGAGGGAGTTGGAAATGCAGAACTTGGACAGTGGTGGAATGTTGTGTATGCATATGGAAGGCCCCGAGTTCAATCTCTGACACCAAAACAAAAAAATAAGGCAAGAAACAAAAGAACAGAATCCTGATAGGGATGCAGGGGAGCAAAACTTGCATGCAAGTTCTAAAGACTGTGTTGATTTATCAATAAACATTTCATATTCAAAAGCATGCCTATAATGACCTTATCTCTTGAGTGAAACATCCACCTTGTCCTTATTGAACATACTCAGATATGTGATTTGCCGTAGACTTGAAAATTTTAAGGTTGTGAATCACCACTGCTGACAGAATAGGTCCATTGGATTTCTCTGTGGGCAAAGTTGCATTTTAGTGGGTTACATACCTATTTTATTTTTAGGAAACTTGTCATTAGTTAACCATTACCACATACTGAGTCAGACCATTTTGACTATCTTGTTTACATGTGTTACTGTGATATTTGCTTTCCCCTTTCCTCTGAGAGTTAAATGCTATGATTTAGACTACAAGTCTAGAATTCTATTACTCTCTCTGAAGTCAGAGAACTTTCAACTTAACAATTCCCACCACTGTCTTCAATTTGCAGAGGACAGCTACCTAGGGCTCTGCAAGAATGTTGGTTTTCCTCCATCACTGCTAACTTTCTTTATGATAGTAAAAATGTATCATCTGGGACTTACAGTGAAATATAGTTTGTGAGTTGTAGGATTTCAGAGTTGATTTATCTCATCGCTCATTCCTCTTTCCAAATACTTTAGTTTTGTTTTAAAATGTACCTGGTTAAAAAAAAATCAGCTGTAGGAAGATGCCAGATATGGAAACATCTACTCTGCACACATAATTTATTACTGAGCATTTTCACTGAAAGGCAGCGTCTTGTGCTATGGCAAGACACTTAGGAAGCCCTAGGGTTTGTCAGGAAGGCAGAAGGAGAGAAGAGCTGTGGCCAGAACTTCACTGTGGATTTTGTGGGAGGAAGAGAAAAGCAGAGTAGGTGTTCTAAGTAAGCTTAGAGTTAGATCATGTGAATAATTTCAAGTGGACCCAGGCAACAAAGGTAACTCTAATTTTCATGTGTCTGATTCTGAGGTAATTTAGGATGGGAGGCGAATGCATTGGGTCAAGAAGGGAATTCAGGTATGGGATCTGGATCAGCTGGTTCAATCACTGGAAAGTTTTTTGCTATCTCTGGAAATTAACTAACTTTGAGAGAACAGCTCTCTCAAGGCCTGCAGGGGTCCAGGTGCCAAAGCATAACCTATAAAAATTAAAGACATGATTAGCATAGTGATCTTCCTTTATAGTATTACAGGAAATTTCTGGCATTTTGATCTCATAAACTATGGCTCACCTAGCAGTTAATTAATGCCAGTTCCATATGTCTGAGCCAACATTAGGTGAATGAGTTCATTTCAATGAATTTGGGCTAATCATGACTGTACATCATCTCCTATTAATTGAACTTAGACTCCACTTCTACAATGTTAACCCAGACATATGTTGATATAAATGATGCATTTCTAGAAACCTTTCTGTGTATAGATTACCTTATCTGGGAAGACCGTATATTTCTTGATCTGTCCTATTTGAAATTTAAGTCTCAAATATTGACTCTTAGTTAGTAATGAATACTGTTCTAGGTACCCCAGAAGAATTTGACATCAGAAGTGATATACTAAAGCTGAGCATCTTGCATGCAGAAGTCTGGCTCCTTCAGGGATTTCTTTTGCCAATGAAAGGATGTGAGCAGATTTAGGATCCAACTCATGGTCTTATTTTTCCCAGTCATTTTGTAAGAGTTTTGGTAGACCTTATCTCTGAATCTGACTACTGTTCTGCTCCTGTTATGGTCAGGAACAGGCCCTATGCTGTCAGTAATAGCTGCTCTATTATTTAGGAGATGAGGAAATCATTCTATGCTACTGGTGACTTTATGATTTTCCTTACTGTGTTCTTAATTGTATAGCTTTTGATTTCTGATTTTCTATATGTGTTCCTTCAGCTCTCCTGGGTCATGAGAAGAAGCCAGATGCATTTATCCAATGCTATCACTGACCTTGAATAATTGTGTGGCCATCAGTTTGTGGATTAGACAATTTCTAGCTTTTCCCAAATAGAAGATACACATTATGTTGCCATCAATTATAAAAGCAACACATTTTTCAAATTCTGCATTTAAGTCTATTTTCTGGGATCCTGATTCCAATTTCTTTATCAGTTATGAGACTAATATTAAGTAATTGACATCCTAAAATTAAGATAATTTGAGAAGATGTTGACAAAGGAATTATTAGCAAAGTTATGGACAGAATGATGGGAAATGACAAAGGATAAATTAATTCATGACCTGGTAATAGTAAAGGCCTTTACCATCTCCCAGCTTAACAGCATTCAGGGCAAGTTGATTTCCAGAAGCTGGAGACCAACACCTCTGAGAAACGCCTGTCAATGGTCTGAAGTATTCAGTCCAGGGGTGTAGATGGTTTTGAGAATGAGTGGGAAGAGTGGGAAAATATCATTTCTCTTCTTCTTCATCTCTTGCTCTCATTTCCTGTAGATATTCTTCATGTAATTGAAAGAGAAATAAATTTCATTGACATGCAACTTTTTTTTGTGTGTGTGCTGGGAATCAAACTCAGGACCTTGTGCTTACCACACAAGCACTGAGCTACATCCCTGGCTGATACGTGTAATTCTTACATGCCAGCTTCCTAATGCAGAAGGCAGTTTTCTTGGGTGGACTGTATATATAGAAGGGCTCAATGTTGTGTTGCATATTCCAGGTGGATTTGGATTAGGTTTTCTCTCCAAAAGGGTTGATATCAAGGACCTGAACCCAGCAACACATCCATTACGGGTTGTCAGATAGAAATCTGCAAAAGGTATGAAAAATGAACCCAAGCCTATGGCAAGGACCATTCCACAGTATGCTAGAACATTTGTTCTGCATTCTGGGATTTTGTACAGCGCTTTCATCACTATAACAGAGATTGGAAACCTTTTTCTGGAAAGAGACAACTAGTAAACAGTTTAGATTTTGCAAATCATATAAAGTCTTTGTCTCAACTTTTCAGGTCTATCATCAAGTGAAAGAACAATCATTGGTAATATCGGAACAAATGGATATGGATGTGTTCTCATACAATTTAAGTTTGAAGGCACAACTTGGCCAAGGGGACATAGTTTATAGATCTTTGACCTGAAGCAAGTTGGTTTTATCATTGGAAATTTGAACTAGAAGTACATTTCCACAGATTGGATCACCTCACAAGCAACCAGTGAATGCTGTGACTTAGCAATTTTAAAAAGTAAGGCATAATGGATCTATGACTGTGAGATTCACTTCTTTTGGGGGCAGGGTACCAGGAATTGAACTAAGGACCTCACACTTGCCAGGCTGCACCACTGAACTAAATCCCTGGTCCTAAGATTCATTTCTGATCATTTTGGTAAGAAAGTTTTGGGGGCTAAAATACCATGTTCCGGTTTAATTTGGTTTAGGAACCCATAAGGATTAGTCACCCTTGACTTTCATAAAAGATGAAAATCAGTTGCACTGTCCTAACTGGCTTCCAAGGAACCTGAAGAGCCCTTCTTTTCTACCAGACCCTCACGCTATGGTTTTACAACTTTTCTCACTTGTTGCCATGAATTTCATCCTCTTGTTTGTTCTTGGCTCTGAAGTAGACCTGCACTAACCCTGTCCAGTGAGCCTATACTCCAGAATCTACCTTTACGTCATTTGATTAGTTCTGGTTAGTTTTTCAGTTTGTACTTTTACATATGTTTTATTTACTTTGGAGCCAAAACTTTGGTTGAATTTTATTGGTTTTGTTTGAAATTGACTTGGACTTGGTGCACAAAATTTTAAGCAACTAAAATTTTAATTGAAGATTCAGGGATAGAATTAATTATTTTCTCCAAATTTACTAGCTCTTGAGTTACATCCAGTAGAAACCAGAATATTTGAGTGATTCTTTAACATTTTAACATTTATCTCATTGTAGTTTTAACAGAGAGAAGACATAGTTCAGGGCTTTTAACTTCAAACTCAAACTCTTGACTATAGAGAGCTCTGGATGTATTCCAAATTTCTGACGTTTTAAACTAGATATGTGCTTTTCTTTTATAGAGGCAGGAATGGGTTTTGATGCTTGTAACAACCTCCCTGAGCTCCTCACCTATCAACTTCTCTGACCAAGGATATGCACTTGAATGTATAAGCATTGGCTCCTCAGTGTGGCCATATGACAGGGATGTGATAAGTGGTCCATGCAGGATTGTGTTAAAGAATTGAGCTTTGTTCCCATCTTGTTAATTGCAGTAAGCAGAATTGTGAATTTTAAGCAGAATTCTGCTTAAAGTGAGCTCTAAAACAGACCTGCTTTCCACACATCTAGTCGCACAGTTATTTCCCACTCATTAGACAGGATGCGGAAACCAGCAGCACTGGCTGCAAACCCAGCCTTTCTGGAGGGCATCCAGGACACCTGGAGGGGAGCACAGACTAGGGTGTATGCTCTGCTGGTTTTTCTCATGATACCAAGTGAGAGTTATGGCTTTACATGATTCTGGTTACTGCAGAAGACTAAAGAACAAAGTAGAGACGGCCTTTGGTGTGGCCTAGCTTGCTCACATGTACTCTATAGAGCTCTCAGTGTCTGAAATTGTTAGAACTGCAGAGCAGATTGAGCCCTGGATGAAGAAACAGAATCAGAATTCTAGTCCCAGCTCTGCCTTTCATTGCTATGTATGTAAGGCCATATCGCTCAGCCTTTCCTTGGAGTTGGTGCCCTTATCTGTAATAAAGTGGGGGTGATTAGCTCTGCCCTATCTTCCTCCAGGAGATGCTGAGCGCCAAATGAGCGCCCTGAAGGACTGTGCATGGAGCACAAGGCCTGAGAGAGGCGCATTAGCACTGCTGCTGTTATCGCCTGCTGACTCACTAGCATCCTGAGGCTTCTATTTCAGACTCCAGCTCCTCACCCAGGTCCTCAAGTCCCATCAGCTAGACTTTCTCTTAGAAGGACCTGCTGCCGATGGTTGCCTGCTCCAACAAAGCTACTTTTCTTTTTCTCCTTTTTAGTTCGTATTTTATTTTTACCTCTGTACTTTCTTTGTTTTCCCCATTTTGTTTCTGATTCTTTTCTTAACTATATTTTTCCGGTTGGTTCATGTTCCCTACCTCATCTTCTTAAAGCTAATTCCTTAAAGGCATCCCTCTCCGTCCTCTTATTCCAATACTCCTGGGAATGCCCTGTGCACTACAGCGTGGAGTGGCTAATCAGCTCCAACCTATACTGACACACTAAGTTCTCTTCACTCACAGGTCATTACAATATCTCTTCCTAGCCACTCAGAAAAGAAATGCACAAGTTGGAATTTCTCTTTTCATCCTACCCCACTCGCTCTGGCTATCCAGTCCTGTATGTCTCCTTTGCACATCTCTGTATTACTGCCACTGCTTCAGATTGAGTCCAAATCGCTGGTGTCTTGGATTATGCTCACAGGTTGCTAACTAGATTTGCCATTTTCAGTCTGTTTTCCTGCCAAAATATCTTTTATCCTTCTGCCAAACTGATTTTTACAAGATGCAAATCTGGTCATGTCATTTCTCTGCTTCAAATACTTCAGTAATTCCCAGTCTTTCCAGGATTATGTTCAAAAGTAGCACGTTAGCAAACTAGTTTCTTTGGGGTCTAGCCCCATCCATCCCTTTTCTCACTGGGTTTTAATTCTTCTCCAGTCCTGAACTCCTTTGAGAATCTTAGGAAACAGAAAAACGGTGTAATTAAAGTTTATAAACCAATCACCCTGCTCCTGGAGCCCAGCCTGAATCCCCTATCAATAGCTCTGTGCTCCCCACTCCAAGATCATTCCTGACAGTTTCCTTACAGAGACACAGGGCTCCAGACAGGGGTCGGGGGGTGCGCAGGGATATGTCTCTCTGCACCCTCGTGTCTTTACACTTGGCGTCTCTTTTGCCAGGAATTTCCTTCTAGACTTCCCTCAGCTCTAAAGAATGCTTGTCCTTTAAACAGTCCAGACAGGAAAGTCTTTTGTGATTTTTACGTCTGAGTTACCTATTTGACAGTTCCAAAATACTCTGAATAATCCTTTGCCTCAATTTCTGCCAAAAAATATTATCCATGTGTACCTACTGTAAAGACTTATAATGGCAGTTATTGCCATAATTGCTGTGCCTTTCCATCTCCTGTTGTGTTACCTAGCACAGAATAAGCACCCAGTGAGATGTCTGCTGAACGGGATGACTAGGCTTACCTAGAATACTCTTCTTTGTTTCTTTTACAACTATATACCTTACGGATCTCCTAAATTTAATCACAAAACCTGTCACTTTATTTAATCTTGTTACATTAATCCATACCGTTTGATAAACTCTTTGAAATTCTTTTTAAAATTTTTTTATTAGTGCATGTTTTCAGTAAACAATGATTACATTCCTTTTTTTTTTCAGTGTTCCAAGGTGGAGAGTTTATCTTTTACTTTTTTAACAGTACAGAAAACACCAAGTTGTAGAGAAGATAATAGGGAATTGGCACTGAATGCTGTATAACATAATGTTATCTTCATATTTGTTATAACAAAATCAATAAAGGATACACCAAATTACAGAGGAGACAATAGAGAATCATCCCTGGATGCTGTATTACATAGTATTGTCTTTGCATTTGTTAACACAAATAAAGGAAATACCAGATTACAGAGAAAATAGTAGGGGGTTACTACTGGATGTTGTATTATATAATGTTATCTTCATATTTATTACTGTTATATAGATGGTGGCTTGTTTAATTAATCAATTTTCTCCACTTTACCACCATTATTCTAACACCCTGTTAGTGATCTTCCCACTGGTAATAGCCGTACTTTTGGTTTATTTACTCCCTCATGCTCTTACTTTGGGCAGAGACTTGGCTGCTTCTAAATGTGTATATTACACAGGTGTAAACAAATTACTATGGCAGGAAGTTGAGAAGCACCCTTTGGCAAGCCCTCACAGCCACTGGGTGTGCGGTTGTGTAGGTGAGGTTACACAGCAAACCACCAGGCTCTGTCAGTGCATCTGAATCTATAGGCTCAGGTGAGTTTTCAGGGCCTTCCTGGGGGCCAGGCAAAGTGCCTGGCACACCCCAGGGGCTGAGTGGGGCTTCAGGGGTAGGGTGGAGCACCTGGCATACCTCAGGGGCCAGGAGGAGTGCCTGGCACACCCTACAGGCTCGGTGAAGCGCCCAGCATGCCCTGGGGGCCAAGTGGAGCTCCAGGGGTGGGGAGGAGCACCTGGCATACCTCAGGGGCTAGGTGGAGCTCTGGGGATGGGGTGTAATGCTTGGCACACCCCGGGAGCTAGGTGGAGCACCTGGCACACTCCAGGGGCCGAGTGGCTCCAGGGGTGGGGCAGAGTGCCTGGCACACCCCGGGGGCTGAGTGGACCTCCTGGACTCTGTCCCAATGCCACTCTGAGGGAGGCTCAATATAGGTCCTCAGGGCTCTTATGCAACCCAAAGGGAGGCCCCTCCCCTCTCAGGCCTCCGCACTCTCGCCAAAGTGCCTGGTATCCCCTCATAGGCCATTAGTGTCTTTGGAGACTAACCCCTCCCAGCCAGAGAGGTGGGTCTACACCCTAGTTCCATGTCTTCATCTCATCCCGCCACTCAATCTTGTTGGGCATTGGGTGCACTTACGATGCTGGGCACAAGTGGCGTGAGGTCTCTTCCACCTGTGCTCACCATGCTAGTCCATGGTGTGTACTAAGTTTAGTTATTAGTTCTTGGAAAGAATTGGAGGGTTTTCTCTGGTCTGCTGTGTAGAGTATGTTGTCTCTCAGGCTCCAGGACTGCTGCTTTTCATGTAGTTTGATGCTATGTCTTTGTACATTTTTCATATATGCAAGCAGTGTGGAGTCTCTCTTGGTGCTCATATTAGTAGTTTAAGGTGAGTCCTGAAGCCCATTGACTCAGCCCATTGTTGTCAGGATCACATGGTGCTGGCTCGGGCCACCAGGACTCAGGGTGCTCAGAGAAGGAGTTCAGGGTGGGAGCCGAATCCCAGTAACTCAGCTCATGCTTCCTTTTTGGTGTTGGAGTGAGAAGGGCGTGGGGCCGTGTAGCCCGCCTCTGTCTCCAGCTCAGTCTTTGTGTTGTGCCCCAGCTCCCTTTTGTGTTTTGGCTGGATCCCTGGGAATTACTGTGGTCCTGAGGTCACTTCCATTGCTTTCTGCTACTCTTTGCTGGTATTTGCTCATACAGTGGAGAGGTCTGAGGCCATATCCTGGGGCAGGCATAGAGCTGGGTGTGGTGGGCTGCTCCCCGGTTGCCTTGACTCCGGCCTGCCTCAGGGCACTGATTAGAAAGATTTCAGCAGAGTGGGGATTCTGTTTCAACAGCCTTTGTAACCTCCCATCCTCACACTGGATTTGATCACTCCTTCTGACCGCAGCTGTTTCCTCTCCTTGTTGTGCTTTCTCCTCTCCTGTTTTGGACCAGTACTCAGGACTTTGCTCACCTCTGGCCACGGCAAGGGCCAATGTGACGATAATGGAGAACCAAGACACCCACAGCGCCTTCTTTCTGTAGTTCTGGGCTTCTCGAGGCTTCAGCCTGGTGCTGCTTTGTAGCAAGCCTCGGTCCTCCAGCCCGTTGCTGAACTGGCTGCTCTCGCTGATCCGCAGCTGCTGCTCCTCCTCTGGTTCGGGTGTGCGGGAGAGCTCAGAGGGCCGGTGCTGGGGGTGGCGGCCGAGGGAGCGTGCCCCTGGCGGCCACAGGACTGCGGTGCCGGGAGAGGGGAGTGTGTGTGTGTGGGGGGGTGTGGGGGTGTACGGGACTCATTGCCCGAGGCTGGCTGCATGGCGTGGGGTCCAGATCCCGGCAGCAGTGGCAAGCATGGAATTGAGTCTGAAGTAGGAGGCACTGCAGAGCCTCTGGGTGGATGGATGCACTGAGGTGCCGGGTGGAGGGCAAGGAGAGGGCAGCTGCAGTGGGCGAGGTGCGCGGGGTGGGGCAGGGCTGGGGCAGGTCCGAGTGCGGCGCGCTGCTCGAGTGGCCGTGAAGGAGGCTGGGGCCACGTTGTCGCCACATGCTCTGCCCCTCTACTCAGGAATGTGCTTCCCTCTGGCTGATTTGGAATGTTTCTGCAAGCAGGGGCCTCTGAGGCTGATGCTGTGAGTGCCAAAATGAGGGAGCGGGCTTGGCGCTTGTGTGGAGTGGTGGCTCCTTTCTTTTCTGCCTTGTCTTCGTCTGAGTGCGCCATGGCGGTCCTCCGAGCTTTTTCTCCTGGAGAGGTCTTGTTTGCTCTTTCTGAGGGTTTCAATTCTCCTTTCAGATCTTTCCTGGGTCTGGGGCACCAGAGCACCCATTTCTCTCCTTCTTATCTTTCTTCTATTCCTGTATTTCAGTGTCTCATTGGCGATCCTCCAGGGGGATCTTTCTCAGTTGCTTACCCAGTAGCCATCTTACCGGAAGTCAATGATTACATTCTTGTGGGGGATTTGCTATATAGATACGAATTTCTGCAGTGATAGATGTGTAAAAGCATCATATACATACATATATGTATGTACCTTATATATTATACATATGTATCATATATAATATGTATTATATATACAGAAAAAGAGAGAAAAAGTGAAAAATTAGTGGAAAGTATAGCACTTCAAATCATCACTTGTCTTTAAGTCTATTGTGCAATGCATGGGAAAGTGTCCTACAAAGACTCAGAGACCCAGATCTAGTTAATTTTCTGCTAAGAAATGTATGATTCTGCAGAAAGTATTGATTCCTTCACTTTATTGGTTTAATTTTCCTTATTTTAAAAATAAGAGATCCAGAAAATCTGTACAATACCTTCATATAAAAAGACTACAAGCCAGTAAGTCATGAATCTTTCTTTTTTTTTTTTTTTTTTTTTTTTGCGGTACTGGGGATCGAACTCAGGACCCTGCGCTTGCTAGGCAAGCGCTTATTCCACTGAGCTATATCCCCAGCCCTAAGTCATGAATCTTTCATATATTATTTCACATATCAAATTCAAACTGTATAATGAACATTTAAATCTGTAAAAATTATTACAGTAAAGTCACATTGCAATTAATCCCATCAAAGTCTTCCACATAGTTTAAACATGCTTGTCTCATCATCCTCACCTCTTTCTGAAGCAGTTCAGGAAATCCTCCAAGTGTGCCTAGTCATGCTGCGGTGGGTGCCTTGGTGTTCTGAGCTGATTCTAAAAGTTTCTCTTTCTTGCCCATCATGACTTTGAGAAAGGGCCAGAAGCTGCATGGACTGACCCAATGAATAAGGTGGATGACAACACTATTATCTTTATCTGACAGGAATTGCTATGCTAGACATGATGTACAACACAGAGCATTATCGTGCTGAAGAAGGAAACTGTTCGCTCACAAAGAGAGAATTTTCAGGGATACTTGAGAGGGTGGAAAGAATGGTAGGATGAGTGTATTTGAAGTGAAAGGGTGTGTTCTAAGGGAGATTGATAGCAATGTATTTTTCATTTTCATGTTTGTATAATTTAAGTACTCATTCCATTTTGATCACATCTTTTACATGTACACACTTATATGGGTACAGGTATATATTTCAAGTTACACTATAGTTTTGAGTAAAAAAATGCTTTTCCTCATCTCATCTTAGTTTACATATTACTGACTAGAGAGTAATATATAAAAAATCCTTAGAAACTATAAGCATCTCCTAGGGAAATTTAGTGATAAAGGGTGATGCTATCAATTGGTACAAAAATCTTTTTATTGCAACTTCAAATCTCTACATTGGCCAATTAAATATGTATCCTTAACATGTATCACATATGCATCACTTAAACCAGGACTATCCTTTTGAACAAGGGCCAAATTGGAGTATTAAACTTTCAGAGATGAGTTTTTTCCCACCTTCATAAAAGATTATTTTGATCAGAGAAGAGGAAAAAAAGGAATTTTTGAAATCTAATCTGTGTCAGAAAAACTAAGTAAAGACAAATCAGAAAAAAAATTCATTGAAATTTTTCTTGTCAACCTAAGCAAAAACACACTGCTTTGCAGAATAATAAAGAGTTTTACCGGACAGTGAATGTTTGGTGGGCAGAGACATGTTGAAGAAACGCTTGCTAAGCATTCATATTCCGTGCGAGAAGTGGTGGAGCTCACAGCAGCCATGCCGGTCTTGTGAGAACGCGGCGCTGTGTGAGCAGCCTTCCCCACAGCGTCCTCCTGACGCACACCGGACACCTCTGGCCGGCCTCTTGTTCCTGCCGCCATGCTCCCTTTTGCTCGCTGCCGCCTGGTTTCTGAACAGACCCCTTTCCTGCTCCGCTCAAGTCCATGGTAGCCTTCTGGTTACGTTTCATTTACCAACAAATACAAATATGAGAGCCTCACCATCTGGCCACCAGAATTTAGTTAGATGTATCTCGCATAATATGCAGTGGAAAAAGGGTGACAGAAAACCTTTTGGAAAATCATATAAAATAATACAATATATGCAATATTTTTAGTTAAGTAAAAAATTGGATTCTAAAACAGCATACAGAATATTTCCCAGAGGCCACAACTGTGAATTTCTGTGTTAGGATGAAAGCAGAAATTATACCAGGGTGGTATTTCAAAGAGGGCAGACCATGAGTAACTGAAGCCCAAACACAAAGACACACACACACACACACACACACACACACACACTCACACACACTCACACATATACAAGCACATGCACTCACACACACACACACACACACACACACACACACACACACACACTCCTCACTATCTCACATGAATGAAAGCTTCATGTTAACTGTGACCACCTCGCAGTGGGCATGAGCACGCACAGCTTAGTGCCATGAAGTTGTGTGTGACATCTGGCCTCACAGAGACCCAACAGCGAAAGGGTGTTCTTTGTTACAGATGGTGCTGGAATCACTGGGCATCTACAGGCAAAAATGTGAATCCAGACATTAATTTTGGCTTTTTGCAAAATTGATTGACACTGAAATGTAAAATTCAGGCTATAGCAGGCTATAGCTCTTCTAGAAGTCAACATAGAAAAGATCTAGGTGATCTCAGGTTTTTAAAGATATAAGACCAAAAGCATAAATCAATAAAAACAAAAATTGAAAAATTAGACTTCATTAAAATTAAAAACTTCTGTCCCACAAAAATATAATGCTGTGCTTGCCCAATGCAAATATTCTTTATCTACACTCTCAGCTTTGGAAAATCAGAATGATGCTACTGATGCAACATTTCTAGGCATGACCACGTGTACGGAGGACTTGTGTTAGGGTAACAGGGTTTAAATGAGCTGTAGCTGAAGCAATTTCTCATACGTGAATAATGGGTCCTAAGCACAGAAGGTCTTCCACAGAATAAATTTCTTTTCTTTGACTAATTCAGACTATTGCTATGGCAGAGCCTGTAACAGTTGCTAAGTACTTAATCTATACAAATCACCTTTTTTTTTCTGTTGGTCAGTTGAGATGTGTAACAATCTTGGTTTTCAAATTAAAGGAATGAAAATCATCATAACTTCCTCACACTGATCAAAAACTTGTATTAGTAATTTTAATTACAAGGGCATCTCCACTGGCAATGCACCTAGTGTATTTAGCACTTAAAATTGATGAAATTTTATCTCTCCCTTTTGCTGTACAGCAGAATTATTTTCAATATGATGATTATTTGTGTAGCACTTCATATAGAACATGAGTTCCTCAAAGGTATGGACGATGTCAAAATTATTTTGAAATTTCTTGGGTCTAATATTTTGCCTGATTGTCATAGGTACTCTAGAAAGTGTTGTGATATCAATGAATGAATGAATAATGAATTACTATCTTGCATGCTCAGTCACTTAGAGGACAGGAGAGACCATACACAATGCATTAAACAGAAATCTGTATTATTTTTGAAATGCATAGAAAATGTTCTCAAAATTATTTCAGAGTTTTAGAGTTCTAATAGTAGAAAAAATATGGAGCTGCAAAGAGGTTCATACATTCAAATGTTAAAATTGATCTCCTCAACTATTTAAAAAGTCTTTATTTCTTGACACTGTAAGTGCTTCAGCCATAGCCCCAAAGTGAGTCAGCTGCCTGAACGGGTAGAGCTAACTTTTCCTTACCATTGAAACTGGATGCTCACATCACACAGTTGTGTCTCTTACCCTTTAATTGCTACTTAATTTTCATTTCTCACATTCATTTTGTAAGCACTGAAGTACAAATTAAATCGTAATTAGAGGATAAAAATAAGCAAAGGTGTAATGATTCAGTCTGCTGCCCAATACCAGTTGGTTCGTACAAATTTCCAGTGAGGGTGCCAAATCAAACACTATAATTTAAAGAAGCTAGTTGCTTTGTTATTACCTGTGTAGATAATCCATTTCAAAATAACATTTCTTCCATGACTTCTGCTTATTTTTGGCTACAAAAGCAGTCGAGTGTGAATGAAAATAATCTTTTAAAAGTAGCGCCTTTGCAACATCAGTCTGAGAAGCTGGAAATTCATATTAATGGCAAAAAGCTTAATTTTCTTCCTCGGCTATAGACACCTTTTCCTATCCCCTGAATGTAACAGAGTAATCCTTTATGTATTAGTTCTTTTCCTGTCACTGGAATAGAATCTGACATCTCAGAGGAGGAGAGGGCTATTTTGGCTCTTGGTTTGGCAAGGTGCAGTCTATGGGTGGTTAGTTTTAAGGCAAAAAGTGCATGATAGAAAGACATGGGGTAGGACATCGCTCATTCCATGACAGCCAGGAAGCAGAAAGAAGGGAGGAACATGGAGACAAGGATACATACTTCCAGCCAGGGCGGTGACCTGCCTCTTTGAATCAGGCGCTCCCTCCTAACAGGGCATTCAGCTATGAATGCATCACTGGAGTCATCCACCAATAGGTGCAGCACTCCACACTCCAGCCAGCTACTGAACAAACCCCACGAGACTCTGGGGGGGCATGTTAGATGTAAGCTGCAATATTTTGTTGATTAGTAATGTTTTAAGTGATATCAGGCCATAACAGGTAAGCAGTACATTGTCTTACTAGACGTTCTGGTCTTCAAAATGGTCCATTCTTCAAGGTGCAACCAGGTAACTGCAGGAGGACATAGTCTCTAGAACTTCTCCAGATGAGGGCTGGGGAAGACCAGAAATAACTCTCTTGCTCTCTCTTCTCCTTTCAGCATTTGCTGGGTTGAATTATTTGTCTGTTACTATTGCAGGAATCTTTGCTTGAAACATGTAATTGATTTTGTAGACATACATGGGATTACACAAAATTGAAAAGCTTCTGCACAGCAAAGGTAGCACTAAGCAGAATGCAGAGGCAACCCACTGAGTGGATGCAAACATTTGTAATGTGCACATCTGATGAGGAGTTGCTCTCCCGAATGCATAAGGATTCCAAACGCTGAGTAGCAAAATAAAAATAAATGAATAACTTGTTTAGTGTCAAGCAATACATCTGAACAGAAATTTCTTAAATGATGATACACATGGTCAATGGGTATATGAATAAATATTCAGCACCATTAAGCATCAGGGGCATGTATCACTGCTAGGGAAGTTCACAGATTTAATGAGCAAGCTGTTTGCCTCACTTTTCTCCAGTGAGAATGGCTAATGTCAAAAAGACTAACATTGACAAGTGCTAGTAAGAATTTGCAGAAATGGAGTATTTGATGGTTATTGGTGGGAACCCAAGTTGGTACAGCCATTACAGAATGTAGCGTGGTGGGTTCTGAGTAAATTAGAAATGGAACTATCATATGACCCATCAGTCCTACGATTGGGCATAGATCTAAAAAATGATATTAATATGTTGAAGGTACAGCTCTACTCCCATGTTCGTTACAATAGTCACAATAGGCAAAGCAGGGAACAACCTTAATGTCCATCCACAGCGAATGGATAAAATCAGTGGTATATATGTACCATGGAGTACTATTTGGCTATAGAAAGTAAGTCCTTTTATTTGTGACAATATAGATAGATCATATGGTAAATGAAATAAGTCAGACAAAGAGAGGTAAGCACCGCAAGATCTTATTCATATGTGGTTCTGAAAATGGCTGGGATAGGGAACTCGTGACTCAATGAATACCAAGGCATATAATTAGAGAGAAAAGCCAGATGCGTTACTCACAGTACTACAGCAAAGTACAGCGATTACAGAAAACAAGAGTGTACTACACATTTCAAAACGTTAGAGGAAAGAATTTTGAGATTTTTTACCACAAACTCTTGAGGACATAATATGTTTAATTTAATTTAAACACATTATGCCTCATTAATATGTGTGTCTTTTCCATTTTTTATGTGTCAGTTAGCAATGAAAAGAAACACTATGAGGTTGCTTTTTCTGCTCTTCCTTTACACACAGGCTAGTATTTCATACATACTGTTTTCCTTCCACAGCTGTTCTTCCTTTGATAGAATATCAAGGACAACGGGAAAGTGACCACTGCTAATTTTACATTTCTTGTCTCTTTTTGCCTTTCTTCAAACACATTTTAACAAACCTGACCATTTTTTCAGTTTGTAAAACATGGCAGGCACTTTCTCTCACCTCCTGACTTTTCAAAAGCTGCTCTGGGGAACCGGTATTTCCTGTTTCTCGCCCTGACAAACCTCTCCATCCTGGAGCCCTCATAAAGTGTTTACCACCTGTGGGACATCTATGATTTCCCTTAGCACCTGGCACCTCCACAATTATAGTACTAGTTACACTGTGTTCCTGCACCATGCCGTTGTTCCTTTCTTAGCTATGAGTGTTGAAACTCTGGAAGGGGATCAATAGCTGCCCCTTGTGTAGAAGCACAGAGTAGGAGGTACTGTTGGTTGAGTGTTGCTAAAGTCTATGCCACGGTAATTCCTCTGTCCTTTTCTTAATATCCTTAGTCTAAAACGTACAGAGAACACTGAGTGGCTGATTCTGGAATGTGGGACTAGGAGCTAGGCGGAAGGTGAGTTCATTTTTCTTGTGTACCTTTTGGTATAAATAATTTACTATATATGGGCATAAAATGCAAATAAAAGTTGAAAAAGTTAAAATAGCAAAAACTCTAGCAATATGGTAATGAAAGACTACTTTTTTATGTTTTTTTCTAAGCTGTTTCCATTTGTTTGCAAGCCAAGAGTACTAAACAGAATGAACAATGGATTTGGGTCTAACAGCAAAGGGCAGAAGTGGATGAAACAGCTTGCTGAATAACTCTGGTCATGATCCACGGTTACTGCTGGGCGGAGCCTAGAAAGCCAAGGGAGGCAGAGACAGTTCTGGTGTGCCAGCCTTTAGAGATAGTAACGGCAAATATTTTTGTTTGATCTAAAATACTTCAGTTTTCCCAAATATACTATATATATCATAAATTTGATGAAAAGGAAGATTTTTGGCTGAAATGTGATATTTTCTTTTGATAATAGAATAATATAAATTTAGTACCAATGAATCAGCCTAATAAATAATTGAGGAAAATATTGAGGTAGATAAAATTTTAAAGGCTATAAATCCGTAAAGAAATAGACTTTTAAGGAATATATTGAACCCACTGGGTGGTGAGCTCCATTGAGTGAAGATTAAGTTAAAACCCCTGAATGAATTCTAAGTACCCTTGTCTCAGGAAAAATGTTGAGAATCCTATGTGGAAAAATAAGGTATAGGATTTGATCATAAATATTCTTTGTTAATAAAGGACCACAAGTAAAGGTATTTAATTCAAAACCCAGCTAGTGTCTATTCTGGAAAAGGACAGCTGTGTACAATATCTTACATCCCTGACAGGCATTGTAAAGGTGTAAGGCTAAGAAGCACACTCCTTCCTTTGAGAGAGTGTATGATGTAAAAAAACTGGGAATAAGACAATTACTCAAAGAATGACAATGATCAGCACAGAATAATCACTCACGTGAGGGCCGCACAGTATCCCCTAGAAGTGGGGGGGACCCTCCCATACTAGAGTCAAGAAGAGAATTCACTTGTGACCTCTTGGATTTGGGATTGGCAACAGTAGTGGGAGTTTTCCAGGCAGTAGGAAAAGACATGACTACAGAACCAGAGGTGGGAGATGTGGCAAGGTGGTACTAGGAAGATTTACTCTGGTCTTAACAGATGATATGGAGGAAGAACTGGTGGGAATACAGCTTGAAAACTTGTATTTGTGGGCTTTCAGGCCAGTGAGCTGGCACTACGGAGACAGTAAAAGAGAAAAGCGTTCAGATAATTTGCGCTCAGCTTCCACTTCATAGTTTGCTGTGGTATTTGTCCGTCTGCACACCTGTGCAGGATAATTATTTTGTGCTTTTCAGTACAGAGTTTGTGAAAGGAGCGAATGGGCTTCATGTATAAATGACAAAGTGATCTACAAACAAAGGACATTATTCTAGTTGTAGCGAGGTTTTGGGTTGAGATATTAAGCTTATTTATTTACTGAAACTTAAAATTTAAAATTTTCACATGTCATGTGGGTGCAATTTGATTTCTGAAATATATTTCCATTAGTGCCTAAAGATTTACCTGGGAAAGAACATGTATTAAAGGAAGAGAAAGTGGAGAGATTAGACAGTAAGAGTAGGAGGTAAGAGTAGCTAGACTTGGGACTGAATGCTGATTTCATTAGCTCTTGTAAGCTATACAATTTGTTTAAGGGATTGAACTAATGACTGGCATCCTATACATAAAGTGCTTAGCTGAGTATTTTGCAAATATCATACATTAAATAAATTATGATACTATAATTATCATTATGTTTATGCTTGATATAAGGACAATGGGTCAGGACTAGGATGCAGAAATGTTAATCAATCATGTTTTCTGGAAATACAACCCCAAGATTCATGCTTGAGGCTGAGAGAACACAGCTGAAAGGCAGCTTCATGTAGTATGGAGAGCACAAAGCTACACTCTGTGGGTCAGGGCTCAGAGGCAGGACCCTGGGCCTGGTGGCTGTGGGAGCCAATGGAACACTCTCCGCCTGCAGAACTGAGACCGGACACGGTGCTCCAGCGGCTCTGCTAGTGATGGAGTGGGTCTTGCCACCGCATTTCTTCAGTAGATACCATGAGTAGAAGGAGAGAAGGCATCAGAGGCTGGAGAATTGCTGAAAGGGGCTGTGAGTGCACAGGGGGCCCACCTTTTGAAGGAATTTGGGGGAATTCAGTGACTAATTTGAGAAAGTTGAGAGAATTACAATTCTGTCATTGTTTTGGTCTTTTCTCCTCTACTTCTCCTACCCTAACCGCAGAAGTGGGTGTGGTATAGGGTAACCCCAATTATACTGAGATGACAGTGACCACCCCTGACCTTGGGAGGATAGCAGGGAGCAGGGATATGAGGTGTAGAGAAACTGGAACAGAGCGATTTCACCAGTACTTCAGGCTTGCTCCTCACCCTACAGCATGAGCGAAATCTATCCCTAGAGGAAGCAGATGTTACAATTGCAGGATCTGAAACAAGAGCGAGATAAACACTTAACATTTAGGGCCTTACTTGACACTAGCATCTTGATTTCTGTTTCTCATAACTAAGACAAGAACCCCAATTAAAGCAGACCCCTGTAGCTATTAATCACTTTTAATTGGGCTTGGATAATATGATCTTCTAGTTCAAAACATGGGTCTTTGGTAATTAAAGATCTTAGAGCACTTGCTACTTTTGCTTCCTAATAACGTGCTGATGTATTTCAACATTTGCTTTAATATTTAGCAGTGCGGACTTTTGGTATCCATACTGCATTACTGCCATGAACCCCTTGATCCCCTGTTCCTCTTCCTGTTTTTCCCAAGGTAGTTATAAAAATGGGTTTTCATTTCAACCTGCAGGTGACTTTGGAGACATATTGCCATATGGTGCTACAAACATTTTAACACACCACTGCTTGTTCGCCAGATGTTGTTCTTCTCTGCAAGGCAGTGATTCAGATGCTCTGTGATGATTTTGCAAAATGAATCTTGCTAAATTGGAGAGTTTTAGTTGTCACATTCCATATCATTATTATTGGACGAGTATTTCAAACATTCTACAAAACTAACACTTGGAAATGAATCCATTAGATATACACCCAGCAGGGTCTCTTGCTTTCCAGGAGCCTATGAGTCTCTGTGAAGCATCCCCATTTCAAAGAGTGGAAGATGGAGTTGCAGGGTTTTTACCTCCACAGAGTGATGTGAGCATAGATGGGCAGTACAAAGGGTTCATTTGTGGCACTGGAATTTCACTGTAGCTGCTTTCTATACTGTGTTAGCAGAGAGAGGCTCAGCTTTTCTCTAGGCTGAATAGCCAGCTCCATAAGTGGCCCACTTTGAGAAGGGCCAGAAAGGCCCCTAGTTGTCTTTCTATACAAGTTTCTGTATCCACCATTGTTAATTTGGCATTTGAAATAAGAATCTTTTTCTCCAGAATTCTTCTTTTAAATAGTCATATATAGTAGAGGTGGCTCAGAGTTTGTAGTTTGTAGTACATGAGCATTAAGTCTATCCAACGCATTTTACTATGTTTTTTTATGAACCCACCCTCAGCCTGGCACCATGAGTGCCCAGTAAGCACGCAGCGAGTGAATGTTGATTTAATGAATGAATGCGTGCATGCATGAACAAAAGAACTACACCGTCCTCCACAGGAAGAGCTCTGGTCAAGGGCGCTTGCTCTGCTTCACCTTGCAGGGAGAGAAGCTGGAGACGGCAGTGGAGTTAAGTGACCGGTCGGCTCCCCTGTGCCAGCGCAGGGCTTGCCTGAGAGCCCTCCATGCTAACCCTCAGCTCTTTGGAGCTACTGTCCGCAGTCCTTGTGTTTGGTACTATACAGCTGCTTTCCCACTGGGAGGGGTATTGCTGTCTTTAGTGAGTAAGGTCTTCCCCAGGACATTCTGTGAGTTATTTTTAGCCAGCCTGGTGTCAAGATCCACTTACTCACTTCCACCGTCACTGGTGGAGCTGCTGCTCTGTAGCCAACAGATTTGTTACTCGGTTTCTGTCAGATGCTTGCTCCAGGTTTGACAGTGGGAGCACAGGCCTCTTCCTGGCAAAATACCAGATTGCTTTAAAATGCCTTTACCAGGGATAACCCGGAACCTGGAATGCATTTAAGTCATTACAGCAAGACACGGATTCATAGTCAGACTTTGGTACTTGTTGCCACAAAGGAAAAAGCCAGACACTGATGAGTGTATGATCGTCCACAATGAAAACCTAATTCACTGGGACAAGAAGACAGAGCTGAAAGGAAGACTGTTGTTCTGGAGGTGATAGCTTCAGCGAGGAGGGTGTAAGACAAAATTCATATTCTCACTGTGGAGTCAAACTATGCTTAGAAAAGCATTAAAACATGTATCATAGGAAATAAAAGGAAATTGTGAGGTTTTAAATTGCTGGTTGGTTAAATAAATAATCCAACTTCTTTTACTTCACTTAGGAAATGGGAAAAATTTCATAACTAATAAAAGTTTAATATATTACCACAGTAGTAGCTGCTATTTATTATACATTAACTACATACTAAGCATAGGGCTGAGTGTATTTGCATGTAATTTCCCTTGAACTTCACTGTATCCCTATGAGCCTGGTATTATGATGCCCATCAACAGACATGAAAACAGGCTTAGGGATGATTAGGGGCTTGAGTCACACAGTCAGTAGGTGAGACAGAGCACGCATAAGAGTAAGCATAGGTGTTAACACTTACTTGCTCCTTGTACAGTGTCCCCAACACCCCCCCCACTCCGTTACTGTGTAGGAGATGCTGCACAGAGCTCCTCTCCCAGGCTGCACCCCTGTTCCCATGGGCCATGTCAGATGCTAATAGCTCTGGCTGTCCTGAAGCATTCTCTTGGCTGCGTTGCTAAGGAAGTTCCTCACTCCTTGTGCACACTGGGGCTCACAATAGACTGGCACTGCATCTGTCAACTCTGTGGTTTGACTTATGCTCTAAAAGCCTTACCCTATGTATGAGGCCAAGAATGTACTTGACTGGACTGCTTCCAGATTGGCTCTTCCTGTTTTCCTGTCTCATTTTATTCCATGCTTGTTGGTTTTCCTTAAGAGACTTCCGTCAATAAATGACACCCAGTTAAATCCCCACTTCGAGGTCTGTTCCTAGACAACTTGACCTAAGGTAAGGTTACTGAAAGCAAAGAGCTTCTTCATCTGACAAGTATACAATCTTAAAATAAGGAAGACATTTCAAAACAGCTATTGTTGTTAAAAAAGTGGAAAATGCCATCAAGTTCAATTCTGGGCATTGTCTCCCAGGAAAGACAGAACATAGATTTAGGCATGGAGTCTCGTTTGGGGAGGATATGGCCACAGGGCTTCAGGCATGCTCTACCTGGTGGTGCCACATGAAGTTTCTGCCCAAGATGCAATGGTTTTACAAACCAAGACTCACTTTTTATATGAAGGCTGTGCCTTATATTTCTAAAGAAATAAAATTGCTAGGAATTGAGAGTGTAAGTGCCCAGGCTTGCTCCTGAGGCTATGTGCAGCACAAGCTTGGACAAGTTTCTTTACTGGTCCGTGGCTTAGTTTCCTCATCTGAAAGGGAGGCAGGAATGGTATGCATCCAGAGACTTCTTCTGAGGAGTCAATGGGGTTAATATCTAAAATTCTCAGGACAATTCTTGACATGCAGTGAATGCTCAATGAATATTAACTATTTTTTCTTATTTTTATTCGTATGAAAAATTCCCCAAAGTTTTATTATAAAGAACAATAAACATCATTATAGTGCATAGTATATTTTGTAACACCATGCAGTGATATCCTTTTCTTTATCTCTTACTGTGTTGATTAGGAAGAGTTCAGTCTTTTTTCATCTAAGGCATGATTTTGACAGCTCACATCAACTCCTTTCATAGTATGCACTTCAGTGTATCATAGGATTGCACAAGCATCACCATGTGCAACTCCAGAGCACCTTCCCCTCTGCAGAATAAAATCACAGGCCACCTGCAGTCGCTCTCTTTGCCTGCCCTCTAGTCCCTGGCAGGTGCCGCTTTACTTTCTACCTTTATGGATCTGACTCTTTTGAACACGACAGACACTTCACATAAGGAGGATTATACCATACCTCACTTCTGGTGACTGGTTTCTTTCACTTCCCGTAATATTTTCTAGGTTTATACATTTTGTAGTATGGATAAACATTTTATTTCTTTTAATGGCTAAGTAATATTTCATATTTTATTTATCCATTCATAATTTGGTGTCACTTATTCCTTCTAATTTTTGATAATTATGAATAATGCTAATAAACATTTATGAAAATATTTTGGTGTGAATATTTATTTTCAATTTTAGCCAGAAATGCACTTTGGGACATATGACGACTCTGTATTAAATTTTTGATGGACTACCAAACTGTATTTCAAAGCATGTATATTGTTTGTGTACTCCTGCAAGCAATACCTGGGGGTTCCATTTCCTCCACACTGTGGTGTTAATGTCTGCATTCCTCTGAAGTTAATGTTCAAACCTAAGCACCATTGTGTTTAGCAGTTGATATCTTTGGGAGGTAATGAAGTTAGAGCTTCTGTTAAAAAGATGGCAGAGAACTCTCTTACCTCCTCCACTTCATGGAACCAGAACGAGAAGGTGCCGTTGTGAGAAAGCTGACTTTGCTCAGACAGTTCCTCTGCTGGTGCTTTGTTTTCAGACTATCCAGTCCCTAGAATTGAGAGAAACCTCTGATGTTTATAAAATATCAGTTTATGGTATTTTAAATTTCAGTCTAAGCGGACTAAGATAGTCTTCATTTTTCCATCAGTTCTTGTCAACAGTCTCCTTTTTAAAAACCATCCCATTTCAGTGAAATACCTATTTCTTTAGAAGTAAGTATTTCTCACTAAAGAAGTAGGTATTTCACTGAAATTTTGAGTTGCCTTTCGGTAATGACTAACGACAGCAGAAAACTTTCCACGGTTCCTTTTTGGTCATTTGTATGTTTTCTGTGAAGAAATGTCTATTTAAATCCTTTGGTTACCTTAATTGGCTTACACGTTATTTTGTTTCAGAGTTAAAAGAGTTTGTTAAATTCTTAAGTTTTAGACTCTTAGCAAAGGGGCTGGAGATACAGCTCAGCAGCACAGCACCTGCCTGGCAAGCACAAGGTACTGAGTTTGATTCCAGATACCAAATGACCAAAACAACAACAAAACAAAGACACAGATTTTAGGGCCAGGAAGCTGTGTGATATATTCTTAGCCAATATGTGGTTTGCAAATATTTTCTTTCACTTCTTTGATTTTATTTTTATTATAAAGTCCTTGGAAAAACAACTTTCTTTTTTATGTTATATGAAGTCTATTTTATTCTTGCTTTAGGTGCCATACCTTATGCTTGTACTTTAGCTCATATTGAGGAAACTATTGTCAATCTCAGGACATGAAAATCTATAGCTGTATTTTCCTCTAACTTTTTTTTCACTTGGTATCCTCAGTAACATGCGTGGCACATAGAATCTAGTAGATTTTAAAAATTCAGCTCGATTAATGACTTTATGTATTGCGATACCTGATTCACCTTTGTGAGAATGGGCTGCAGTGCTTTATTATCTCTACACTTGTACCTAGCACTGTGTCTATAGTGTAAGAAGCACAAGGTCTCTCTGCACCTTGGCCCATGAACATCAGTGAGTCACAGGATACTTCCTTTAAAGTGTAGATTGAGGCAGGGAGCAGACTACTAGCTCCATATGATAGATGGTTTAGAAAAGCTGGAGAGGACATGAGCGGTTCAAGTGAGACCACAGCTTGTAGGAGAGCCTTGCTTCAGTTTGGGCTTCCCCTTCAGCTCAAATGCTGGGACTACACTTTCTAGGCACAGCAACCATCATAGTTTCTCAGCTGTAAAAAATAAAAATGTCTGTCTCCAAGTCTTCAAATGAATACCATCTCTATGTGCAGTGAGTACACTGAAGCTAGAGAAACATTCAATTAATCCCCAAAGTGCTTATATTCTTTATTGTTATGTTCTTCTCCCTTTGCCTTTATTCATGTGTGTTTTGCTGTTTTGCTGTTGATGAACAAATTGCCTCACGAGCTCCAAACCCTATTTTCTGAGCACTGTCAGCTTCTATTTTTGGCACCATGTGATTCACATGTTACCGTACATGATGCTGAAGAAACTTCTTCAATTACTTTTAAATGTGTAGCTCATATCTACTCATTTTAACTCTAAGGTCCTTGAGCACAGGGATTATTTCATTTGCTTCTTACATTCTTCCAGAGTAGCTGACAAAATCCTTTCACTCCTCTAATATTTTCACCCCTATACCTTATGCTTCTCTCTTATGTCTCCATACGTTTACTAAATACCATTCAGTTTGCCCAGCACCTTCTCCAGGAACCCTTTGCTAAGTGCTGCCTTGTTTTAAATGCACAGGACCCTTGGCTTAACTAGCTGGTGTCTTTTTTCTATGCTGGCTACTATCATTTATATTTACAGTAATGCCTTATTTCCCCTACTCATCTTATTAAATTCCAGTGTTGTTGAGAAGAAT
The DNA here is from genome assembly GCA_004027595.1 of Dinomys branickii. Classification (NCBI taxonomy): domain Eukaryota; kingdom Metazoa; phylum Chordata; class Mammalia; order Rodentia; family Dinomyidae; genus Dinomys; species Dinomys branickii. The sequence goes on along the minus strand of PVLD010000377.1, from coordinate 115,522 downwards.
CATTATTTATCCAAAACAAAATCAGTAAATTCTTTGTGATCTTTCAGGAACTGTGTCTTTTAAATGGGCCTCAGAAATCTTATCTGCAAAATCCCTAGATCCAATGAGCGGTGAGGTGGTGGACAATATATTGCACAGGAAAGTGCAGTGAAAGGTTATTAATGATAATGTGAGTTATTTTTGCTGCCATTTTGAAACATCAGAGAAGACTTGAGTTTACTACCAATTAGCACATAGTACTGTAAATTAGGTGGTTAAAAGGTAAACAATCTCAGGAGGTTCCAGGAATAGAGTCTATGCTCAAATATGTGTACTTTGTTTTTTCCTGAGAGTGTTTCCAGGTTTAACTATGACTATGTCTTTTTATATAATTTGGGTTGCAGGTCTGTTGACCAATATAGTGCAGGAACTGAGACTGAGAACATGTATATTGGCAGCATAGTTTCTGGCTCAGCGTTGGTGCTTGTTATGGTTGTAATGTAAGCATGTCTTTGTATCTGGAAACTGGTTTAAAGAAATGTGTCTGGTTGCCCAGTTGACAAGAGGTGGAATGTTACGGTTGATATACTGTGTCAACTTGGGGAGTCTAGAGGTTTGGCTCAGTGATTCAGCAGGAAGCCAGGGTGCTTACTTTGTATACATCCTGAGCCTGTGGAAGAGGAGGGCATGGAGACTGTGTGAGAGCTACACGCCCCCTGGGTGGGGGTAGGCTGTTTACAATGTAAGGGAAGGAGAGAGGCTGTTTGCCCGCCATTCCTCCCTTTTGCTGGTTGTTTTTGCTGTGCTCTGCTGCTCTGAACAGTTTGCCCTCTGCCGTGTGCCACTCTGCCTCAGAACCAGCCAAGTATGGACTGAAACCTCCACAAACTGTAAGCTAAATTAACCTTTCCTTCCTTCACTTTGGGCATTGGGTATTTTGTCTCAACAACAAAGGAAAAGTAACCAAGACAGTGCTCAATGAATGTTACATTAGATACTTAAAATAGAGCCATTTCTTTTGTAAGGAAAAAAAAAATCATTTGACAAAAGCCAGCCATTCTCTTTCCTTGCTAATATACAGACAGTATTATTAAAGAATTGTTACTAAAATGAGTTCAACGCCTCAAATGTTCTCAGGGAAAATAGAGCTCATTTTAAAGCCTAGGATGGCATACCTAACACGGAGTTATGCTGATAATGTTTAGGAATCTATTTCCGTTCAATTCATCAACCATATTTAAGAGAACACTAACTAAAAGCTGCCCATAGCTCGCCTAGGTGCTGCGAGGGCAAGCCTGTCACTGGTCTTCTGTGAGTGCATGTTGAAGGATAGAGAATCAAATTCCTTTTCATTATTAGTATTATTTAAGCAGGATAGTGGAACAGGATAGTGTGATAGTGGAACAGATCCAGGCTAATTGTAAGATGGTAACAGCTCTGTGAACCACTATGTGGTAAGACAACTTTCTTCTAGAGTTGTGCCTCCAAAGTATTTTTGCCGTTGCCTTGGTGGGTGATTATAGTTGCTCCCTTTGTAGCTTTTCTATGAGTTTTCATATCCAGGGTCTTTCATTGCATAGTGGGGGAGGGACAGGTATGTGGTTATCAGCAGTACATCAAACATGCTTTGTTATGAGAATAAGAAACAGGAAATTAAATGAACACAGTTACTTGTAGAATGCCAAAAACTTCTGATTACCAGTGGCAGATACATTTTACAAAACATGATGAAATATTTTTATACCTTCGTTGTGTGTAAAGAATTAATAAGCTGATTATATAGTGATTATTTTGAAAATTGCACATCTGTCTTAGTCTATTCAAGCTAATATAACAAAAATACCATAATTTGGGTATCTCAATAATGGAAATTAATTTATTAAAGTTCTAGACATTGAGAAGTCTAAGATTCATTCACTGAGAGCATTTGTGTCTAGTGAAGTCATACTTCCTTGTAGCCAAATTTCTTCTTATTGTTATTTTTTATGATGAAAAACCAAGGATCTGTTCTGGGTCTCTTTTATAATGGTATTACTCCCGTTCAGAGGGCTCTACTATCAAACCTAATAACTCCAAAAACTCCACCTCATTTTACTATCATGATAGAGCTTAGTGTTTCAATATACACATATGAATTTGATATGATATAAACATACACATTCAATCCTTTGTGAAGCCCAACCTAGAACATTTGAAGGACTGTCAGAGATAACTGAAAACTACTCCAGAGGTGGACATGACATTCATTTCTTCAGGTATTTTTTTCATTCACTGATTTTTCTAAATCACCTTTACAAGGCCCAGGTTCATGGAAGGATGCAGACATGATTTTTTTTTTCCTGTTGTTTTGAGAGATATTGGTGAAAAATTGTGAGTGAATAGCTAAGTGCTAGATTTTTGGGGAATGACTAAAAAATACAAACAAAATTTTCCTTTATCTTTCAAATTACAAAAATCTTGCTAAGACATTAATAAAATACAAGTATGTTTATATGTACTAGAAAATGGCACAGAACATTTTAGAATAAGAAACTGCAGTGAATTTTAGGAAATCTCTCAAGTTTATTGATGACAGCAAAATTAAGACCTCCTACAATAGATTAGGTGTTGAGATAAAAAGAAGTTTGCTATGAAACCCTTTCCCCAAGTTAGGCCTAATGGATGAACTTGAAGAAGAGCAAGGAGAGCAAGCATGAAATGGGCCAATGTATGATGCTGACAAAGTTCTGGAAGAGTGTTTCTTCACTAAAGCAAGAAGAGTGGGTTGGGGGTTTCAGACAGGATTCTGCTTGGGTCAGCTTACATAAGTAGAAGTAAAGCATGGAGGGATATGCTTGGTGGGAGGGAATTTTATTATCCTAGAATAGGGATTTACGCTGGGAAGAAGTGAATTGCAAGTGTAGATGAAGAGTGAGATGACTCTGAGAGCCAGTGCTGGCTGTTGAACTGAGATTCCTCATAAAATTAAAAATCCCTAAATTGGTAAGAAGTATTTCAACTGATTGACATCATCCTCCCAGCATTGCAGTGCTTCTGGCAATGGCTGCTTACTTTTTACTTGAGTGCATTAGTGGGAGATCACAGTGGAAATGCAAGCAATGCAAATTTTGAATGGTTTTAATTGATAAAAATTCCTTCTTCATATCAAGGTTAATTTTCTTCTAATTCCACTTTCCCATCCTCTGTAAATCATCATGATTTTCTTCTCTGGCAATACAAAATAAAGATAACCCTGCAAGGGCTTGGAAGTAGCCATCACACACCTAAATCTTCTTAGGGGATAAAGATGTTTGGACTGCAGTCTTTTGAATGAGTATTATAATTTAAGATTAGTTTTGCAAACCTGTGTATGGCAGATCAGATTGGGAAAAGTGCTAAAATTGGATATGCTGATTTGGATGTCAGAATAATGATGCTGAGAAGTAGGAAAAAATTAAGAATGAAGTAGTTTGGGGGGAAGAACTTGATAGTTCTGAGTGAGATATAACTGTAGGGATTTGAAAAATTAGATACAGAGATCTCAAAAAAGTTTTGTTTGGAACAATATATATGTTACTTTAAAACAGCCATTGGTTTTCAGGGAGAAATTTTCATGCTTTTGTTCTCAACTACAACGGGAGATATTATGATGTGGTGGTTGTTTTGGCGTGGTGGTATGAACTCTACTGACACAATGAATGAAGAAATTTGAATTTTGTATTTATCACTTACTTATGTGATCTGCAGAAAATTTCTTGCCTTCTGTACAACTCAGTGTCATACTCCATAAAATGTAAGCAGCATGAGCCCCATGTGGGCTTTAGCTTGCTCTCAAGCTGAGGAGCTGCACCAAGTGGTAATAATTTATCCATACCCTGGTGGAGTTCATCAGAAGTAAGTGAGATCCAAGTGAAGAACTGCAAAACAAACAGTTTGGAAAGAGACCATCAGCTCTATTAACAGGTCAAATTATAGTAGTGAGAAGTGAACACAGCAGATGGAAATGAGACCAGTCAGAGCTGAGGCCAGACTCTCTTGAGGTCAGAGTGTGGAAATGTAGGTAAACTTGCCATTTTTCTATATATTTTGCAGAAAAGAGGCAGATTTAAAGTTCAAGAATTTGTGCCTTGTGTCTTAGAAAACTCTCTTCCCTGTACTGTATTTCTTTACCTGACTCTGGCTCAAGACTTAATCATTTTATGTACTGATTAACTACTTCCACAGGATAAGGAGTTAAGGAGGTCATCCGGCTAAGAATGTCAAGCTTCAAGAAACGGGCAAACAGGCACACAAGTTTTTATGAACACTTGGACCTCAGATGGAGATGTAACTAGTGGCAAATAAAGGTCATTTTGTGGATTTTAGTGGCTGCTTTGAGAACGGTTGAGCTTGCTATGTCGTAATGTGTGAGGTGTTGATGTCTCGCAGGGATGCATCCTCTCCTTTGTATCTTCCCATCATGAATGAACCTTTTCCTATGTTTAAAAGTTATGAGGTAATTTTCAACCAAAAGGTCCAGTGTATGCAAGTGATGGCAGAGTAGTGCAGATGGTTCTAATCATCTGTGAGTCAGCTGTTGCTCAGCGTTGCTTCATTTGTAAAATGAGAATCACAATAGCACCTACTTTGCAGAATTACTATACAGATCACAGGAGATACAGTATTTTGACACAACACCTGCAAAAGAATGGTAGTTGAATTAGGTAGTTACTATCATCAATTATTTATTGCAAACCTCCTATAAAAACATTAAAAATATATATGGAGTATCGCAAGATAGATAATCTGTTGGGTTTAATTTACCTTGGTAAAGTATTATTTTCATTTAGTCCACTACAATCCTCACTGTAAAGTTTCTGGAAACCAGGCAAGTGTCAGCAGACTTTTTAACTGCCCTTGGCTCCAAATTCGGCCAGGAAAGCCTTTCCATATGTTTACTCACCTTAAGAAGCTGAGTTTGCTGTATCTAATTTGCCTGTTTACTTTTGTGCTAATGTTGCTGAGCATGCACAAATGTCATTGTTCATCGTTCCAAGTAGTCTTGAGTTTAATTATGGATTATGAGAAATAAGCTGAATGTTTGAGATGTTGGTTTTCTGGTGATACTGATTTATGAAAATCCTTAAGGGCATTTCATGATTTAAGAAAGCAAAAGAAAGGAAGGAAGGAAGAAAGGAAGGGAGGGAGGGAGGGAGAGAAAGAGGGAGGAAGGAAGGAAGGAAGATATACATAGTTAATTGTGCTTGTGATACATGAAAGTTGAAATGTGGCTGAAGGCCAGTGATGGACTATAGACGTGACTCACTCCTTCAAACATCAGGTTTGTTCAGTGGGACCTGTGTCAGCTTCCCCCAGGAGGAATCAGACACACAGAGGACGCAGAGGGCGTGGTGACCTCCTCAGAGAAGTCAGCACAGAGGACCCTGCACCAGGGAGACTGAGGAGAAATGTGGCAACAGGGGCTGATTAGCAAACGTTTTCCCACTTCTTCCTCCTGTGCCTTTAGAGGCTGTGGTTGTTAGGAGCAACTCTTCCCTACAGGATTAGGACACTGTAATAAATTTGCACTTTGTAGATAATTAAAAGTAAATTAGTTTAAATGAATTTCTTGTCCCCTTCCTGAATAGGAGAACTGAGAAAATGTAAGAAGGTAAGGAGAATGTGGAAACATTTAAATAAACTCAAATTCAAGTCAATCATATTAATTCTAATTTATAAGACAAGGTAGGCATTCCAAATGGGACAAATGGTCCTTCCTGTAAGAATAATTGAAAGTTCACTGTTGAGTTATTTGACCTTTCATGAAACAGATATTTCTTGATTTCTCATTGAGCCTTGGAAGGCCTTACAAGGATTGTGTATGCTTCCTCATATTAACCTCTGTGCACATTCCCTGGTACCACTCCATGGGTGACGTGGACGGACAGAACTGTAGACAAATGATGACAGCATAGTGTGATGTGTGCTACAACAGAGAAAGGCACAGGGAGAGCGGGAGGCTAGAGAACAGGCAGAAGAAGTTTGTGGAACAGTCCAGAGGTCTTTCACTAGGAAATGGTGTAGGAACCAGGGCTGAAAAGCAATGGAGGATGTGTCCAGATAAGATTGAGAGAAAGGTGCTGGGGATATAGCTCAGTGGAATAAGCGCTTGCCTAGCAAGCGCAGGGTCCTGAGTTCGATCCCCAGTACCGCAAAAAAAAAAAAAAAAAAAAGATTGAGAGAAAAAGCCTTTCAGATACAAAGCAGAACCTGTGCAGGTGCGCTCGGAAGGGAGGGCCACTAAGGGAAGTGGCTGTGTTGTATCCAGCTCAGAGGGTGTGCAGAGTGGAGGGTGGGCGAGAAGAGCGGCAGGAGTGGCAGGACAAGGCCACTTGGTCATTTGTTCTCGGTTTTCCTGAGAGAAAGCCTTTGGGTAAAGAAAGCTTTTGTTTGTGTTGCAAGTCGCTTTCAGAAACTTCCTCCTGCTGGGCATACACTGCAGGTCTGTCATTTCATCAGGAGGCTGATGCACAAGTATGGCTGCAACTTTGAGGCCAGTCTGAACCACCTAGCAACACCCTGACTCAAATATACATATGTATTTACTGTTAGAATCAACAGCGAAGCCAGATAATCTAAAATACTGAAATCTTCCTTACTGTCCTACTAATAGATGTTTTACTAGCTCAAGATCAATGCTTCATCACGCAAAATTATTCTCATGAATAGTTATCAGCATTCTTGATATGCCATGATGATGGCTGGGAGAGGATGCAGAAGTCTGGTGAGACGAGGGATGATCAATAGCTCTCACTAAGCATAAAAAGCAGCCTTAATTAGAAGCTAAAGCTGATGAATTTGTGTCTGATTTTGTGTGTAACATCTAGATACACGGTCACATTGACAGGTCAGCACAAATAGAAATACAGCACCCAACCCTGAGGCACATGCCTGGTCCCTCTTTTGTCTCACTGCAGCTCGCAGCATTGATGTATACTGTCTGAGAAATATGTGAGAGGAATTGTGAAACATGTCAACTCCATGGTCATGTGGGAATTTTGGCTCAGGGAAATACTGTAGATCGGAAAGTGAAATTCATAGTTAATAGATAAAGCAGCATTGACAGAAGAGTCTATTTATATCTCTGCTACAGGAAAATAGACATATTTGAGATATTTTACTGTTTGTTGGTAATTCCCATGATGCCTGAGATAATGTGCTACAGTTGCCCCTTCCAATTAGGAAGGTCATTAGCTTGAGAATCAAGTGCAGTGGCTTACTAGGTCAGGAAGCCTAAGACAAGTAAGTATAGTACTATTTTTTGAATGCGAGCCCGGGAGATATTTCTCAGGATATAAAACTTCCACCAGGTTTGATACATTAAGTGGAAAATGTCATGAGATGTGTCATTTAATGTAGATGGCTTACCTATATAGCCATGTCTCATTATTAGCTAATTCCATGTTTGCAAATTCATGTTTGCTAACCTTGTCTGTAACCCTGTGATCCATACACCACTTTCTGGGTCATTTGGAGCCATCTGCAGTGTGGCAAAAAACTTGAACCACCTAACACGCCTATTCCTTGCTTAGGTCAATCAAGCCCATGTTCCATCAATTGCTTTCAGTTCTCATGTTATAGACAAGTGTGTTCTATTTACAGTCTACTTCATGCCACATTGTTTTTCATATTTTTCTACTTTTTGTTTGTACTTTTGCTGTTAAAATGGTCTCCCAGTATAATGAAGAGATTAGATCTAGTATTCTTATGTACAAAAAGGCCTTCCTTCTCTGCAATAGTATGTGAGATAATTTTGCAGAAATGTCTGAACAAGATGTGTCAAAATGCTAATTTTCCAAATAGTCTAGCCTATCATTACAAAAAGACTTGTTGCCTCTCAGCCTTTTGGCTAAGATCAAGTGCATTCTAAAAAGACTTATAAATTAAGGATAAGTTAAGAATACAGTCTTTGAAAACTGGCTTCTGGTTGGAGTTATTGCTGTGTCACAGATAAGCTGGATGCTTATAACAAGATATTTACCTCTCTGTGCCTCTGTTGGTGTATGTGTAAAAGAAAGAATAATCATAAGCACTTCTTTCATAAAATTTCCTTATGATGAATTACTAATATTAATATGCTTTCAACAGTTCTGGGACCCAAATTAGTGTTTATTTCTACTGATACTACTTCTAAGAATGGTAAGAAAGACTACTGATACTAAGGAAGAAAATCTTAGAATAGAGTTCTGAATTATACAAGAACTGCAAGAAGCTGACCCTAAACATAATCCTTTTTACCTTTTAGACTGAGAAGCAAAAGGATTGATCCTTAGTCCTCATTTATTTGACTCAATCTCATTACACACTAAAATGCAATGATTTTATAAAAAATCTTCAGGCTTGATTGCAAGTCCTGTAATGTGTGCCTAATTCTTCCATGTCTTCTTTTAGTAAAGTTGTTGAAATGTAGATTTTTTTAATTTTAAAAGTAAAAGAACAAAAACACTAACAAACAGACACACAGTAGCACAAGAACAGTACAAAAACTGAACTACAGATAAGGTGGCTGGGGATCAACAATGGTTGTTGTATTACACATTGATAACTTCAAAGTGTATGCTCAGGACAATAGAAATAGACATACAAGATTGATCAAACAATTAATCACCCATGTTCCTTACATCAGAACAACATGAGACAACAGTGCAACCATGTCAGCCATCCTGCATATATATACATACCTACACAGCTATCCCCCTCTTCCTTTTCTCCTTCCCTTCATCCCGATTGCTCTCTACCCTTGAGCAGTCTCCCTTCATACCTCCCAATGTATATTCCCACCTCCAGGTTCCTACACTAATGATACAATACGCTGTCCACACATGCACATCTGATTTACCTCACTTATGAGTATGGTCTCTAACCATGACCATTTGCCTATAAAAGCCTCTAGTTTGTCTTTCTTTATAGCTGAATAATATTCCATTGTGTAAAAATGTAAAAATGCTACAGTTTTTTAATTCAGTCCTCTGTGGATGGACATTTGTGTTGCTTCCATGATTTAGCTATTACAAATTGTGCTGCTATAAACATGGGTGCCAATATATCACGGTGACATGACATTTTCAGATCTTCTGGGAAAATAGCCAGAAGGGGAATAGTTGGGTTGGCTGGGACCTCTAGACCTAGTTTGCAGAGGAATCTCCAAACTGAACTCCACAGTGGTTTCACCAGTCTGCATTCCCACCAGTAGTGCAGGAGAGCTCCTATTTTTCCACAGCCTCGCCAGAATTGGTTATTGGATGATTTCTTGATGCTGGCCAATTTTACTGGGGTGAGATGAAATCTCAATATTGTTTTCATTTGCATTTCTCAAATGACTAAAGATGTAGAACATTTTCTCATATATTTATTTGCTCTTTGTATTTCTTTACCTGAGACGTGTGTATTCATCTCAGATGCCCATTTCTGGATTGGGTCTTTGAATTTGGATAGGTTCATGTTTCTTAATTCTTCGTATGTTCTAGATAGAACATCCTTTGTCTGAGGACAGCCAGTTAGGGTTTTCTCCCAATCTGTGGGTTTTCTTTTTACTCTGCTGGTGATTTCTGTAGATGTGCAAAAACTTTTCAGTAAAATGAAGTGCCAGTTATTGATTCTTTGAAGTGTTTCCCTTGCAGTTTGATTTTTGTTGATGAACTCTCTGCCTACTCTTATGTCTTCAAGATTTTTACCTACTTTCTCTTCCAATAGGTTTAGTGTTTCTGTTTTAATATTGAGATCTGTGAACCATTTTGACCTGAGTTTTGTGTATAGTGATAGACTTGGGTCTATTTTCAGTCTTCGGCAAGTGGCAAGCCAATTTCTCCAGCACCATTTATTGAAGAGGCTATCTTTCTTCCAGTGAGGCTGTTTGACCCCTTTGTCAAAGATCAGGTGGCTGAGTGTGTTTGTGGTTGTGGCTGTATCTTCCAGTCTGTTCCACTGATCCTCAGGTCTGTTTTTGGGCCAGTACCAGGTTGATTTTATTACAGCACCTTTGTAGTGTAATTTCAGGTCAGGGATTATGATTCCACCTGACTTGTCCTTGTGGTCCAGAATAGCTTTTGCTATTCTGGGTCTCTTCTGGTTCCAGATGAACTTAAGGCATGTTTTCTCTAGATCTGTGAGGTATGTTGATGGTAGTTTAATGGGAATTGCATTGAATCTGTACAACAATTTTGGTAGTATGGCCATTTTCACAATGTTAGTTCTTCCTAACCATGAGCAGGGAATGTTTTTCCATTTATTGAAATCCTCTTCGATCTCTTTTTTCAGAGTACTGTAGTTTTCATTGAATAGATCTTTTGCCTCTTTTGTTAAATTGGCTCCTAAATATTTCAATTTCTTTGATGCTATCGTTAAAGGTGTGGTTTCTTTAATTTCTCTCTCAGTCTGTTTGTTGTTTGTGTATAGGAATGCTATTGATTTTTGGGTGTTGCCTTTGTATCCAGCTACTCTGCTGAATTTGTTGATTAATTGAAGAAGTCTTCTTGTGGAGTTTTTGGGGTCTTCCATGGAAAGAATCATATCATCTGCAAATAGTGATAGGTTTACTTCTTCCTTTCCTATCCATATTCCATTTATGTCATGCTCTTGTCTAATTGCTCTGGCTAATGCTTCTAGAAATATGTTGAATAGTAGTGGTGACAGTGGACATCCTTGTCTTGTTCCTGTCTTTAAAGTGAAAGCTTTCAGTTTTTGTCCATTTAGTATGATGTGGGCTGTTGGTTTGTCATAGATGGCTTTGATTAGGTTAAGGTAGAGGCCATCTATTCCTATTTTTTCTAGGGTTTTTAACATGAATGCATGTTGGACTTTATCAAAAACCTTTTCTGTATCTATTGAGATGATCATGTGGTTTTTGTCTTTGGCTGTATTGCTATGGTATATTACATTAATTGATTTGTGAATATTGAAACATCTCTGCATTTCTGGAATAAATCCAACCTTGTCATGGTGTATAATTTTCCTTATGATTCGCTGCATTCTATTTTCTAGTATTTTATTGAATATCTTTGCATCTATGTTCATTAGGGAGATTGGCCTATAGTTCTTTTTCTTGGTTGGGTCCCTCTCTGGTTTTGGAATTAGTATTATACTTGCCTCCAGAAATAAGTTAGGGAGAATTGCTTCCTTTTCAATTTTATTGAAGATTTTGAGGAGTGTTGGCATTAAATCTTTGCTGAATGTTTTATAAAATTCTGCTGTGAATTCGTCAGGGCCTGGGCTTTTCTTTGTCAGTAAGTTTTTAATGACATTTTCAATCTCATTAATTGATATTGGGTTGTTCAGGGTTTTTATATCTTCCTGGTTCAATTTTGGTAATTTGTACATTTCTAGGAATCTGTCAATTTCTTCTGGATATTCTTTCCTATTAGAGTAAAGATTCTCAAAGTAGATATTAATGATCTTTTGAATTTCCATAGGATCTGTAGTGATTTCATACTTTTCATTCCCTATTGTATGAATTTGAGTTCTTTATTTTTTTGATAAGATTGACTAGAGGTTTATTAATTTTATTTACTCTTTCAACAAACCAACTCTTTGATTCACTTATTTTTTGTAGACTTTTCTTCATCTCAGTTGCATTAATTTCTGCCCTAAGCTTTATAATGTCCTCCCTTCTTTGGGCTTTGGGCTTGACTTGTTCTTCTTTTTCTAAAAGTTTGAGGTGCAACATTAGGCTATTTGTTTGTTCTCTTTCTATTTTCCTTTATGTGTGAGTTCATTGCTATAAATTTCCCTCTGAGGACTGCTTTCATTGCATCCCACAGATTCCTATAAGTTGTATTTGTATTTTCATTTGTTTGTAGGTATTTTTTAATTTCTTCTGTGACCCATTGGTTATTCAGGAGGTTGTTGTCTAATTTCCGAGTGTTTGTAGAGTTTTTGGAATTCCCTTTGTCTTTAATTTCCAATTTCATTGTGCTGTGGTCAGATAATATATATGGGATAATTTAAATTCTTTTGCATTTAGGTAGGTATGCTCTATGGGCTAGAATGTGGTGCATTTTAGAGAAAGTCCCACGTGCAGCTGAGAAAAATGTGTGTTCTAGTGTTGTGGGGTGGAACACTCTGTAAACATCTACTAAGTCCATTTGTTCATACATTTGGTTCAGGTCTGTTATATCTTTGCTGAATTTTAGTCCATTTGACCTGTCTCTGCGTCAAAGTGTTACTTAAGTCCCCTATTATAATAGTGTTATTGTTTATTTGGTTTTTTATATCCATTAAGATTTGCCTTACACAGTTTGATGCTCCAGTATTTGGTGCATACATGTTTAGGATTGTTATCTCTTCCTCTTGCAGCTTTCTCCTAGCTAGTATATAGTGACCTTCTTTGTCTCTTTTGATTGTTATCAGTTTGAAGTTTACATTGTCTGCAAACATAACAGCTACCCCTGCTTTTTTCTGGGAACCTGTTGCATGGAGGATTGTTTTCCAACCTTTGACTTTCAGTCTGTGGATTTCCTTTTGAGTAAAGTGTGTTTCCTGTATACAGCATACTGTAGGATTCTGTCTTTTAATCCACTCTGCCAGTCTTTTCCTTTTGACTGGTGAATTGAGGCCATTTACATTGATGTTTATAACTGTTATATGTTGACTTATTCTTTTCATGCTGTTTACTTGATGTTACTTTCTTACTTTTGCTGTTTAATTTCTTGTTCTGCTTAAGGGTTCCTTTCTGTTGTTCTTGGGATTGTGGTCCCCTTTTCCTCTGTCTAGAACATCTTTCAGTACTTTTTGTAATGTTGGTTTGGCACTCATGAAGTTTTTCAGTGGTTCTTTGTCATGGAAATATTTTTTTTCTCCATTGAATTGAAGGATAGTTTTGCAGAATACATCAGTCTGGGTTGGAAGCTGTTTTGTCTCAGAATCTCTAATACCTTGCTCCAAGCTCTTCTTGATTTCATGGTTTTGGTTGAGAAGTCTGCTGTGATTCTGATGGGCTTTCCTTTATAGGTGATCTGTTTCTTTTCTCTAGTAGCTTTTAATATTGTGTTCTTTTGCTGCATATCTGGGATCTTGACTATTATATGTCTGAGTGTGGTTTTTTTGGTGTTGTGGCTCATTGGAGTTCTGTATGCTTCATTTACTTGCACATCAGCATCTTTTAGCATGCTTGGGAAATTTTCTGCTATTATTTCTCCAAATATTCTTTTTATGTCATTTGTGTTGGCTCCTTCTGTTTCACTGATTTCTATTACTCGCACATTATTTCTCTTTGCTTCATCTTGTAGCTGTTGGATTGATTTCTCCTTGTTCCTTGTTGACTTTAAGAGATTCTTCCTTTCACAATCATTAGCTGTCATGCTGTCTTCAAGATCTGAAATTCTATCTTCAGATTCATTCAAGCGGTTTTGCAAGCTTTCAGTGGCAGGTTTCATTTCCTGGAAATCTCTTTGAGACCATTTCATGCGTTCTAATTCATTCCTGAATTGCTCATGTAACATTTCCATTTGTTGCCTTTGATCTTCTAGTCTTTTTTCTGTTTCTTCTCTGTATGTGGAAGCATTTCTTCCATTATTATTTTCATTTCATTTTTTGCTTGAGAGATTATTTCAGATTTAATCTCTTCTATGGCCTGATGGAGTTGTTTCTTTACTTCAGATGTGATCATTTCAGATATTTTGGGTATGTGGTTTCCTAGTTCTCCTATGTCATTGTGTTCTGCACTTGTTCTGGGTGGAGTTTTCTTCTGAGACTGCATTTTGGCCCTTTGTCTTGTCATTTTGAATGTCAGATGACTAGTGCTCAGGTACTGACTACCCAGGCAGCTCACAAAGCACTCTAGGGACCCTAGTTTACCTGGATATCAAACTAAACCCAGGGTGGTAGCAGACTGTGGACTACTGGGCCCTCAGACTCCAGGCAATTGCTGGGGTGCATGGCTCAGACCACACCTGCAATAATGGGGGAGTGCTGGGCTTTGGTACCAGAATGTCCAGTGTGTGGATGCCAAGCATGTGAGCCTCAACCTTGAAGCCTATTGTGGTTAGGCAGCGGCTTCTGCTTCCAGATTCTCATGTAGCTGGGCATGGGGGAGCAGGGCTCTCCTCCCAACCCCAAGGAACCCAGAGCCTGAGGCTGATTCCACACTGCAGGTCACAACCACCAACAGGGTTGGGCCCTCCCAGTTGGAGTTCCTTTCTAACTCTAAGTTGTGGAGCAGAACCCAGGTGTAGGCCTTACCAGAGGACAAGGGTTGAGCTGCTCATGTGGCCTCGCATGTCAGCCTCCATCACTGGAGAATGGTCCAAGTCACACAGCCAGGACTTGGGCCGTGAAACGCCACACCACTCAGAATTCGGTGCTGGTGGGCCTTTGTCACTGGTATAAGGTCCGAGTTGCACAGCCAGGGTCCAGGGCAGAAATGCTGCCCTGCTCAGAATTCGGTGCTGGTGGGCCTTTGTCACTGGAGTAAGGTCCGATTCGCATAGCTGGGATGCAGGGCAGAAACACCATGCCACTCAGAATTCAGTGCCAGTGGGCCTTTGTCTGAAATGCATATTTTTCATTAATCAATGGCTGTTTTTATTGAGCAATACATAGTCGTCAGGTCTGACCTTTAACTCTTGTTGTTAGCCAATGAATTAGTTTTATGAATTGCTCTGATTTGGTGTCTAGATATCTCCCTTCATGCAATCATGGGGCGGGCTTCTAGAGTTTTCTATTGATTCGTGGTCCAGTGCTGGGGTTATGGGAGTCAGTGCCACACCCACCCTGCATGCAGTATAAGGGAGGGAAGAGGCTTCCCGCTGCTGCTCCTCCCTTTTGCTCTTGTTGCTTTTGCTGCTTTCCCCCACCATGAACCATTGCCCTCTGCCATGTGTCATGAGCTAAGTAAACCTTTCCTTCCTTAATTTTGGGGGTCTATTATTTTGTCCTAGCAACCGGAGAAAAGTAAGCAAGACATAAATGTTGAGAAGACATTCAGCTCCTGAATCAGAGACAAAGAATGTTTTATTACTAATGATACAGCATACATTAGGAGCACCAGCTATGTGTCAGCACTCTTTGCCTCCTAAATCTCAGATAATGTATGCAGTGATGGGGCCTAGACAATGCTAGTTATGATAAGGCCTGCTTATGATAGGGCCTCGGTGATGGGGTGGACACAAAAGCCCAAGGATTTCTAATTTGGGAAGCTCATCATTTGGTAAAGAATGGTGGGCAAGTGTGCTCTTAGTCTCAGAGGGATTACCAGCTCTTTCCTCAAGGTCATTTGCTGCAAGTACAGTTATGAGAATATTGCTGATAGAGGCCACTCAGATCCTTGCTTTCTAGGCACACTAGTACTAGCTGTGGAGTTCCAGGACATGGCAGATTGTTTCTCCCAGTATTTGATCCCAGCATCAATGCCAAATACTATAATTGGGGCACTTTTACTACTCTATCAATATGTACCTAATGTTTGATGCACATTCTACCCCTGAAGCTTTTTTAAGTTTTCAGGAAGTTTAGCAGAGGTATCAAAATTTGGGCATATCTGTTTTGTATGTACCGGGCCATCCAGTGAATCTGTTTTTTGTGTAACACCTTAGATTCAGACCTTACACTGTTAACTCTCCTACTTTGATCTTTCATGCTCTTTTCCATTTCCTGGCTCCATATTATGTTCCGGCCTATTCCTTTTTTCCGTTTACCCCCAAAATAACATTCCCCCATTTTATGGTTATTGTCTTACTGTCTTGTAAGGTCGTAACTGGAAAATAAATAAATATTTAAAATGTGAATTCAAAGAAAAATAACTGATCAAGACAATGAGATCTTCTTTTAAGAGAGATAGCTGTTTTGATTCTTGTCTTTAGTACCAGGAATCAAACTCCTGACCCCACACTTTCCGGGTGGGTGCTATGCCACTGAGTTATAT
This sequence comes from Dinomys branickii, assembly GCA_004027595.1. NCBI lineage: Eukaryota > Metazoa > Chordata > Mammalia > Rodentia > Dinomyidae > Dinomys > Dinomys branickii. The sequence continues at coordinate 99,669 of PVLD010000377.1, read as the reverse complement.
CCCAAGCCCAAGAAAGATACTTTAAAGGCATACTGCATTCACCAAAGAATAACTTGAATGGTGGGAATTTGGGATTTCCAGAATATACAACTCTGTATGCTTCCTCTGGACATGGTCAGCCCTTGGCCTGAAGGATAAGATTAGATTTCTAGAAAGCCTTGATTGTGTGTTCTCTGAAAAGGAAAGAGAGTTCTGAGGTATGGACTGAAATGCATTTCCTTTTATTCCCTGTTGTCTAAGGTTGATGAGAAATAGTATTTAATGTTGGTGAAGACTGAGCATGGTTGTGACTAAATCTTTAAACTCTTCAAAATACCAGGAACTGCTCCCCTGATAAGCAAATCATTTTTCTAAATGGAGGTGTTACTGAAGGAGGCAGCTGTAACGCATTGAACGGAGAAAGGGAGGCTGTACATACTGGTATAGCAGCTATTCTATGACCTACTGCTTCTATGAGCACCTGTACTTTTTAGTTTGTAATGTTTTCTGAACACTGTTTTAGGGACCCAAGTGATTTAAAAAGAAATGACTGTGTGTGTCCATAAAAATGAGAAAACCTGTAAACCAGCATAAATGTCAGTTTTTATGTTGATATTTACACTCATCCCGTGGAAAGACTGAATTGTTTAGTAATGGGATTCAATATTTGGGAGCCAAATATTTTGGCAACACTTACAGATCAATAAATCAGACACATTTCATCTTAAATGATTAGAAATAGTTTAGTTTCCCAGTGTGAGACAAACTTAAGTTTTCCAGCAGGGTATATTCCCTACAAAATCCTTAATTGCATTGATGGTATAATAGTGCTACATTTTAACTACGACTGTGCTAGATTTCAAGCATCTCAGAGGTTATAAACTAGTCATTAAAATTCATTCCTGTTGGCAGTTTGATCTGCAGAGCCCTTACCAGGAGTAGCACACGTCTAATATTTATGTGATTTCCATTGCAACGAAGCTATTTAAATTCCTTGCAATTTTGTAGCCTTTGTGTTGTGCTCCGTTCTCTGATCCCACTTGCATGAGTTCTCACTGTACGATCTGCTAAAAGTGATGTCACTTACATTAGGAAACTGGTCCGCTCCCCCCTTGTGAGTTCTTTTTCTCCCTCATAGGACGAAGGCACTTGCATAGCGTGACGAGGGGAATGCCAGTTTTTACTCCTCGTGATAATGAAACATATAAGGGAAGATATAAGGTCTGTGCCCCTCCCCAAATATTTCATAGGATTCTGGTAGCGTTTACTCCAACATTCTTAAAAAGAAATCACTTGGCCATGAGGGTCTGGTTTAAAGAAAGTGAGGTTACATTTCCTGAGGCACTCACTTGTCTGTCCTTCCTGGTTCACCTTGGCTTTCTTTCCTGGCATGATGTACCAGTCCTGTCCTGTCTGACAGTCATCTCTGTATTCATTTCTCTTTTGAGAGGAAGTTGCCTGAGAGCAAGGCCCCAAGACACGAGGCTGGCCCCTCTCTTCTCCTTGTAAGGAACTAACTCTGCCTCAGAGTTAACAGGTACAAAATAAACTGTAGGGTGTCAATGTTTTCATGGGTTTATTTTCTGCCATTTATTCTTGAAGACTTACCTAGGCCAACCTTAGCACTTTAATTCATTTATTGGATTAGGTTGGACCCAAATAGAAAAAAAGAATATCATTACTTATTTGGTGAAGCAGCTATTAAGTACTATCAAAGATGGAAATATATGTTGTGATTAATTTTTGTTCTTCAAAAATCACAAATAATAGGGAGGGAGGGATGGAAAATTAAGAGAAATAAAATATGCTGCTTAAAAATTATAAGTAAAAACAAATGGATATACAGTATCACACTGAATTGATAGTAAGTGGTACATACTCAGGGACTATTTGATATATGGCTTTGAAAATTAGGTGGAAATAAGTTGAAGTAAAATGTTTTTGGTAAAATACTTTTGGTCTTGGAGTAATAGGATGACAGGTTAAGATGATTAACTTGGCTATTGTATAAGAACCAATATGAGAAACAATGAATTAGAATGAAAGAGACTAGGAGATAGGAGAAGGCTTACTAAGTTGTAGTGGTTAGGTGAGGTGTAAATGATCATGTCCTAAATTTAATATTGATGATTGAGATACTCATAAGGGAACAAAGTTGGGTAATGCTGTGGTAATGCAAAACTTACAGGGAGATGAATTTAATATAATTCTAAGATGTTGATCCTACATGACTGGAAGAAAAGTTAAAAACATGAACAGAAATAAGAAAGGCAAGATGATTCCTGGCATATGAGACAAGGGTTGAAGATGTTGGCATTGGATATCCGTGTTTTAAACATTTGGGATACTGCAAACCCCAGATTAGTCTAGCAAGGTATGAAGGTATAGCAGTGGCAGATACATTGTCTAGGGGCAATAGAGGCCAATGGCACTATTCAAACAGAGAATCCTGTGTGTTGCCTGCTCTGTGAGTGAAGGTAGGCTGTTTTCTGACCTCTCCTGGTTTTCATATTCCTTGTCAGTATAAGAGAACTGGCTTTGGGAAAAGCTAGCTTAATAGTTAGTGCATCTATGTGGAGGATGAACTTGTTGGGAGCCTGGGGAGAGAATTTGCCCTGTAGTTTTGAGTTATGTTGGACTAATGCTGTAATCACACTATGGTCTTCCCAAACACTTGGAAGAAACTTGCTGTCACTGTGATCACCAAAGTTGCCTAAGTTAATGCAGTGTTCACAGATATTGGGTCCTGGGCTGAGTGTTGAGGGCATGCTGAGTGGGGAGGAGGCCTTTGGGGGACATGCAGCCCTCCAGAGGGCGCTCTTCTTTTTAAAAGGCACATTTAACACCACTCATTTTTATACGCTGTCCACCATTTTATAAAACATAAAATGCGTTATAGTTTTAGTGAAGAACAGTAGGTAAAATCACATACTATCTTTCTGAATTTTATGATAGTTTTCATTGTAGGACATGCGGCTATATTGCCACTTTTAAGCACCTATGCCATTATCCATCAGCAATTACCTGGATATAGTGATATTGCTAATGTTACAGTGCTGACCAAACAATAGAAATGGAAAATGGTAAAAATGCTGCTTAACTGATTCCCTTGCCTCAGATGAAAAGAGGTGACACTGTGCTTGGGATAATTTCTTATATAATTAGAATACAAAAGCTTAGTATTTATAGTTGGGACTATAGTTGGTTTTGGGGTCCATTTTAGTTATCATTAATCTTCATAAATATTCTAATCAGAAATATGCTTTTATTTAGGAGTACTGATTTCTTAGCAAAAAAATGAAAGAATATTTTAATATTGCTATTACTTTCCTGTATCATACTTATTTATAAAAATGTTAGAAAAAGAAGCATGGTTTTCCTGGAAAAGAATTTTGGAGTTACAAAGACCTGGATATTCATTCTGGTTTGTGACTCTCTAGCTCTGTGCCTGCAGTAAACTGCCTTGTAGGCTTCCTTGGTTGTGTTTCTTCCCTGGTGTAACTGAATGATGCCCACGTACTTCAGTGCTCATGACAGGATCAAGTGGGAAAATTGTGGCATTTGTCTTAGAGCCGTTAGGCAAAGGGTCCTAGAATATATACATTAATGGTCCAAAGCTCTGTGTGTACTCTGGTCAAGATAATTTCCTCCTCTATAAAATGGAGATTATAACAACTATCTTATCAGTTTCTTGTCAAGATGAGTGAGTGATTTTCTTACAAATTACTTGACTGGAAATTATTAACTATGCAACAAATGTTAGATATTTTGATTAGTACATAGTAGATACTCAATAAATGGAAACATATCTCATTCTCCTCCTCTGTGTAAGAAATTAAATACATTTTTTAAGGGTTTCTTCTCCATATTTTAAGCAAAGCAACACTGGAACTGTGGAGAAAACAATTCTTATATTTGTACTACTCATCTACAAAACAGAGGATTACTTGCTAATTTTAGCTATTGTCTTCCTTTAAATATAAGACTTGAGTTTTAAAGGCTGAAGGATAGTGTCATTTCCTTATAGCAGTTATAAATGCATACAGTCTGATATGTATTGAAGTTGTAAGTTACCCTGCCTACCCACAAGATTGCTTGCCCCAGTTTCAAATACATTTTGAAAAGCCCTCTGGGTGCTGATTTTTTTTCTCAGTTATCCCTTATGCTGTTTCTCCTTTCTTATAAGAAAATTTCTCAGTCTCCTTCAGGCACTGATTTCTCTTATGACAACTTTCAAACTTGTGAGTTTGGAGCCCTCTTCTTTGGGTGAAAGAAAAACACTTTGCTAACACAGCTAAATTTAAAGGCAAATAAATGCATAGCTCTACAGTTTTGTAAGTTCTCCCTAAACAACATGTGATATTGAAAAGGTATGAAATCATAAATCAATGTATACTTTCCATGAAATCAGAACATTAAAGAATGACCAGAGCCACCAGCACATCTTAGAATAAACCACTCCACACTTCTCTATGCATCCTCTCAGTCTCTCACTGTAGAGTTACTCAGTGTCTCGGGGAGGTAGGTTACTAGTTTATCACTAATGTATACACTAGACACACAATTGTTATAAGCTGAATTGTGTTGCCCCTCTCAAAGCCTTATACTGAAGCTTAATCTCTCAAATATTTCAAGATATGACTCCACTGGGAGGCAGGAGACTTAAAGAACTGGCTAAGGCAAACTGAGGCAGTCAAGGTGGATCCCGATCTAATCTGACTGGTGTCCTTAGAAGAAGAGGAAAGTTGGATACATGGACAGACGTGGACAGGTGGACATAAACGGAGGAGCGAGTGCGGTGCGTGCAGAGGGAACCAGCACTGGCTCTGAAAGTCTCTGCGACTTGGTTTGGATGCCACCTCAGAATGTGAGAACACAAAATTTCTGTTGTCAAAGTGGCTCTGTGTTGTTTTGCTATGGGATTGCTGTAAAATTAATACAGTGGTATTTTAACTTATATGGAATTTATACTTCTGTAAATAAATTCCACGTTGCGATCGCACAGCCTAGTGTAGAAAGGAGCACTAGAGCACCACCTCTGGAGACAACCTCCTGGGCTCCAGTCGGATCTGCATGGCCTTCGGTAGGTTTTCTACCCTTTCTGTGCTCAGTTACTCTATCTGTAAAACAGAAGTGATATAGTATAATTTACCTGACAGTCTTGCCACCTGCGTTAAATGACAATGTTTCTAAATCTCCCATAAGAGTACTTGGTCTGGAATAGGTACTAAAATATATTCCTTAAACTAATAAAAATAGTTCTTCTCTGTCAGCTTATTCTTTTCAAGTGTTTGAGACAGGGGAAGGGAAAGAAAGAAACACGATATTTCCTAGGTCTTCATTTACGTAGTAGCAGTTCCATTCACGGTGTACTTACGAGATTAAATTTTTGATCACATTTAAACACTGCTAAGGAGTAGTGGGCTTGGGACACTCTCTCATCTTGAATCTAAGTTTATTTTTTTTCTGCTCACCATTGTCCTTCTCTGCCAAATAAAATAGTACTAAAATAGCGGTGTCTAAATAAAATGAATAGACTAGTTTTCAAACTTGTCATTGTACTAAAGAAAGCTCAATCACAGAAATGGAAGCAGTAACACACATGCACACCACAAATGTGTGAGGACATATCTGTGGATTTGTCTATACTTCTGTCTATGTTTTGAACAACCTGCTGGTTTATGCAGTCAATTTAGGGAAACATAGTGAGTAGACAAGACTCTTGTGAACACAGTTTAGCTTGTCTGCCGTAGATTTTCTCTCTCTCTCTTCTCCTCTCCTCCTCTTTTCAAAAGGGTTTCAGTTGATTAAATCAAGCCTATTAGGATAATCTGATTGGAATTCAACTGATTAGGGATTTTAATTGCATTAGTAAAATACCTGCTCACCAGCAATGAGTTTTGATTAAATAACTAGATGGAGATCTGCTTGTTACAAACTGCTGCTTCTTTCTGTCTGTCCGCGGATCCCTCCAAGTGAAAAAAGTACCCATTGAAGTTTACCCCATCTGGAAATATACAGATAAAGACTGTGCAGAGCATAGTTTATGACAAAGCTACTGCAGGTATTTTTTTTTTTAAGATTATAAGTTACTGTGCCTGTTCCTGGAACTGGGGATCATTGTAAACTGAGCCTTTGCTTCTTTTTTAACTCTTACAACTTTTTTAATAACCCATGAAATAATATTACTATTTTCTAAATGAGAAAACACAGGCTTACATCACAAACCCAGTTAGTGTGAGAGCTAAAACTAGAATTCAGAACTGGCTGTAAAGACATCATTTTTAAGGACAAAGGAAGTAACCTCAAACTACTTGCAAACAATTCAGAAAGTCTAGGAAAGAGGAAAAATCAATGCTATTTAGGGTATGTCAGCTGATGTGCATTTTTAGCAAGTAAGAAACACAACTTAGCAGAAAAGAATCTGTAATTTTTTGGTCCCTTCATCAATTTTACTTTTATTTTCTTAAGATTTTCTTCTGAGAATAATTGTGCATTCATAAGAAATTACTATTTTGTAGGAGGACATGTTGGTTTATGCATGCGTGTGTGTGTGTGTGTGTGTGTGTGTGTGTGTGTGTGTGTGTATCTGTCTTCCCTGTGATATGCTACTCTAAGAATGTACTCTCTTATTTGTACATTAAGGGTAACTCTTCGGTGAACCAGACATTCTCTTTCATACCTATAGTAGTGTGATGGATCTTCTTGTAATTTAACTCATACTATTTATGAAAGAAAAATAAAATATCCAGATATAAATATTTTTAATGATGAAGCACATATATATTAGTAGATAAGTGCACAATAAATAAATGTTATTTATTATTTTGTACTTTGGGGTATGTCTAGAAGTCTGTTTAGAACCTTTGTAAAGCATGTTGTATTTAATCCTCATAGAAACTCTATGAAGTCTACCATGTCTTCAATGCATGGATGAAGCAATGAAGGCTTAGAAAAAATAAGTAGCTTGCTTCAAGTTTATTGTCCCTTGCTACTTAGTAACTTGCCTGTCTCCAGCACAAGATACCTGACACCCACAGCTTGAAGGAAGAATGGTATATCTCGGCTTATATTTGAGGAGATTCAGTCCATGGTGAACAGACTCCAAATGCATGGGATATTTTGGTGGAGGAAACTAGTTCAACCCATTACAACCAGGGAGCAGAAAAAGGGAGGAGGATCTGGGACAGAAATATACTCTTCCAAGTCACATGCCTAGTGGCTCAGCTCCTCCCACGGTCCCCCCAACAGAACATGCAGCTGTAGACTCCTCAGTGGACTAAACCACTGGTGAACACAGCACCCCATGGCCCTTCCGAAACCCTATGGGAACTTTGGAGTCATTTCAGATCTAAGCCCTAGCACACGCTTGCATGAGTTCTAGGGCTGTATGTGTCCGTCTGCATCCCCAACCCAACATTCAGACACTAAGCGGAGGTTTTCTAGTGATATGCATATATGTTTTAGTGATATTCAATTCATGAAAGCTATAAAAATTGTCTTACATTTTCAAGAACACATGGGGCAAAAACTCAAAAGCCAGTCTTCATAAAATTATGTTATTGATTTAAAGTCAACCAATTTGAGTAAACAATTACCTGCAAATGACCCCTAATCTTTGAAATATTGCTTCAAAGGTCTGCATAAATTATCTTTCTGAGCCACTGTTAAGTGATCTTTGGTGAGAATAATCCAGTTTTGAAGCCACAATGGAATATAACTTGTCCCATTTTCTATGGTTCCCTTATGATTGATCTAATTCTGTAAACATCTATTTTAATTATCATTTGTTGACACTCAATGAAAACTCAGAAAAATGACATTTTAATGGAGGAACAGTCCATAGTTTTAGCTTCAGTTGATTATAATTATTAATGTCACTCACTTTGATGGTAGTAATTTGACAGTCTTCTATATAATGGCAGAATTTAGCCTAGTGTGCATATTTAGGGTATTTGTGAATCCTGTTTGTAGTTTTATAGTTAAAAATAAGCATTTGGGAAATTCTGTGTAATCTTCAGCTTTTATTATGGCCATGTAAAATATATGAAAATACTATGGGAGATTTGCCTTTTCTGAGAAAATTAGGGCTGTACAATTTTTATGTGCAATGAAATTCCAGCATATCATATCTCAGTAATAAGCTATAATGACTATAATAAGCTAAAGGTAATTCAGCCTAAATTTCAAAATAGGGCTCTAGTTAACAATAGAAGTTTAAAGGTTATGCTAATTAAATGAATGTGCTTGCAGGATTTTAAATGTATTCATTTAAGTTTAGTTTTATATTAAGAGGTACTTAAATTACTTCAGACATGGCTCCGAAACCACATCCATTGTACATAGCAGCTGAAGACTATATTTTTATATGGAGAGTACAATTTATATCAAGACTGCCTGCTGTGGAGTCTACCAGGAGCCCTCTGGATATTAATAGTTTGAACATATAGTTACAGAACCTTAAATCCCTCAGAGAAAAGGCACGCTCTCTTTTTTTGTGAGAAGACTAATTCTAAAGAGTAATTAAAAAAGAAAGAAAACTAAAGCTCAGTGATCACTAAGAAAGTGCCCTGAGCCTGGGTAACTCTGCCTGGGGTCTAGGCTTATATGTTTAGGGAAACAATTTGATTTTTTTAAACAACTTGTGTTTACACCCACACAAATAGTGTAAATCAAAGCTCTCTTTCGTAGTGTGATTATTTGCCTTATAAATAGAAAGCATGTATTGAAATTTGCTTTTGAAAGCAAGGGAGAATAAAAAAAGATCAGCATTCTCTCTGTCAGTAACCTCACTGTAATGAAATAAATGCAAACTTCGGTGCAGCTGCGAAAGGACACACGTACACACAGAGACACAAAATTCGTGAAGGAATTTGATGGCTACTTTGTGGAAGCTCAGATACTACTTCTCCATGAAGAGAACACAGGCAAACTATTTATTAAACTTTCATAAAACCTTTAATTGTGGTCAACTGGCTTTGACAGGAGGCGCACAGAGCAAGCACCTTGAATGGGTGGTTCATGGTGTGCAGTGCTGGGCTTGGCAATGTCTGTGCTGTTGTGGGGAGAGAGGGTGAAGGAAGGAAAGACAAGGGAGGAGGAGAGAAAAGTGCGTGCTCACACCTTCATTGGGGTCCTAATTTGTCTCTCAAATTAGGCTTTTGACCTATACTCCATAGGATTCTGGCCTTAGTTAATAGACCTAAATATAGTTGAACTGAATTAAATAAACTTCTTTTCTGAGCTGTTTATAAGCAAAGTTGTGCTAAACTGAGACAAGAGACCAGCAAGGGCCAGCACAGCCAGGGTTTTCCTAGGAAGTCTGCGCTGCCCCAGCGTATCTTTCTCTCTGATCATTCAGCTGATAATGAGCGTGGAGGGAGAGAAGAAGAGGGCAGCAAGGTGACCTTCATACCTGCAAGAAATTATACAGCAAATGAATGATACTCTCCATGAAGCAGGCATAGCAAAGAGCAAGCATGAAATAAGGCAGAGGAGAAAATGTGTCTCCGTTTGGGACATCATACTGGAACCCAGCTCCGTGGAGATCATTTACTTCTCATCTTCTCTCCGCTGGTTCAGTATTCACACAGTGAGGAAGGGAAGTGGAACAACCAGTAACACAGTCTCCCCAGAAACACATCTCCCCATTTTTCTTCCATTTGGAATATAGTCTCTTTCTTATATTCAGTGGAATTAGGGAAAAAAACCTCTCTCTGTCTCTCTGTCTCTGTCTCTCTGTCTGTCTCTGTCTCTGTGTGTGTATATATATACATACACACATCCTGCTATTGGCAAGGCTGTGTGCCACTTGTGGTGACATGTACAGAGATGACTGACACACCAGTCAAGTTCTGAGACGACGCATGGAGTAAGAAGTTAAACACCTAGAATTTGAGTTCCAGGTTCTACTGTCAGCTGAATACTTCTGAGTGAGTTACTTGATTTCTCTGAGCCCCTGTTTCCTCATTTGTAAGACTGGGACAATAATGGTTGACAATGTGATTATTATCACCGTTGTTATCCTTTCTTATAGAATTTTCAGGATCTTGAAGGCACATAGGCGTAAAGAGATTTTATAAACTGAAAAGTGCCCTACAACATTATTCCCTGTCATTATTTTAAAATTGCCAGCATACATAGAATGTGCTATTCTCCAGTTGCTTTCCTATCATGGTGCTCTTTCTGGAATTTTGCAGCTCTAGAGACAGATGGTAGTGAACTGGAAAAGTGAACCCTAACCATATCCCTTCCAGAAGTTACACTACTCAGCTGGAAGGTCAGCTGTGACACCTAGGAAGACTGCACAGTGCTGGTAATGATTGCAGTTGGCACCACTTTGGAATAAGAACAGGTAGTGTGGTGGTAAAAAGAACCATCCCATTGGCAGCCAAAACCCACAGCTCATAGTTTGACTTTGATCTAAGGTGCAAAATTAGAATTATGACTTCCTCAGTAATAGCCACACAGAGACTATCAAGAAAGAAGATTACTGGGCAATGCACCACATGATACAAACCACATGAATTCTATGTGGGTTGTATTAAGTTCTTATTTTTTTCAAAGTAGTTCATAAAATAATAATTTACATAAACAATCTTTTGAAATAGTAACACTCTATCTCAGCAAGGCTTTGTTTGGTGGCATAGGAAACCGGTGTAGATCAATTACAAGGTCGATAAGCATCTGTTCTGGCAGAGATTCTTTGATATATTAACAAAAATAGGGCATCGTGTGATTCAGTGTAATAGTTAAGGACATGATTTTTTGGAAGTAGATTGATCTCATTTGATATCTAACCCAACCAAGCCATATCTATTTCAATGCTATTAGCCTTAATTCACTAAAACAGTATTATCTGTAAGGCTCATTGAGAAGACAAAATGTGCTAATAAGTAAAAGGCATGAGAAAATTATTCTTCATTACTGAAGTGTATATTAGTCTTCTCCTGATAACATTACTCCAAATTTTGCTGGCTTAAAACAACAAACATTATACTGCACAGACTAACTAGGTTGGACACTCGGGAAAAGCTGTCTGGGGATTCTGGCTTGGATCTGTCCAGAGTGCAGTTAACATGTTGGTCAGTCAGGCTCAGAGGCATGTGATCACTTGACAAGGCTTGGAGCAGCCACTTCCAAAATTGCTTCCTCACAAGGCGATTGGCATGAGGAACTACTGACAAAAAGTCTGTTACTTGCTGTGTGGACCTCTTCATAGGGTTTTTAAGAGTCCTCAAGGTGTGGCAGCTGGCTTCTGCTAGAGTAGGTGATACTAGTGAGTGTGATCCCACTTTTTCTTGTGAGTCAGTGTTTGAAGTCACACTCCCTACAATTTCCAGCATGTCCTTTTTTCCCACAGGTCCGTTTTATTTAATGTGAAAAGAGTAGCTACCCAGGAGCCTGATTATGGGGAGTCAGACAGCGCTGAGCTGTCTGTGATAAATGTGAGGTCCTGTCCAGTGCGGTGTAGTTAGAAAGCCCCTCAGACCAAGTGTCCCAACCTGAAAGCACTGACAGTAAGGAAGGATGTGGTTTGCATGGTACAAAAGGGGAGATCTGAAGAGGCACAGATAGAGAAGATCCTCCTCTGAACACAGAGCTGAAGGAATTGAAGCTTCTTAATTACTTTGTTGTGAATTTACCATTTAAGTAAGAATCTTTAGTTCTCATTGGGTAGCTAAGTTCGTGACTTAAGTAATCAAGTTCTTCTGTCTGGGAAATATCTTCTTAAAATATCTGAAGTGAAAGAAGATAATTTTAAGTACTCTTGAGCCCAAAGTAAGATTATTACTCTTAAATGAACATCATTGTCAGTTGAACAAGTTGGAGCATTTTTCATTGGAAATGCCTCTTACATGGCGGGATCAAATGTCAGTCCACAAATCTGTTATACCCAGAGATAAAATATTTTCCTTTACAATATGTTTTTCATTTTTCTTAGTTCCATTGTTATTATGGTACTTAAGAATATTTTATGTGGTAGAGGATGTGACAGGGCTTGGCAAGGGCCTCAAGCAGCCCTTCTCTGACCAGAACAGGAAATGAAGAATACCCTAAACAGTGTTTCTCTTTGTTCGTCATAGCCTGCACCAAACACTTACACACTGAGTTTTTGGGGCAACAACAAAAGCTATAGGTCTGGAAGAGCACGTGTGTGGAGGCTTCAGTCCTTTTCACCATCTTGTAGCTATGGCATCTTGAACAATTTCCTAACCCCTTTGTACCACAGTCATTTCATCTGTACACTATGGGTTAGAAAATGTGGGATTCTTAATGTAACATTACATATAAATAAATCAATACAAACAATTTATATGAGGTGAAATCCAGAAAGAGAGATTGGAATGATTGTAAGTGATTTTCAACTGACTTTCAGCTGCAGTGTTACAGCATCTTACACAAAATGCAATGGTTGCATGCAGTAGAAAGGAATCAATTTCAAAATGGGACAGTGAAATAAATGCCATAGACCAGGAAAAAAATTGAACTGAGTCTTGAGCATGAGTTGGTTTGGACAGAAAGAAGTGAGGTGCAAGCACCCTAGACAGAAGGAGTGGCAAGAAAAGGGTATGGAGGGAGGGAATGTACCCCATCTGACACGACAGGTAAGCACATTAGCGCTCCAGGAAGATGGGCAGGAAGACCCAGGGGTCAGCAGGGAAGAGAAGAGGGGCTGAGAACTTCGATATGAACATGCAGAGCCATGCACATTTTATTAACAGTGTTGGGAGATTATTTAGTTCTTTTTTTGAATAATTTGTGTTAGTTCTGGAAATGCTGAGAAGATGTCACATGAATAAACCACAAAGAACTGTCAAATCAGTAAGACCATCTAACTTGGGAAATGCTTATGAGCCAGTTTTGCACAAACTAAATTTGTGCCTACCTCCAGGGTTTGTCAGGTTGGCTGCCATGAGCTCAAAGGATTCACGTGAGCAGGAATGATGGGCTTTCTGGGACTGGCGGCCCACAGGGATGATGTCCTCCAATGGAGTGCTGGAGGAGGTGAGAAGGGGAAAATGCACACAGCATATTAAATTGTGGAGAGCACAGATTTGGGAGACAGATCGGCTTCACATTACACAGTAATTTAGTCATTTACTATCTGGGTGACTTCAAGCAAATTACTTATTTTCATATGTAAAATTCAGCCTCTATAAATTTATGATAATCAAGCCCTCCTCATTATATTATTCTAAGGGTTGAATGTATTAGTTTTGAAAAATGAATGGCATATTACCTTCAACACATTAAGTACTTAAGTGAAACATAAAATTATTGTTGGTACTGTTGATACATATTGTTTTTTCTCGTAAGTACTATTGGTTGGAGAGAGTTGATTCCAGGCACAGTGACAGGATTGGTGGGTACTAGAGTATTTGAGCAGTTATTATCTGGGGCAGCAAACATGGTGCATGTTGAAAACTCTAAAAGGTTCACCATCTCATTGATCTTGTGTATCATTTGTATCACAAGACGCCCCATACCATTTTCTATAAATGAACAAGAGCTAATTTTGAGACACTGCCAGCCCAACCTTTCTTTGTGATATTAAGAGCAAACTTTTTTTTTAAGTAGGAGAAAACTCTTTTCTCTGACAGGGCACTGGTAGGAGTGATTAAGTTTTAATGAGTGAGACAGGAGGGAGAAGTATAGCCAACTGCAAGAGTTGAATGGTGTTTGATGGGATGACAGGTATCCTTCACATGCAGTTTACATTTTCTTCTTCTCGGCTTCTGAGAGCAGTGCAGGAATGAGCTGTTAGATGTCCTCTGTGCTTTGATAGCCCTGACAGCAACACAGGAAGAGCAGGGAGGCTCAGAAGTGAAATCTTTACCCCTCAGTTTTTTCATCTAGAGAAGAGTAGTTGTGTAGGTTTAATGATAGCAGTTCTTGGAACGTATGTAATTATGGGCTCGCTTGGCTACATGCAGTGTTAGATAAGCTCCAAGGAGACTTGTTTTAAAGGATGTATCAAAAGTAGGAATAACATCACTAAAGAAGTTGTAGGAGAGTAAAATCCAGAGGCTTGTCACGTACAGAAGCAGAGAGGCCTGTCGCCCCAAGGAGAACTGCGCCAAGTCTTGAGCAGGGGCAGCAGGCTCCGAAAGAAAAATGGAGGCTGATATGCTTGAAGTCAAGGTCTGACCATCCTCGAGGCCCTGCGTCAGTGTTAAGAACACCACGGGTGACCAGGCCAGGGGCAGTCCAAGGAGCAGGTCTGTGCTGAGTGTATTGTTTTAGGCTCCGGGAAAGAAGAATGTGTTGGTGGGGGTGGGGGTGGAGGTGGGAGTGGGGGGTGGATGTAGGGGGAGGGAGGGCAGTTGGGGGATGGGAGAAAGCCTGGAGAAGAAGGTTGCTGACAGGGAAGAACACTGAAAGCGTGTCACCCCATCGCCGTTGCTCGCCCAGCCACTTGGTAATGGCAGCAGCAGACATGTGCTGCTGTAAGGTATTCACTTTATGAGCCATAGAGGTGTTTGAAAATCACTGCTGCACTAACAGCTGTGTGTATTTTAGATTCCAGGAAGTCTGGGTCAAAGTAGCTCCTGAGAATTGTAGAGTGTGGAAATAGAATATTTTTCTGGGAAATTTTTCATTATTTAGTACCAACTCTATCACCAGATCCAGGGTCACCACAAAACTGCACTTCAGTGTTGCCTTTTTAAAACACCAAGCAGTCACTTAAACAAGGTCACTGTAGCTGCCCAAATAGTATTAAGCTGGGTTTTAAGTCTGATCTTCACCTTTCAGTTTCAGAATGCGATCAGAAACGTGAAGGGAGCTCTTCACTGGACTGTCTCTGAGTGGTCAGGCCACAGTCCGGTCCTCTGCTCCTTTCCCTTTACTTTGTTGCTAACACCCATTTGTATTAGCCACTGGAGTTCTATCTCTTTCTGACATCTTTCATAATAATAAACTAGGAAAATAAAACAAGAAAATTGAAAAGGTTATCAAAATTTGACTTTCAGAAATAACTAAACAAATGTTAGTTAACACACTGCAAGTTTTTTTTTTTCCCTATTTTTAGAAGGTGTGAAGCTGAAAACATTCTTAGACGTGGTCTGCTGGTCACCTATGCGATCATTCTGCAGGACAGAAGCAGCTGCGTGGATGGGTATTAAATATTCACAACGTTCAGTTTTAGGGAGCACTAAGTTGTCTACTGTGGTTGAACTCACATGTATTCTCACCAGAAACGTGAGAGTTCTGGTGCTTAAATTCTCACCAACACATGGATTTTCAAACATATTTTTGACAATTGGATAGATACTTAGGATATATGTGATTTGAGAAATGTTTGTTTATACTTAAATTTATGTTTTCCTATTTTGAATCCTTTCTGTATTTTGAGCAACCTTTTAAAAAGTTGATGGTTGTAGCTTCCAAATTGAGCTCAAACGACTCTGTTTCCAAGTGTTGCACCTTCATGTAATTCACTTCACCTTTGTTTTGGGGGCCCTTTCTAGAGTTTTGTAGGATATGACACGGTGACGGTGTGTGACCTCCAGGGCTAGGTCCTAAGCTCATTTACGTGCATGTCATTCTCTCATGGGCCATAGTCTCTGGGCAAAGCAGCTGCCATGCTGTGAGGACATCCAAGTTACCCCAAAGAGAGTGCCAGAGTGTAAGGCACTGAAGCTTCCTGTCAGTAACCATGTGACTAAGTCACCTGGAAGCAAATCCAGCAGCATACTTCAAAATTTCAGACAGTTCCAGTCCAGCCAGCATCTTCACTGCAACTTCACCATAGGTCAGAGGCTACTAGTTCGGCTGCTCCTAAATTCTGGAACTAACGTGCAATAACTAATGTTTGTTTCTTAAGCTCTTAAGCTTTGGAATAATTAATGCAGCAGCAGAGTACTGATACAATATTGATTTAATAAAGCATCTCATATGTAAATTGTATGTAAAAGTGTTAAACATTTCACCAATCATTCAAGGTCTAAAAACTTAATCATTTTCTCATTTACTTACAGAAGACATATTTAATCTTTCTAACAAAAGCTTATCTGGGATTTTACTAGTGTTGATTTTGATATATTGAAATGTTTTATTTCCCTTTTTGCTTTTCTAATAGTTTTTATCAGTTATTGTAATCGACAAACAAACATTTGTGGAATCTTTGATATTGTTAATAACACACAACTAGATGGTTTGAATATAGTTTCATAGTATTTATCTTATATTAGATATGTTTAACCTATTTTCATTTATTTTAAACAAATACGTCTTAGTTTCACACTTTGGTTTACACTTCTATTCGCTCGTGTTTCATGGCCGATTCATTTCTTTTCCTTTAATATATTTTGAGCTGTGAATCCTCCATACACTTTTAAAGTGTTTTTCGTCACATCTTCTCTGAAGGTGTGATTGTAAAGTAATACTTCAGCTAACTATCAGAATCAGGAAAACGTAACGTCAGATTCACTGATTTTTTAAAGTGTGGGTTACCACATACTTGTGGGTCATAAAATGCATTTGGAGATATATATTTCAAGCCTGTTAAGCTATTGCTCACGTTAAGAACTCATTTTACCTCATAATCAAATATCTATCCATGAATGTGTTTGTTTCAAGATATTGGATGAGGAGGATGCACATATTTGGGCAGAACAGTAATGAGACTTGATTTTATGATGATAAGTTATATTCAGAGAAATAGTGGTTCTTTTTGCTACAAAAACGATGACTTTTGCGTATCTCATGTCTGCTGCCATTTCCCTACTTACTTCCCAATTTCCACGGCTAATAACAGGATGTGTAAGACACAGCGACTGCAGTTACTTCATTATTTATATCTGGTACAAGTTTTGATATTTTCACTGCATTATATATAATATATAACTGATATTCTTGTTTAATTTGCTTGTTTTGAAGCTTACCACCTGCTTTGTATAATAATTACCCTATTACTGAATTTTTAAATTATATTTCTCTTTGGGTTTGCTATATTACTTCTCTGAGTAGTATTGAGGAAAAATATTACTTAACATGATTAAACCTGAAAATATAGCATATGTCTTGAGTAACTGATAAAATCCCAAATATCTACTTATTATTGATTTGCATATATGTATGTATTTGTAATCAATCAAAAGTGTAAACAGTATTGATTTTTAGTAGCGTGTATTTCAAGAGTGTACTATCTAATATAGGAATAAATTAAAATGGTTTTAAACACAGCTGTAACTAAATGAAACACGTTAGGGTGCCAATAATTTGTCAGACATGACTATGGGCTTTAAGACTGTGAAAAAACACGAGGCTGCAGTGATTCACAGATAAGCCGTGGAGACTTCATGTGCTGAGCTCCGTACAAGAGTAATGAGGAGGATGATGACCTAGACTCCACCTCTCCGAACACTTGCTCCTGATGCTATTCTGAATTTTCTAGGAATAGAGAAATCATTTAGGGTTCCTTGAAATCCTAGCATGTAGTTACTATAATTATCTTTTTTGATGAAATGGTGGCACATATGACTAAGTAGTTTACTCAAACTAAAAAGGTGGTAGAACAGCTACAATTTAATACCAGGTAATCTAGTAAGCAAACTAATATTTTAAATTTATATTTACAGAACTACATTTTAAAAATATTCAAAACTGTGTTTCCATAAGTTTTAAATTAATGAAAAACATACAAATAATGTTGTTTACTTTCAGCTTATTGGATTGAGCTAACAGATATCTTGTGCTACAAATATGTAGAAATTCTTGTTAAAATGTAACAAGAAATAAAAAGTTTGTTTTTTTAAATGGTGATATTTTCCATGCTTTAAAAGCTGACAACTAGTCAAGCTAGAAGTGTGGAGTCTGTGGGAGTTTTATGGCAGACAAAGTGGAGGCCAGGCGATGTGCTTGTGTTTTCATGAAAAGTTAATGACAAAATCCCCCTTTCCCAGCCAAAATAAATCTGCAGAAAGTGAGTTTTTGATTCTGGATAGGGAAAAGAGCCACAGTTACTCAAGAAAAACTGTTATGCTGTGAGAATCATAAGAGATGATATTAAGGTAAGTCTGGTACTGAAACAGAGAATGCCTAAGGGGCCTGGCAGAAGCAAACACAAAGCTCCCTTAAAAGATGCTTCCAAAAACTATGTACGAATTTCATATCATGACTGAATATATTGTGTATCACAAATACATACTAATACACATATTTTTCAAAAAGGATACATGCAGAACGGGGAGTGTTGGGGTAAAATACAATGAAACATGCCACAGTGAAGCTAAGCTCATGGTCACAATTATCAGTCACACATGATATAACAACCTGGAAGACTGGTAGCCTGAGAATTTTAGAAAATAAAACAGTATGAAGGAATTTAAAATTTTGTTTAAAATAATATTGAAGAGAGTAAAAAGAATATAAATCAAAATGAGAAAATAAATTAGTATGTACAAGTCCATGTGTAGTGAAAGCAAAATGACAAAACACTATCAAATAAAAATACACAGATCAATTTTGATGTGTTGCTTATATCTCAGTAATTAAAATAAAGACAAAATTGCAACAGAATGTATTTTAAATACAAATTATATGTACTGAAAATATTCAATAAGATAGTGTTTATATGAAGAAATCAATCATTCGGGAACACAAAAAAGAAACATAAAAGAAAAGTTAAATTTTATTAGTTCATTTTGCAAAAAATATTAATATGTGCACTGATTTTTCTTAGTATACTGACAAATACAATGGAAAGGGAAACAAAAATAATTCCCCTTATTGGAGTGTACTTATTAGCGTGAAAAAAGAGAAAAAGAATTTTAAATAACATTTTAAATAGTGTTAACACCCCTCTCCTGGATGAGAAATATTTTGTAGCAAGTGTAAATGAATTGTTAGTCATTCTGGTGAAAATTTTGCTGGGTGAGTTCACTGAGAACTGATATTGTGTCAAAAGTCTTACAAAAGGAAATGGGAGTAATGTAGAGAACCTGAGAAAGAGCTTTGTAGACAAAGGAGAAGGTACGGGTGCAGAACTGGCGTGCGTGAGGATTCACAGTGGAATGACAGTGGGTGGACAGGCAGAGCAGTGAGGGGAAAAGTCACCGAGGTGGTTTGGGACTGTAGTGGGAGGATGAAACTGAGAAGGTTGAAAGGAATTTCCTGCTTACCTAATGTGAAATGATGTATTGGTCATTTTCCATTGCAGAGATGGAACATCCACCACCCACAACTTAAAGGAGATGATTATTTGGCTTGTGCCTTCAGTTGGGTTCAGTCCATGGTAGGTTGACTCCAAGGAAGAAGTGGGATGGTGGAAAGGCCTGGTGGAGAGAAGCTGCCCAAAGCATGGCAGCCAGGAAGCAAAAAAAAAAAAAAAAAAAAAAGAGAGGGTCCCAGGATAATAATTCTTCCTTTCAGCTTTCTCCCCAGGTAACCCATGTTCAGTGACTTGTCACATAACCAGGCCCCACAAGTGCACACGAAATTGTTAGGGGACATTTTATATATAAACTACAAATATGAATCAACTGAAGATTTTGTGAATCGGTTACATGTTTGAAAGACATCTTTCCAGGAATCCTTAAGGTCAAGGATTTTTGCATAATTTGTAGGGATAAAAGTAAGGGAAAAAGTGAATAAGGAATCTGTTATAAAAAATTATAATGATGTGAAACAGCACACAGTAACAGAGGTAAATTGAACAACTAGCCTCTGGATGTATTTTTAACATCAAAATTGGCTTAGAGATTTAATACAGGTTTTAGAAAGAGCAATGATAGGATGACAGTATAAATTTAATAATAGGAGAGACTAGAAAAAATTGATAAGAGCAACATTTAGAAAGATTTGGGCCAAGAATTTTCCAGTGTAATTGGTGAAAATATTAGTTCTTACATTAAAGAAACACATGAAATAAGGTAGTGGCACTGTAGAAAACCAGACAAAGACAGTATAGTTAGTCATTCAAAGAGAAAAGGCAAGTATGTTATGAAAGAGTGAGAAGTAAAATCAAAACTGACCCAGGTGCAAAATGGATGCTTGCTAATCATGGTCTACCATCTTTGTAGAGATTATGTAGCTATCCATCTGGATTCAGTACATAATGAATACAGAGTGAACTGAAGATATTTCCAGACAAAAATAAGTGAGAAAATGCGTTACTGAGTCCTTGATATTACCTACTAAAGGCAAATATCAAGAAAAGTGAAAATCAGGAAAAGTTTCTAGGATAGAAGAAATAAAAATACACTCATAAGCATGAGAGTAAAACAAATAAATCCTTATGGAAAAACACAGACAATAAGAGCATAATTAAAATGAGGTGTATACACCAACTTAAAGAATATTTAAAAATTATGCATCACAATCCATAAGAAATAAAAATGGAAGTGAGGGTAAGGACTAATAACAAACATTTGTGGAAGAAATAATATCAAACTTAAACAATATTTTTCAGTGAATGGAAAAGACTAGACTAATTGTGCTGAATCTGTGGCATATGTTTTATTACGCTTTTCTTTTTAAGAGAAAAGATGTTAATGCATGAACTGTTTATTCTAAACCCAAACTTCAGTACTTAGGTGTAATTGCCGTGTTGGCCCTAATAAGTGGGTTTTGGGCTGCAGCTTGGGCGCTTGGTTCCTAAAACCTTCACTGCAGTACACTGTTACACTTGGCACATGAGAGGAATTTGATCGTTTTCTCTAATGTAAAAAAATTATAAATCTCCATGACATTAGTATTTATGAGCAAGTTATAAAGAAGTCTTTGTAAACCATAACTAATGAAAAATTAATTTACCCTGCTACAGGAAAGACTTATCTCCCTGTCATCAATATAAACTATTATAAAATTACTATATTTTAAATAGCTGATCAAAAATACACATCCAGGAAAAGAGGATAAACTACTGTAGATACATGTTTCAAAGGTGCTTAAGGAATTATCCTGTTTTCAAGGGTTTTGTCATTTCTTTAGTATTTGCCAATTTTCCAAAACTTGTATAAGTGTGATTCTCATAACTCTTTTTGCAATATAAGCATTTACTTATCTAACCGTGTGTTTGTAATTTGTGTTCTCTTTCATAAAGAGAATATGCTTCAGATTACACGAACCACCTCATTTCATGGAATTTTGATGTTTATTAAGAATGCATGTAAAACAGGAAGGATTGAGAATGGCACTTTGAAAACAATAATTACCTGTAAGTTATGCATATTGCTGTTGTTGAGACATTATCCAAAACTGATTTCTCCAAACATAACCATCTGCGAAATAAATATTTATGTCAGAACTTGCATGTTAGAAAAATAATGGTCCCTACGGAAGATGTAATGCACCACTCTAAGCTCAGAGGTTCTCTGTTGCAGGTGACTAGCAACCTCCGAAGCCACTGGCTGCCAGGCCATAATAATAGAAACAGGGTTCCAGTTCAGAGAGGAACCCTGACTAACTGATGTTTCACTTCACTTCTAAAAGTGAAACATCACGATGATGTGTTTTGTGATTGCACCTTGTTTTGTTGGTCTGGAGAAATCCTCCATAGCAAGGTCCTGGAGCCAGGAGGCCAGGGTTTTGGAAATGGTGAGAGAAATTACACCTCCCTACAGGGACCTGTGTAAGCATAGAACAGATTTAAGGGGAGCTTAAAGAAAGTGTCTCAAAAGAAGCCCTGAAAAAGTCTGATTTAAACTTTGTTTAAAATCCTGTGAAGTGCAAGCATCAATGTTTTCTTGATCAGAACTGGTGCAATCAGCATTTAATTTTTTCAACTAAAATCCATCTAAAATGATGGAGGAACTATGAATACACTGAGAAATCACACACCTTTGAGATGTGTGGGTGGAATCACCCTGCATCTGAGCCTGTGGTTTACATGCAGCTGTTTACTCTCCTCTCTCAGGTTTGTGCTAGAGACATGCCTGTCACACAACAATGAATTTCTGCATTCCCCAGGCCATTAGTGTGATTAGAAGTTAATGTTAGAAGTAGATTCCAGAGGGTGTGTCACAGTATATACCTTGGAAAGGATCCATTTGCTCTTCAGAAATCTGGGAGATGGCAAAAGCACATTACACCATTTCCTATCTCAGAGGGCGCTGCTCCTCAGCAGAAGGTTGGACAGAGCTTTGTGTTTACAAGTTTGGGTCATTTATTTTCTTCTTTTGACCTCTGTAATGTTTCTTCTCTTATTAAAATACATTCCATAAAGCTCCAATCTAATTACTGAACTGCAAAGAAACCAGTGCATGTGTTGGAAATCTTTCACCCTGGAAAGCTGTGAGGGGTTAGTAACTGTAGAGAGAAAGATGGAAATATCTCACAGCAGAGGTGTGACTCCTGGCAATACAGGCAACATTTTCTATATACCCTGGCAGGAATGGGGTCTTTTCTCCCTGACATTCATCACCTACATCATAAAAAGTGTTTCTTTAAATTCTTCTCCTCACATCCATATGAACCAAGGAATGCTTACAGGTTCATGGGGTCACTGAACAATTTATCAAATTGCATAAAAAGTTTTGACTGGCAGAACCTGATCAGATAACTTTGCATACTGTGCAGCATTGTATTTTGTGTCCCTCAACTTCAATTTCCTGTATTTGTCATTTTCTGAAGTTAATATTTATTAATATATCAAATTTGCTAAGACATTTGGGTCTCAATCAATGTGCTTGACAACACATGGTCTAATAATTTATTGCACCCGATTTCTTTTCTCAGAAAGTTCTAATCAGAGAAATAGACCAATGAGAGGTAGACAGGCAGCAAAAGGTATTAGGGGGTCACAGCTCAAGAGTACTGAGACCCACATTACCAGAAATCGTATGGTTCCCATAGGCTTCACTTGTATAAAAATATACCTTGATTTGTTCTATATCTTGATAGTTTTTAATGTGTCATCCTATTGACTAATAATGGAAATAAACGTTAGCTCCTCTGTGGATTGCACACTAATATTTCCCCTGAATTTTCTTGCATCCTAGAAAATTTATTTTGTACTAAAGCACTAGAAGGTGGCCTTCAGACTGGTTGTTCTTTCCACGCAATCGCAGAAGCATGGTGAGACCATGCTGTGCAGTCCAGTGTTTGATCAGAGCCACATACAAAATACCCTGGAGTTCTGGACATGGTGGTACATGTTGATAATCCTAGAACTCTAGGAGGCTAAAGCAGGAGTATTGCAAATTTGAGCATAACCTGGGCAGTTAACAAAATTGTGTCAAAGATAAAAATGGAGTGGACATGTAGCTCAATGTAGAGGACTGGATTCAATCTTGAGTACCATAAAATAAAATAAAACAAACAAAACAAAACAAACTCCACCCTGGCATCATCTGCTGTTGCTTCTGGCTGTATGTTTTTGTGCATCCTATCCATCCTTAGTGCATGCTTGTCACCCTCCTATGCCGGTAGCAAGTGAGGTTCTCTGGGTGTCTATCTAGACCCGTTTATGTAGCAGGTAAGAGTTTCTTTCCCTGAGTCGTGTCTCCTTTTTTGAAGATAAGCTCAACCCAAGGCCCACATGCTCCTCAGGAGCATGGCGAGTGCCGTGTTACACAGCTCACCTGGCTTGTCCTTTTGAGACTCAAAACTATCCTTGTTGCTGCACCTTCCTTTCTACTTTACCTTCTGTTTTTGATAAAATACTGTTTTATCCAAGAGAAAGCTTGAGAAATTTGACTTGTTTGTGTACATTTGCCCCATTTGTTGCAGCTGTCCATGCTCCATATGCTTTGTGTTGTACATCTTTGTGTTTCCCCAAGTGCACAAGATTCTAATACGTAAAAATCAAGGTTGACCAGTCTGGTCCTGCCCCCCCTCCCACCTCACCAAACTCTGTCTCTGCTGTTCTTCTCATCTCTCTTTCTTTCTCTCCCTGTCTCCCAGGTTGGGAATCTTATTCATTTGCTAAATCCTTGAATGCACACAGCCAGATGGTGAAGAAGGACAAAATGAAAAAAAAAAAAAAACCAAAACAAAAATAGACCTTGCATGTTTCGTGTTATACTCTTACGACATTTATTTTAGTAGAATATAATTTTAGATACATTGACTTGAAAATAATTTCAGGAAAGTTACTGTCATAGCCTTTCACCAAATGCAGGGATCATCTGTATGGGTGATGGTTGAGGGTGGGGATTCGCAGTGCTTTCTTGGCTGGTGAGTTTATGTGCTGAGATTCAGACAGCCCTGTTCATGGTGGCTTGCCAGGGTCCTTCGCATTGCTGTCTGATTACACTTTACATAATTCATATTACATAATTTCTCTGCCTAAAAATGTCCCTTTATCTTCATGCCTTTTCAGCACCTCGTTCTCCTACTTAGATTAGTACAGCCAATTTGAAATTGTTCCTTTTCAACTCTTCCCTACATCTTTTTAAGTCTGCTGCTAGATTAAGCTCTCTGTTGTCCTGGCATTCAAGGCTTTCCATGAACCCTTCATGGACTGGTCTGTAGGTACTACAGAAATCACTAAGCAAGCCTGGCATCAGACCTTGTACTTTCTAAAGGAAGTTACTGGTGCTTACTGTAGGTCCTTGGATATCCTGGCTGATACAAATGTCGTTTTGTTTTAAAGAAGTGTCTGTGTGTACCTGGGAGCACTGGCACATGCCGCAGTCCACGCGTGCAGCAGGGTCTCTGGTAGTTGCACTGGGCCAGGCCATATGAGGAGGGCTTTGGGACTGAACAACACAGAGCAGGCAGACACTGGCCCCTTTGGCCTGTGTGACATCACAATAAAACCATGAATGTGAGACTTGGGTGAGCTTTCCTGGTGGGCAACACTTCACACTTGTTGTCACACATTGTTTCCAGAACAAAGTAGTGTTCCCAAGTCTAGTGGTAGAGGACAGTGCAAGCTCAGACAGTGTCTGTTGGACTCCGCCCATGCCTTTTCCCCTGTGCTGGTTAAATGTACATCCTTTGGTTTAATACACTGAAATCACGATGACAACTTTTATGAGAGCTTTGAGTCCTTCCAGCAAATGTTTGAACCTATAGGTGGCTTAGACTTTCTTTGTTCCCCCCAGACACCCAGTTTTCCTCCCCAAAGCAGTGGTTTATTTTTTAACACCTGTTCAGGGCTTTTCTGTCCCTGAGTATTTGTTTATCCTAATTTGCTCCACAGGAGAATGAATGTGGGCCATAGAATCACAGGATGGTCTACTTCAAATCCTAGACTGCTGTATAACCTTAGAAATTTGAGTTGTTTTTATGGGATATTCTCCCACGGGGTTTTTGCTATTCAGAGATCAGTTTAAATATTAACATAAGGTGTTTGGCAACATTCCCAAACCACTAGTAATTTCTCTTTAAATTTTTAAAACTAAAACTCTTCATACTTCTCTTTTTTACAATTTATTACCCAAGTCAGTGTGAATTAAGTGCAAGCAATTTCTTTTCAGATTAGAAACATGTTCCTCTGACACCATGAGGAACTTTGTGACACTTGTCTGAGATCCATATACAATTTCTTTAAATGATGGAAGCTTTACACAATTTGAAGAGAGGGTTAAAGTCTGACTCAGCAGCCTCGGTGGCTGTGCAAATCTGAACCCTTTGTGTGGTGTTCTGCGGGGTGACAAAATGCATGCCTCTTTTGCTGCCTAGGTCCTGTCTGATGAGGTGACCCTTAAGTATTCCCTAACTAATGATGAAAGCTAAGGGCTGAACATTTTTAGGGTTGATTAAAATGGATCTTCTTAGGAAAGACGTATGGTCTTCTTTGTCCAGGAAATCTCATTTGTTGCAAATAAGATATAAAATATGTCAAAGGAAAACAAGTAAATAATTTACATTTATGTAGCAGAGCCTGGAAATTTGCAGGTTTACAGGGAAATTTTTCAAGCTCTTACAGGAGACTTTGTAGAAGCAGCTGTGTGACATCACAGAGCGTCAGAGATGAGCGCTCCGCAGTGGGCAGCTGCACTTTTGCTAAAGGCACACGTGGTCTTTTGTTTACCCAGAGTCGTCACAAGACAGGGAAAACTTGGAAGCAAGTGCGTGGAAGCTTTCGGTTTTAAACAGTGCTAGGAACTTCATTGTGGGTGTCAGCAATCTAATCTTGGAATTCAGAATATTACACTGTTAGTCTTCTTTTCCCTGGAAGGGTATTTCTGCAATAAACACTCTCCTGCCCGCTTGTGGGCTCAGGATGAAGCATTCCAGAGACAAACTCCAGTTCCTCGTTCACCATTCCCTAACGGTTTGATGTTTATATGAAAATTTGGATCCAGGAGTCCAGAAATTTTATTTTTATTATAACCAAAATGTTAAATATGTACAAATGTCCTGTGATAGGACATTTGTAAATATTTATGTAGAACAGTATATATACACACACACACACACACACACACACACACACACATATGTATCTTTAATGTTTAATAATGAGATAAAGTTAATAATTTATCCCTCACCTAAAATAGTAATTTCTTTGTATTGGTAACATTAAAATTACTTTCTGCTAGCTAAATGTGGTCACCATGGTTACTGTGTTGTGCTGTAGAACATTTTTCATATTGTCCAGCTGTAGCCCAGACCCATATCTATCTTCTCTTTATCCTAGTTTTCAGACTTTGCTCTTCCATATGTATATTTGACAGATAATTAAAATATGGAACCTCAGTGTCCTTCTCTGTACATGGAGGATAAGAAGGGACTTGTTCGATTTGCAGAAATAGTATAAGGTCAGCTGTGACATTGCTCTTAGATGCTAAGGCATGTATGAGTATATGGTTTGTCCTTTCGCTTTCTTCTTTCTTTCAAAAGTAGGATCAAACATATTCATTGCCAAGTACACACAGTGATGTACCCTGGGCAATGGTATGAGCACATTTTTAATGCATCCGAACCTTCTCTGCTCACTTAGGAGGCTGTTGTGCTCATGCTGCTTATACACAGAGATGATGCTTCTTTTGCAGTTGAGAAGTACCTTGCCAAAACTTGGCAATGCCTGAGCAGCTGGTGAAGAAGGATCTTCAAAGGAATTCTCATGCACAGGATTCAAGTGGTGTTTAACTTTAGGCTCTGAGCATGTACTACCCAGACAGCATTTTATTTCCATCGACTCAACTCAACTGTTTGTTTTTCTATGTTTGTATTTTTTCTTCCAAATAATATTTTGACAGATCAAAGATGAAAAGAAACAGCAGCACTGAGACCAAAGAGAAGTCAACTTTTCTGATTGCAGGTAACAAATACATGTGAGGAAATATAAAGATGCAAAGACTTAGGATTTTCCTGAAGAAGATAAGACTGTAGTTATGAAGTAAATATGCAGTGAAACAAAGCAGAAAGATGTTCTCCAGGGAGGGGTTGCAGGCATCATGTGCCAGGCACAACTGGGTTTAGGGGGCAGTTGGCAGAAGACACAAAATGGGAGACATTAGGGAGCCCTGTGGAGGGTGAGGATCAGACACAAGCACACTGGAGATTGCACCAGTGTGCCCAGTACAATTGTGGGAGTGTGGATTCCTTGGGAGAAGAGTTCCTACCCCATGGAAAACTTACAGAGGTAATAGTGTAAGCAGCAAATGAGCTGAGTTCTTTCAGTTATGCAGAGGAAGCTGAGAACAAAGGCTTTCAGCAAGTGGCGCCTAGAAGTACAGGCTCTCAGGGCGTGTGCTGCCTGGATAGCAGAGGCAGGGCCCAAGATAGACAGGGACAGTTTCTTTTCTGGGACCATTTCCGATGCTAAGTTTGCTGTCCTGTCTTTCCAAAGAACTGTCTTTGGGTATAACAACTGTCTTGACCACCTTGCACTACACCTGACTATAAGTAGCACTGACAGCAGCATACACTTATGGAAGTAAGTTCTCATGTGCTGTGCAATTATGTGTGCATAAGTGCCTGCTTAGAGCAGGAGTGGTGCTTAAAAACACAATTTGCAAAATGATTTTTTATTTGATATTCACCAAATATTTGCTAATCACTAATTATATAGTGGGTATATTAATATGCTCTAGAGAATATAATAATGTCCAAGGCATACAGGATCTATATCTCCACTGAGTTTATAATCTAGGCCTTAGAACACAGCAGAGTTACATTCTAGAGTTATGGATTTTTAGGGCACTGAGTTATTCCTTTCCCAGCATATTGGCAATTGTCTAATGGGCTAAGATAAAAGTCACATTTTCATAAAAGATCCCATTTCTTTGCACTGAGATAGAGCATTAACAGATTAGGTGAAGTCATAACCATCATCAGCGCAGCAAGCCGCGCCAAGACGCATGTGACTGAGGCCACAGGGAAGGCTTAAATTAAAAGGCCCTTGATTTATTGTGCACACAGGTGTCCCCAGCCTCTGGTACGATAAGAAAGCAAAGTGGAGGCAGGCTGGAAATGATGAAGCAAATCACATTTCATGGGAATCCAGAAGTTCCTCAGAGGCAGGTTCCACAACTGCTTAGCATTAGGGGATTTGGCAAAATGAGGATTCAGATAGCATGGCCGCACAAGGGAGGGAGGGCACTTGGGTCCCAAGGAGAGTAATGAAACCTTTTGCTTGGTATAAGGTTTTCTGCACATCTGTTGTTGAGACAGGCAGCTGTCTATTGGTCAGATTGTTCCCTAAAGCATGGAGATATGTACTTACGTGGGTCCGAAAGGAAGGGGATACTTGGACGACTAGGTGGAATCAGAGACATTTATAAACAAGATGGATGACGTCGGGCCCTGCGTGTACAGTTCCAGAGCATGAGGCAAGCAAATCCGTGGCTGCGACAAAGCTGTGCCACGACTTCCTGTGCTAGTTAGTTTGTGTTGTCCTCTGGATGTTTAGCTCTAGTTCGTACTGGTAAAGCTCAGGAAATTGAAAAAAAATCTCTATTTCCCATTAGAAGCAATGGGATATTAAATCACCCTGTGTATCCATGGTATCACCCTCCTTCCTCTTGGGAAGAAAAAAAGAAAGAAAATAGTATATGTGGCTCCTTGCAGAGTTTGTACTGTGCAGCTTTTGCATGGATGAACTAAACTGAACACCGACTCTGAACTGAAGCTCTATGAACACCCTGAAGTTAGTACTGCACTTTGTTCCGGACTTTTTTTCCTTCTGTAAATCGTTGTGTTTGTGTGCATCCATTTTCCTTTTACCTCGTCCTCTCAGCATATGCGACTCAATCTTCTGCTTCTGTGTGTAATACTTTCTGACCTGGGGAGAATTATGCTTCTGGTCTTTACAAATCTTCTTTTGTTGCTAGGGTTCCAGTTGGAATTGGCCAGTGGAAGGCAATAGCCAGAGACTGGATAGTGAGCGAAGAATAAACCCAAGGATTTACTTTCCACTTGCTTTCTGTTCTGGGCCACATTCTGGTAGCACCAGGTACCTCTGGGACTACATTTTCTACTGAATGGCTCCTCACCAAGATTCCAGGTTTCCTGGGCTTGGTTAATGTTATTTCTTCTCCTTGCTTTTTTGGGCTCAGGGAAGGTGATGGCTTCTCACTATGACTAACTTTTAGGTTCTTCACCCTTCTTGTCCGTAACCTGATTTTTGCCCTGACCTTTAGCAAAGTTTCAATGGGACTTTACAGTTTGAAAACTACTTAAGGACAGATACTGTATATAGTCAGTGCTTTGAAAAAGAAAAATTTCCCCAGGGCTTAACTAAATGTTGGACACAGATTTTTAATAGAGTCTTTTGTTCCAGAAGTTCTGGTTAATTATACTGCAGCACATAATGTAAGCTCATTACCTTCTTTGCATCTACAAGGTTCTATCTCATTCCAAGTGGCATTAACTATAATCTGAATTCTGCTATAGTCAGTTTCCTCTGACTTATTTCTTTCTGGGACCACATAGTCTCTATACAAAGTAATCTTTTAAAAATTCTGAGTCTGATTATTTCACTCTCTACTCAAATATTTCCAACGGCTTTTCATTACATAAAAAAAAGAAAGTCATCACACTAGACAACAGTTACCTGGTCTGGCATCTGCCTGCTTCCTGGAGCTTACTTCTGTGTATCACCCACCAAGCCCAATTCTTAACATGACAAGCTTTCCCACCTTAAGACAACATCTTACCCTGAGGTTCCCTCTGTTCTGGATTCTTCCATGATTGGCGCTTTGTGGGTGTTCAGTTCCCAGTTCTCTTTCCCAGGGCCTCTTTTACAGGCCGTGTCAGCACAGAACCTTGTTATCGCCCAAGTCACTATTTAGCTCTTCCATTTCCTTTCAGCTTTTCATGAAACTGGTTTCCATTTAAAATTATAATTTTTTTAGTTACTTCCATATTTAGAAATAAATATGTAACAAAAAGTAAAGATTCATGAGACTAGGCTATGTGAAAGATACTATCTTGTAAGTCTTGTTCAGTGCTGCTTCCCCAGTATTTAGGAGTGCCTTGCTCACAGTAAGTGTTCAAAGGACTACACACACACACACACACACACACACACACACACACACACACTGAGTTTACTGATGAGCTGATTAGCATTCTCCTGAATGCTTTACATGACTTATTTAATTTTATCCTCACAAGAACCTCATTCATCAGCAACTATTATTATCTTTGTTTTACAAGTGAAAAAATTAAGCCTGAGGAAGTTGCCAAAGTATATGCCCAATTAGGAAGTAGCAAAGC
The DNA here is from genome assembly GCA_004027595.1 of Dinomys branickii. NCBI lineage: Eukaryota > Metazoa > Chordata > Mammalia > Rodentia > Dinomyidae > Dinomys > Dinomys branickii. The sequence goes on along the minus strand of PVLD010000377.1, from coordinate 69,129 downwards.
TGAGATTTGAAATCTAGCCATCTGGCTCTTAGGCCCATGTTCTTAAGTGCTAAACTATACAGTGTTCTAACATTTGTTCAATAAATTAATAAAGACTTCTTCTCTTTTTCTGTTTCACACTTGAATTTAGAAAGCAAGGAGCTACCTGACCTTTAAATGTAGAAGCCTGCCTAACCCCATATCGAGAGATTTTGCTGTCCCTGAGAAAGATACTCTGACTGCATGGCAGCCGGAGAGGCACAAATCAAGTCTCTGTCTTGAGTGCAAATCCTCTGTGAAGTCTGTGATACACCAGCACTTCAACATGATTTTTTTCTTAGTTTCTCATCATTAATTAATTCAGAAACAGGTAAGATGAATTCCATTTGCAGCAGATACACATGATTCCAAGATGACTAAGACAAAATCCCACCTCTTAATGAGCATGAACTAGTGGAACATCCCCTCTAATTCTGGACACAAATCTCACCCACTGCACTGTTCTTGCTGAATCAGTGAAAGCTGTGAGCATAGATGAGCTGTCATCTAAACTGGACAGTGCCATACATGGGTGGACAGTGCAACCTTGCCAAGTGTGGAGGCCGCTCTCAGCCTCAGACTTACGCAGTCTGTTCCACAGCTGTGGTGCTGTCTCCTGTACAGCTCTGTGCATGACTGTATGGCCGTTGCTGCCCATGTGGAAATACTCACCACCTTCAAAACGGCCCTTCCTGTCCCTGCCTTAATTCCTTGATGAGAAGCAGCACCTCAAGGCAGATTTTTCCTCACTAGAGCACACGTTGCGCCTGTGCTCATCTTCCTTGTCAGTAGCTCTTGACACTGGCTGAGATCACTCGCACCGATCTGCTTTTCTTGTAATTCAGTCCCTCTGATCCATTAACTGCTCCTGTGCCTGTCTTCCAGTTGCCCCATTTTCTCTTTTTCACTCTTTTTCCCAAGCACCTGAAAAGCAACACAGCCTACTGCAAGGCAGCTACCCATGGGGGTCACCTTGCTGTTATGTGCAGTAATACATCTTAAAATGCAGCCAAGAAATGCGTTCTGCTTTTTATCGAGTTACGGTGTCCCAGAAGCTTGGATTTAGGGTCTACTGTCAACTTCCCATTCTTTCTTTTTTTTCCTAGTATTGTTGTTTTCCGGATTTGTCCACCAATGTTTAAGTAACTGTGTTTGAGTTTCCTTTTCTTCAAATGTGGTAGCTTTCAAGTTGCCATGCTAATGTTCATTTCCTACACGTGTTTTTAAGTTCTGAAGCCACTTAATGTTACCTGCCTGTCCTTAATGATTTTTCTATGCCTTTCATTTTAGCTTGATCTACAAATTTTATTAGTGAGCTCCATGTCCTTCCATTTGAAAGTACGTAAAACAATGTTAGTAGCCTTAGCAGGTGCACAATAGAACCAGGGAAGGAGGGCAGCTGTGCTTAGACTGCTCTCTGCACAATAAGGAGTGGGGCTGATGGCGGATGTGGAAGACATGACACGATGGCCAGGAATGGGGCCTTGCTGTGGCAAGACCGTCCCCTAGGTTTGCTGGGCTGTTCTGACACATGGTGGGGCAGCATTCACTAGGACAGTTTCAGAAGCAGAAACGCCAAGGGTGATGGGAAGTAGGGAAATACAATCTCAGTTTAAGAAAGGTGCAAGGATTATGCAGCCTAAAATATGAATGAATTTTGCAATTTCCCCTCCAGAATGAACACAGTGTGTCTTAGTGAGATTTCTGGCAAACAGGTTCTGAGAGGGAATTTTATTGAGGAGCCCTCTCCTACGAGCGCTGTTAGGAAATGGAAGAAGTAGTTAGGCAGGAGAGAAGTACAAGTCTCAATGGTATGAAAAAGGAGTCCACATGGTTCCAGAGGGTTCTCCTGAGCTAGGATGCCCACTCAGGAGGGTTATACATTGGAGCAAATGACTGAGGCTTTTGGTCTCCACTTGAGTCAGGCACTGGACATGCGCTGCCTGCAGAAAGGTAGCCGGTGCCCAAGTATGGCTGCTCTTTTCCGAAGAAAGTAAATTCCCAGAAAGGGTCTGGCTGCAAGTGGCTGCAGCAGCTCAACCGGCTGGACTGTGAGTCTCTTAGTACCAATGGGATCTGGCCAGCACATCACGTTGTCCACTCCCACATCTTAGGACAGGCACTCTTGGGGATGTGTGCTACTCCTGGGCGTTTTCTTTCCCTGTGTGGCAAAGACTTAGCTTTTCTATGCTGGGACCCAGCTCTCTTTTGATCATTTGACCACTGTCAAGTCCCTGCTTTTGTCTTTTACTTCCTTTTGCCTTTTAAATATAAATAAACGCAGTTATTATTTAAGCAAGTAATTAGTAACTCGCTCCTTCCAGGCCTTCTGTACTATGCTGATTTTGAGTCCTTTTTCACCAATTCTTTAATGTTTAGTGAGCAAAGGTTTATGCTGAGCGTCCAGGGTGGGCCCTGTGGGGATTTCCTTATGGTCCCCCCAAGCCTGCTTGCTTAACCGGCATCGTGTTCCCCACTTACCTCTTTTCTCCCTTCCCTGCTTCCTGTGGCAGAGTGGACGGAGAGAGACCGCTTCCCTCTACTAACTCTTTCTGAAGTGACACGGTTCATCAGTGAGTTGCCTGGCCTGACCAGGAAATCTCGTTTGATTGTCCTCGTGTGGTTGAGCTGACAGCATTCAGCCTTTTATGAACTGGACAGGGAAGCGCTCTTTGGAGCTCAGTTTTGCCTGTGTATGTTGGATTCCAGCTGTATTTTTTATGTCTGCTCTTGTTATACTGCTGCATATGTATTAATCTCTGGCTAGTTTATTTGCTGTGGATTTGCTTTGCATCATAAAAATAAAAAAGACTAACGGTAGAACAAACTATAGATACTGCTAATTTGCAAAAGAAAGGGTGAAGATGCTATAGGTTAATCAAGATCCACTTAACTTCATAAATCTACCTTTGCTCCTGGAAAGAGGAGAATTGCTTGGAAATTAACAATTCACACACATGTTGAAGATGAAATCAGTTGTTTTCTGTAGTATTATAAGTGCTCCTTCTCATGGCATGAATCTGTAATACTGATCTCTACAGCAGGAGCAGGAAAACAACGAAGTGTGGTGCCCTCTTTGGCTTGGTAATTGATTTTAAATATTAGAATTTAAAAGAGTACTTTCACAAAGACTTTTCATAAGGACCTACAATTGCAGTTTATGGTGGTGGTCATATCCTTAGAATTCCATTCCTGTGATTTTCATAGGAAAGTGTGTACTCTGGATTTCTCTAAGCTTGACAGACACTGTAATTTTCTTGGCACATATGTTTTGCCCAAAAATGAAAGAATTTGTCAAATCAGGGAGATACCAGTGATAGGTGCCACGAAAATAATTAGAGAGATAATCTTTTTTTGATAAATGAGCTATTAAAAATAAGTTTTAAATATATCCAGACTTCAATGTAGTTAGCATATTTTATTAAAATGCCTTAAATTCTTTTCAGAAAAATTGGAATAGGCAAATGTTATGGAGCAATTTATATTTACCTATGTATATACATATATGTGTTTTTCTTCACAAGGTTGCCCAGATATCAAAACCTTAATTTATGGACAAGGGACTTCTTGTACTGGAAAATTAAAAGTAGGAGTGGAATCCTTAAAAAAGAAGAAGAATGGGTTTCAAGTATTTACAGATTCCAAACACTTACTTACACCTCAGTTCTGTCTTTTCTTTGGTGCAGACTTTGTAACCTGTTCCATTTTCTCCAATTCCGAGGCAAAATTGATTTCTGTTAGTGTAACTCTCTGGTTTCATTTTTATTTCTCATTCATGGTATTTCATGGTGCTTTGTATGCTATATGGCCATAATTTTGTTCTGTTTTTTAATCTTATTACATGCAAGGTTCATGTGATGATTATGGTCTCATTTTGTTATCACCTTGTCAAAGATAAAATTCATTAAATTCTATCAACAAAACATTACTCTGAGTAACATATAAATTCTATGAATTTTGTGATTTCAGAAAACTTCATTTTAAAGTGAAGGAATTGAGGCCCACAGAAGTTTAGTATTACCTTGACAACCTTATTGCTTAGTAACCAATCAGCACAGACCAGGTACTCAACAGTAATTGTTGAATGAATACCTTCTTAGATTCTCTGTAGCATCATGAAGACTCTTGCATGTCATACCTGTCCATGTATTTGGACAAGTCAATGGCAATGAGATGATATCATGGAATTTAATGAAAGCTGATTTGAAGGCATCATTCTAATTTAGAATATGCTGACTACATGCAACAGATAGATACTTCATCCTACAAATATTTTCTGGAGAGGTGTAGCTATGGAGGTAAGACAGATCAGCTGGCTTGCAAGATATTGGAATAAATATGGAGACAGTAACAAGAAAAAGTAAGCCGTATGTGGTGGGGCATGCGTGTGATCCTAGATACGTGAGAGCTGATACCAGAGGATCACAAGTCACTCTGAGCAACTCTGCAGAATGAAATTTTTAAAAAGAGCTTGGGATATAGTTCAGTGACAGAGTGCTTACCCAGCATGTGTGAGATCTGGGCTTCCATCTCCATTACTGGGAGGAAAAAAATTAACTAAGATGTATTTGTCATCAGTTTTCATGCTATTCTTCTCTACCTACTATGAAAAAATATTGAGGTAGTGGCTTAACGTTTAGCACACTTACAACTACAAATTCAGCTCCATTAGATTTTTAAAATCAGACAGGCACCTTCTAACACAACCAGCAAATGGTTCTGTGGAAGAAATGTTTTGGCTCAGACATATATGGGTACAAATTATAACTCTGTCACTTTGTAATTGGGTGGATGTGAGCACCTGTCCACTGTGGGTTCTTCAGATAGAAAATGCTGCTCTCTTTATTCCCAGCCTAGAAACTTCAACTTGACACACTTCTATCTTTGTTCTTGCTAAAAACAGGGTCACACCATCAAAGGAGGATTATGATTGAGGCAAAAGAGAATGAAGAATGAATTATAACTCAGGAATTTACAAAATATTCATGTCATACAGCACCAAGACATATCTGAAAGATATCTTTTCTGTTGTGCTGTACATTATCATGATACAAATTTATTTAGTTCAACCAATTTTTCATCCCTCTGTGTGCCAAAATAATTTGTATATATATGAAAACTTCCTATATGTGTGCATCTGAAGATCCATGTTTCATATATGTATATACACAGCATATATGCATATGAAGGTTTCATATATGTGTGTTTTGTATATATACACACAATTCATATATAGACATATATGAAAACCATATATATATATGCACCTCTCCATGAGCACACGGGTAATTGTCATGTGTTTAGAAGAACATATAACAGAAGAAAACTGAGTCAGAGGGAAGCTAAACCTCATACCCAAGTTGTTCATTCAAAATCTCTAAATTCCATGTTCCTTCTAGGTCACATTTTGATCATTTCTATATACGTTATACTCTTGACAAAAGAAAAGAGTAAAGAAATACCATTTCCCATTCTCAGGAAAAAGTGTAATCAGTGAAATACACAAATAGCCGTGATAATGGAGAAATGTAAAGATGCTGCTGTGTGCTCTTCTAACAGGCACTGGTCCTGCTGATAAGGGTGCCAGCACAGCTGCCCTGCGCCAGCTTCTTCCCAGAAACGTACAGCGTGGCCCCGCTGTCATCCTAGGTGGAGTCAGTGGAAGACGATGGCAGGCGAGTGTGCCCAGTCGAGTGTGCCCAGTCGAGTGTGCCCAGTCAGGCCTCATTCGCAAACTGTGTCACTGAAGAGTGGGGTTAGCACAGCAATAGCTATTAGGACAGTGGCTGGCTCTGAATACACTCGCAGCTCAGGGAGGGTGGGTTTCCACACTGAGTCAGAGGAGCTGGAGTAAGGCTGACTCTGGATCACATTTCTGGCTACTGAAGTGGATAATCTAGACTCGGGGCAATTCCCCTGGGGCTCCTGTGGGAGGGTTGGCCTGCCTGGTTCGGTTGACCAAGTGGTATAATTAGCCAGGAACATTCAGAACTAAACACTATTTCAGGACAAATAAAACCTTACCCATGGCTGCATCTATTTCAGAAATGGTTTGGAATACTTGTGAGGTGGCTAAGGAGACCAAAGTATGTTTGGTCAATAGCAGCAGATAAAGAATTTAAAGTTAGAGAAAGTTTTAATTTATGTCAGTGGGGTTAGCCACTAGTCAAATTGTAAGGAAAGGTTGCCTCTTTCCAATATGCAGCTTGCATTAAAAAGAATTTTTGCTACATACTTGAGGCTTCTTTCCACCACTTTATCCACCCATCGCCCTGGGAAGAGCCAGTGCCTAACCTGATTAGAACCTTTATGTAGAATAATGCTTAGTTCAGCAACTCCTCTTGGGAACAAACCCCCTCAGAGAGTAAGGGTTCATCCCTGTCCATTTATTTTAAACTCTCACCTTTGTGGGCCTAGGACTTGGTAGAGAAAGAGTAAGTCAGTCTCATTCTAGGGTTTAGGATCGAAAAGCCTCATTATGAATGTAGCTCTCACCATAGGCTGTGTCCTCCCCCGTAGCTATTGTCTTGGTTACTTTTTTCTTGTTGCTGAGACAAAATACCCGACGCCCAAAATGAAGGAAGGAAAGGTTTATTTAGCTTATAGTTTGCGGAGGTTTCAGTCCATACTTGGCTGGTTCTGAGGCACAGTGGCACATAGCAGAGGGCTATAGTTCATGGCAGTGGTACACAGCAAAGCAACAAGCACAAGAAGGGAGAAATGGCAGCAGGAATGGCAGCCAGCAGCCTTTTTCTCTCCCTTACATATACAGACTATCCACCCTAGGGTATAGCTCTCACACCCATAATCCCAGCACATGATCTTCCCTAGGGCAGGTATAGCTCTCACACCCATAATCCCAGCATTGGATCATGGATCAGTCATAAACTCTAAAAGCCACCAAATAACTGCATGAGGATTTGGGGGGACATGTGGACACAAACCATAACAGCTATCATTGACCCTAAGTGCATACTTTAACCACCAATTCTTGCTAGGCCTCCAGCTGGACTTGTGGGGGACCTTGCCATGCAATCCAGACCCTCAGCTGAATGCTTTGGTCTCTGGTACATGGATGGGTCTCTTGCAGTCTTCTGCATTTAACTTTCTGGGTGAATATTATAAAATAATCCTATAAATTATGTGTGCTATATTAAATTTATTCCCTTGCAAACCCTGGGTCCAACAGGTTGGTAGATGTCTTAGTGACTTTTCTCATTGCTGAGACAAAATACCTGGTACCCAAAGTTAAAGGGGGAAAGTTAATTGCAGTTCATAGTTTGTAGAGGTTACAGTTCACTGACTGCTCCAAGGAATGCAGATGGCAGATGGCAGCCAAGGTGGCACGGCAGATGGGTATTGCAGAGCAGGCAGGCAAAGGAAGCCGGGAGCAAGTGACAGGCAGCCACAGCAGCCCTCTTTCTGTCCCTTAGGGCAGGTAGCACAAACATCCCAGGGAGGGCCATGCCATTGTTCACCTAGAGCTATGCCAAACCAATCAGTGGAATAATTTCATAATCACCCACTCTTGATCCCGGCATCACACACTTTAGATCCAGCCGCCTTGGAAAACCACACCTATGACTTGATGAGGCTTTATGGGGGACAGCTAGACACAAGCCATAATAGCAGGCTTACTTTAGACGTGTGGGAAAAGACCTTTCTCTCCTACTTACATGACCACTGAATTGTAAGGGTTTTGGAAGCCTAAGGAGGGGTGAAAAGAGTTTAAAGTAAGATTGAGATCAAATCACTGCAGGTAAGGGAGGAGTAAGTGGAAAGGGCAGGCATTTGGATTCCTGAGGTTAGCAACAGGCATTCACAACAGCCATTTCAGGGGCTCTGTAGACCATACGGAGAAACAAGTATTTTGTCACATGCTGGCTTGAGGAGAGGGCAACCAACCAGAATGCAGTTCCATTCCTTCTTTCTGGTCTTTCCTTTTTCCCAGGTCACTTTTATGGGACCCAGCACTCTTCGTTTTACCCTGGAGCTCTTGAAGTTGTCAGTGATTGTTTTAAAAAATGTAGTTGTTTTGTACACTTGCTGTGCCGTTTGATGGCTGCCCTTCAAATGCTTGTTGGGCATCAGACCAGGTTCATGGAAACAGAAGAGGAAGCTGGGACAGTGGGGCTGTGTGGTGGTCAGGGGGGAGCGAGGTGTGCTGCCTGTGAGACTGGGCCTTTAGAAAGACTCGCTGCTCTGCAGTTAACATTTTGTGAATCCATGGGTTGAATTAAATTAAACCAACCTGTTTTCAGCATGATAGGAAAATACATAAGAGTAATGGATTCTCATAGTTCAGACAAAGATAGGTCTTACACTATTTTACTGTTAAGGGTAACAAATATTGCCCTGTTCCTTTAGTGAGCAAGTGGCCCTCTGAAAGAGGTGCTGGGAACAGGCAATGTTTTGTTTCCTTTTTGGTACTGGGAATTGAATTCAGGACCTTGCCCTTACCAGGCAGGCGCTATGCCACTGAGCTATCTCCCCATCCCTCAGACAAAGTTCTTGAAACAAAATTTTTCTGGAATTCACTAAGAAGACATGGAAATGTTGAAATGCAACTAAAGCATTGAATCCTATCCAGGGTGTGGATTTGGAAAAGTGCCTTCTTTAAGATAATACCACAGTCTGTGTATCCTATGCAACCAATGATTATTGGAATATGGAAAATTGGCTCTGGTTGTGAATTTGAGAACGACTCTTCATCATGGCCATAGAGTCGGTCCCTGTATGTCTTTCCAAGTGGCCAAATTTTCCTCTAGAAATTGTGCAGAATTGGCATAAAGGAGATTACATGTGTGCCCTCTCCTTTGAATCTATAACTAAAGTCAGATTTGCTGTTAATGAAGGTCGTCGAGCTAAGCTACCCTTTTAAAAAGCAAATTTCCTAAGTCACATCCCCACATAGTATTTAACAGACAGTAAAGTAGCCACTGCCCGCATGACTTACAATAGCTGGGGGAGGGTGTCCAGTTTGGGGAGTTGTGTAACTTGGTGAGCAAGTAACTCTTCTCTGAGAGTAGCAGATGATTCCCTTCCCATAAGGAGGCTCAGTATCTTCCAGTGCCAGAGAACAAGTCTTGCTGAGGGGCAGTGCCGGGGACTTTGGCACCACCTGTCCCTCAGGATGGGCACTCCTTTCCAGTGCTCACTCCTTAGAGCTGACGTGGAAGCCGGTGAAGGACGCCCCTCCCAAGGGAGAATTGGGTCTGTGCCAGAGGTGACTGCCGCTGCGGAGTCTGGTTAAGATCTGTGAGACAATGGATAGCAGTCTGTATGGAGCCCTGATTCCTTAGAAAGTCACCCTGCATGATTTCTTTCCTTTTACTGATCACTGCAGAACTTCAGTGCTCCTATCAGTAATTCTGCCTGACCTGGCCCATTTCAGTGAACCTCCTGGAAGCTTTAGAGGAACACTGCAGGGAGGGCCGAGAGAAGCTGCTGAGTGACTCTGAGAATTCAGAGGCGATGAAACCATTGATGGCTAGCTCACTTCTCTGTACAGACTCTGGGCACTCTCGTTAATAAAATAGAGAGTTTACACAAGTCATTTTAAGGCTCTTCCTGCAGTTCTAAAGCCCTAGCTAAGCAGAGCCACATTTTCTCGGATTAGTTACTTATACGACAACTCTCAAACAAAGTGCAAACTGCCCAGAGAGGCACTGGCACATTTGTGAACAATATTTCATTTATTATGAAATGTGGCAGAGTGTTCTTTTGTTTTACATTTCTGAAAGTAAATTCTAATTTACTCTATAAATTCAATTTCTATTTTTGCTTTAACTTATAAGAATCCAAGCTTTAAAAGGGCATAAATCATTTAATTTCCAGCAACTCTTCAGAAGAATCCACAGTTAACAGAGCATGTGTAAACATTTCTGAGGATTTTTAACAGATAATGCTCATGCTAGCCAAAAATGAGAGAGTGGTAAGCCTTCAAGCATGAGTCATGCTAGTCTGAAATAAGTACTAGTTTTAAAATTGCAAGCTCATTCTTTCAAGGTAGTTATTTAAAGAAAATAAGGAGCTTTTATCATATCAGAATTCAGCAAAACATGTATTTTAAAATTTGATTTAAACCATAGATGATTGGTCTAATGAGCAAGTGCACATTTAGAAGAGAAAAGCTCACCCAAAGGGAGGTTTCTGAGAAGAGTAATAGGAAAATGATATCTTTTCCTTTCAACCTCAAAAGTTCAATTTACTTTGCTCTTGGTAAAGTTAGTAAGACTTTAAAAATGTGGTCAGTTGGGTACATTTTCAGAGCAATACACTGAGATACTGAACTCTCACTTGTGTTTGTCTAAACAGAGTTACAGAGTGTTAAAGATATTCTAGAAATAACAGGTGGTACAAATATTTCACCCAAAGAACATTCATATGTATTATTTTTAGAAAACTATAACAAACTAGTTGAATTTCCTTCCAGTATAATGAATTATTTACTTGAGCTTCTTATTCCTTCAGCCCAATTTGAATAAATGTCTAACAGTATGCCTACTAGGACCTGGAAAATGTCTCTTTAAGATCCATGTTGAATTAATTATATTCTTCCAGGCACAAAAAAAAAAAAAAAAAGAAAAAGAAAAGAGAGGAACTGAAGCAGGGAGAATTAAAAGGAGAATATATTTAGCTCCAAATATTTGGCTTATTTTTGTTGTTTCAATAGCATTTCTTGGAAAATTGAAAAAAGAAGATGGCCACGAGTGAACCAAAAGGGTAGTCATACGCGCAGGTGACCAGGTCGTCAAATACGCAGACTCTGCTCTAAACACACTCGGATTTAAGCATTTGTTCCTGGGCCTCAGCAATTAAGCACTTATTTATTTATTTGTTTGTTTATTTTCGAGACAGGGTCTCACTATAAAGTTCTGGCTGGTCTCAAGCTCACTTTGTAGCTGAGGCTGGCTCAAACTCGTAGCAATACCCCTGCTTCAGCCTCCCAAGTGCTGGGATTACAGGCGTGCGCCACCATGCCTGGCCCAGCCCTTTTAATTAGAGTGGCCTTCTTTATTTTTTGAAGTGCTGTTCATCTCAAGCAGCTTTTCCTTCCGATGTATCTCCCCTCTCCACTGCCCTCTGTTGTGCTTGTGGTGCTCAGGCTACAAGTCATTGTCCTAATTCTCTGCTGACTCTTCGCTTAGGAACCCAGGAGGAACTACCAAAAATCTGTGTTTGTTTTCTTTTCTATTTTTATGTGTGCACCATTTCAAAGTAGAAACTCCAGTGCATCAGAGACTTCTTTGACCATCGTATTTAAAGTAGGCTGCCTCTCCTTTTACGGTAAGTATCCTCCTTACCAAATTCCAGAAAGAGTGTTATGTGGAAAGCTCCAAGGCCTGTTCTCTAGCTCAGTGACCTTGAGGGAAGACACGAAGAACAAAGATATTCTGACTCTCTTCTCTTCTAATCATCCATCTCTTACCAGAGATGCTCCTATGCACAGAGCACAAACTGGACAGGGAATGTGACAACTCTTGAGGGAGGATCTTTAGTGGACAGAGAACTTCTGCCCTTGCTTACTTTGTTCTCTGTTCTGTTACTGTGTTGTTTGCTTGTTTGTGTCTTAGAACTCCTGAGAGTGTACTATGCAAACTTTTTTTATTATTATGTCATAAGAAAAAAAGCTTTATGGATAGGGTGATTTTATTCTGAAGTCTCTCTAGTTTTCTAGAATGGTTCTGGAAACCATAGTATATACTTACTAGGCATTTGTGAAGGAAAAGAAAGAAGAAAAAGAAAAGAAGAAAACATGCCAAAAAAGAAGAAAGTAAGAAAACATTAAAGAAAAAAATGGGGGACTTTCCATACAGGTAAGCTATCTAGATCTGTATTTTCTCTTAGCATTATTAAAGATAACTTTCAGTAATACTATTGACAGCTACTTTTTATTTATTATGATTTTAATGGTTATCGACTAATTTTTTCCTTATGATGACTAGATATTTGATTAAAATATTTGACTTATAGAAACTCTTACATATATATTATTAAAGTTAGACAATGCTATATAAATACATAATTTTAAGAAAAGGGTGAAATGCTCCCCATAACTTATGTGATTTTTATTGTTATGTTTATAAAAAGTCAAGGCATGACCATTTATATATCCATAACAGTTACTTCTTGTCAAATATATTTCATACACACCCCACAATCCCTTTCACACTATTTGACAGAGGGTTTAAGGGGCATTTTGGGGGACCCTGACTGAGGAAAATGACTTCCAAGTTTTGATGCAAGAATAGTTGTCATGTCTTGAACAGGAAGCTCCCCAAGCAGAGAAGGAGGGAGTGTGTCACAGGCTGTGTCCACAGGTTGGGTTGGTGACAAGATGAGCTCCAGAAACACAATGTGCTGCCCCAGTTGTAGCTCAACCCACATGGTGGTGGCACTGGGTAAGTTGTTGACCTTCTGTGCCTTGGTTTCTTCATGTGTAACATGATGTAATATTAATCCTGCTCCCATTAGACCATTGAAGGGACTAAGTTAATTAACACGCATCCTTAGATCGGTTCTGGTCTAGAGCGGTGTGCTGATTTTCTGCTGTGTGGATGTTTCTAATCAACCGGGCTCATAATCCATTTCCTTCCATTCCTTTACCTTCCCCATATGAGTACTGAGAAAGACTCAAGCACCGAACTCCAAGATGAAAGTGTCTCATCTGTGAGTGTTCAGCACTGACTTGCGACTATTGGAATGCTGGGCAGGACACAAACACAGTGACTGACATTTGAATGAGTGGACATTTCACAAGTATGGGAGAGGACATGAAATGATGCAAACTATATATGCTGTGACTGTCCACACATATGCATCATTCAAACACCTGGGGATGTATGGTTGGGACAGGTTTTTAAAAAATAGCCATCCCAGAGAAGCAGATCGGGTGTTGGCGAACACTGGGTGGGGAGAACCAGAGTTTGAGCACGTGTGAGCTACACTGTGCTAACGATCCGCACCAGAGCTGCCCAGTCAGGTAGGCCAGAGGACTGATTGTCTGGACTGCGAGCATTTGGACAGATCAACACCAAAGGGAAAACAAATAGCTAAGAACTTGATCAGTAGTAGAACCTGTGTTTTCTTATCCTCCCAATGGGAATAATGATAGTGTGTATTTCATAGGGCTGTTGTGACAATTAATTACAATAATAAGCATAAAGCTCTTAGTAAATTTCCTCTAACAATAATAGTGGTTTGTTTTTGTTTTTATCATTATAACATTAATAGCAGTAATTAGTATTAGTATGATTCAGGGATTGCATAGAGGAAAACATCTTAGAGTGATGAAGTATTCCAGGAAGGCTTTTGTGACTTACTGAAAAATCTTGCATGTATTTAACTTTCAATGTCTAAGGGAGATTGGATCAAATGGCAGAATTTTTAAAAATTTTGTTTTCTACAGTGTCACCAGCAGGTTGGAAATAAAGAAACAAATACCAAAAGAGAGGAAGAAATTTCAGTGCATCAGGAAAATGCAGCTCTGAGAGCATCTGTAGTACTAGGTTGTGGAATGCCTGCATCGCCCTCTTACTATTTTAGTCACGTTGCGAAGGTCTCATTACAAAGACGCCACCTGACATAGTCCTCTTACCAAATATATGCTAAATTATGCTTTCTTTTGTGTTGTTTTATTTATGAATAAATACGTTAAACAAGGTATTCATAAAATGACTTAAGTATTTTATTGTCAAAATGCAATGCTACTGGAAGCCAGTAGCCGCAAGTGGAACAAAATCTTGATGGCATTTGTCCTGCTTTCCCCTGAAGAGGCCCACTGTTATGAGCTGAACTGTGCTTCCCCCAGATCCACGTGTTGGGTCCTAGCCGCAAATATTTCAAAATGAACTATGTTTGGAAATTGTCTCCAAGGAGGCAACTAGGTTAGAATGAGGTTGTTAGGGTGAGGCTTTCCAGTGCAGTTTCAGTGTGCACCTTAGAGGGAGACAAAGCTAAGCCAGGGACAGACAGAGAGGCTGTCTGAGGCCACGGGAGGAAGAAAGCAGCCTTCCAGGAGGCCCAGCTGGGCACAAGGACTCGAGAGAAACAAAAGCCAGGACACCTTGCTCTTGGATTTACAGTCCCCACTACCATACAGAAAAATACATTTTTGTTGTTCAAGCACCCAACCTGTAAGATTTTGTTAGGGCAACCTGAGAAAACCAGTACCTGCTTCCTGAGAACTATCCTGCTCTTGCATATCATATGGAACCAAGATTTCAGGAGTATGAACAGAAGGGCTTAGACTCTTCCTTCCTTCCTTCCTTCCTTCCTTCCTTCCTTCCTTCCTTCCTTCCTTCCTTCCTTCCTTCCTTTTCTTTTTCTTGACACAGGGTCTCACTGTGTGGTTCAGGTTGGCCTTAAGTACACTATGTAGCCCAGGCTGGTCTCTAACTCCAGTCCTTCCCTCTGCCTCACCTCCTCGGTGTCAAGCTTAGAGTTGTGGGCTGCCATGCCCAGCTCTTCCTTTGGCTTTATTCAGGCTTTAGAGTGACAGGAATGACACAGCCATGGTGTGTCAAATGCTGACTGTCTAAGTGATCCTCATGGCTAACTCATGTGAAGAGCTTGATGATGATGTACAGTTTAACTAAAACCCCAAAACATACCAGAAAAGTGATATAGCTACCAGGAAAGCCCTGAACCTTCCTTGTCACTGATAAAGAAATACAGGTGCACACAAGTACCTGTAAGCAAGTGTGTATATATTCACAAACATGCTGTGTACATGTTCACATCTAAAAGTAGGAACTAAATAACAAAAAACGTGAGAAGAAAAGATACCTCAACAGGGTTCATTCACGGCAGTGCTGTCGTATGTGGGGCTGTTGCAGACAGATTGTCGATAGGGCTGTAGACTTTTCTAAAAACCACAGTCATCATCCTGTAACCCCACAGGGACAATCTGAGAAGCCACCGTATCTGCAGCACTTCCTGAACAACCTAGCGAGCAGAGAGAGGGAGAGGGGAAAGGAAAGGCAGTGAGTCCAGGAATTACAACCCTCCCTCCGTCTTCCTGGAAAATCTGCCTAGTGGCTTCCGAAACCTACACTTATCTCTGCTCAGTCACCAGCGTGGTCAGGCCGAAAGCTGTGTTCCAGACTGGCCTGAAGCCACAGGGCTCGCAACACTGTCCAGAGTGAGGGAAGCTGTGTGAGTAACATTAAGTCAAGATGGGCTCTCGGTCAGCACGGTCTGGAAGGAAGTGCAGCCAGCCTTGGGAAGAGCATGACACTTCATCACACGTTTCATTGCTATTAATGTGGTGAAAAACATAGTCAGCTCCTCTCTTAAATCACAAAAATCACAGGCAGCAGCAGTTAACCGGGAATCCACATGTCAGCTCATCCGGCCTGGGCGCTAAGGGAAACCAGCAACAGATCCGCTTCCCAACGAGGTGAGAAGGAGGCTAGTACACAGACGCCACTTTCTTTCTCCAGGCCCCTCCGGGCTTGCCCTGCTTCCCTCATTAACATAACCTTGTAATTAGACATGATGAGCTCAAGACCCAAGTGTTCCTCCAGGCCAGAGATGAGCCTGTGCCTTTTCTTCTCTCTGTGGAAATGCTGCTGCCTATTCGAAAAATCCAGAAATAAAGCTGTCTGTTTAAGCACCTTAAATCATGAAATGATGAGAAGAAAACCACTAATTTCTGTCAGAGGGGCTTTGTTTGAAGGTGTCCATCTTTGAAAATATTTTGTGCTTCTGAAGATACAGTAAATTTTATTAAGTTTAAATTAAATTTATTTTATTTTTATATGTTTTAATGTATATTTTAATGCAACATCAATTGTTATTGACAGACACATCTTGGTCCCCTTTGAGTGTGAGCCAACAGTGCAGCTTATTGAGCGGCTTTTAAAAACAGTTTCCATTAAAATGTTGAAGGCATCTGAACAGTAAAACCCTACAGCAGATATTCATGAATGCGGGACTCTGTAGCTGAGATATCCATGTGTAGCATATGTGGAGGGAGAAATTAAATAAAAAAAGTGACTCTCTGGTGTAGCTGAAATAAATATACCAATGCATAATAAACTAAAAAGGTAGGACAAGGGCAGGAATGGGGCAAAGAAGAGAAATTATGAATTACAGCATCTCATCAGGCAACCACATTTTGTTTATAAAGAGCTTTGCTTCCACGGAGTTTGTGATGAATAGTTAATCACTCATTCATTTAACAGATGTTTATGGTGCACCTACTACGTGCTAAGCTTGTGGGATATAATGAGAGAGTCCCTGTTTGAAGATTTCACTATCTCTCTGGGGAGTGAGTCTTTAAATTTACTTTTTCTAAAAACTCTTTAGAGATATGAGTAAAAGTGTTTTGGGGAAAAGTAAAGCCTGTTAAAAGAAAGAGACAAAAATGTGTGTATGTATATATGAATATACATATATGCAGGAGAGCTGACATGTTTCTACTATTGTATTATATCACTTAATGCTAAGGAATAATTGATGACGGGTTATTTGATCAATCTTGTATGTCTGTATGTGTTATCCTGAGCACACACTTCAAAGATATCAATATGCAAAGCAGCAACTATTGGTGTTTTTGTTGTTGTTGTTGTTGTTTTTTTTTTTGTCTTTGGTTTTTTGTTTTTTGTGTTTTTCTGTTGTTGAGAGGATTAATTGTCTGACCAATTTTGCATGTCTGTATTTGGGTTCATATATATACACTTCGAAGATATCAATAGGTAAAGCAACAACCACTGTTGAGTCCATGTCACCTCAGTTTTGATTGTACTATTTTTTATGCTAACTTGTGTCTGTTTGTTAATATGTTTTTGTGCTTTTATTTTTTTTAAATTAAAAAAATAAATAAATAAAAAAGATGAGTGTGGAGCCCATCTGGTGGAAACCCGTGGGAGGCATCCCCCAAATGGTCCAGGGAAATCCTAAGGAAAGAGGAAGTAGGGAAGAACGTGCATCTGTATGGGGCACAGCGGGGAGGCAAATATGTGGGGTGGAAACATGCCTTGGGGTGGAGAGACTGGCACGGGTGAGGCAGTGAGGAGAAGGTCCCGGCACAGCAGAGAGCTCTGCACGTCAGAAGCACAGATAGCCGGTGTTGAAGGGGAAGTGGAGGTGGGCTGATCCCAGGAAGGTACGTGTCCTCCATACGAGTCAAGGGGAACTCACAGGATTAAGCAGACACCATCCCCTTTGTTTCCACGGAAGTTCATTCCAGGTGTGGGGGATAGGCTGAAGCAGGCAAAAGGTGACCAGTGGAACATGTGTCCATAGTTTGAGCCAGTGGCTTCCCACTGCTTTTGTCAGCAGAAGACAAGTTTACATGGTCTGTAGCTACTAACCTCTTAAGAACCTGATTTACGTTGCAAATTTAGCTTTGATTTTACCTGACCTCTCTGACACCTGTTTCATTGCTTTCACCGGAGTCATTTCTCACTGTCTGAAGGCAACAACATAATAAAAATAGCAAACAAGGGTTGAGAGACATTTTGAAACACACTCAACACTCACTGATTTTGTCCACTCAGCCTGCATGAACTAAAATTTGAAAATGCCCTGGCTGACAGTTTCATTTTCATTTCTGATTCTCCCCATCCAATCCCCAATTTTGAAATTTTCATTTGAATCTGACAATATAGACACCTCTTACCTGGAAATGTTCAGATAGTTAGCTCAGTCCACCTCATTTATATTTTCAACTTTTTTGCCCTTTATCCAACCAGCTTCCTTCAGAAGAATTTGGGTCAATGTGCTTTTCAGTTAAAGTTGTGTTCAGAGTTTAAAAACAATCTTACCATTCAGTGATACAATAAATACCTGTCATGTAGGATTCTAAGGTCTTTGCATATATTAATTCATTAATCTCACAATATTAGACATCTCTTACATATTTTATTTCTTAATCCATATAAAACATATTCTGTAATATAAACATTATTTCCCATTTTGTGGATTCTGAAAGTGAAGAAATTTGCAATTTCAGACAAGTGGGAAAGAGCGTTTGTTATGGAAACCTCTTATATGCTATTTAAAAACTCTGGAAACTTCCATTATACTCATCAATCCATAGAGATCTCTACTCTCAGAATAAAAGGAATTTTAAAGATAATTTCCTCCTCCCATAAACGCAATTTAAATGCATGTCCTGGGCTCAGGATGCACTGATTCTTCCAGTCATTTTTTCATTCATTCAATAATTGTACAGACTGTCTAGTTCCTCAGCACAGTGAAACCTTCTCTCCATGTTGTCAGCCTTGGGTAAGATATCTTCCCTGATGGGAACTCACAGCCTCCTATTCACAGGCTCCGAGAAGCCTATTCTGCTGCATGTTTAGGTTTGAGGGTTTTATATTGAGTCCAAATTTATTTCCCTCCAACACTAGTCATAATTTTACATCTGGAATTGCATTCAATCTTTCTCCCTCACAACATCCCCTCCATTATTTTAATTACATATAATAGATAACATATATAATATTTAAGCATTATATATAAGCTAATAGTATGTTATATATAATATATAATACATATACTATATAGTGAATTTCCACTTCCTTCCCCCAAATCTTTTATTCTTGGCTGGCTATTATTTCTCACATGGCTCAGTCTCTTTAGCATCTCAATGATGTTTCTCAGTTCTTTTCATGTCTAAACAATAGTGGTGGTACATGCCTATAATCTCAGTATTTGAGCAGCAGAGGCAGGAGGTACTGCCATGAGTTCAAGACCAGCCTGGGTTGTATAGTGAGTTTACAGCCAATCTGAATTATGTAGGAAGACCACATCTGTAAAATAAACCAACTTTATCTTTTTGAGCCTTTAAGTGTAGTGCTCATGTTTGTACACAAGCCCCCAAGCCTGGCCCATTGTAAGAAGGGCACAGTGTTTTCCACTACTTTTTCTTACTTTTTAGTAAGACTCACAACATTTACAATTATGTGCTTGTGCTGTTTAGTGTGTCCTCTGCAACGCACAGCAAGAGGAATACAAATCCTTTGTGCAAAGACCATGAAGCAATTTTGTTTTCAGAAAAGTACTTTGTTTTCTGTACATACAAAGTATCTAGCACAAGTAAGCATGTAATATATGCTTACTAAGTGATTAAATGACGGACTCAATGAATATCTTGCTACTAAAGTACCGTGTTAATGCTTAAAAGAGCTTGCAGGGCATGCTCTGAATCAGATTTAAGGCAAAACACAGGCATTTACAGGATTGGCCTCCAAATGCTGCCCAGAGTCAAATGCAGATAGTGCCAAAGATCTGTCCAAGCTCTAGAGATCCAAAAGTTCCAACCCAAGACTGGGAGCCCATGACAATGTCCCAGATGAGTCCATGTCAGGAGGGTGAAGGATCCAAGACTGAAGACCACAGAGTTGGCCCCAGGAGATTAAGGGCTTGGCACCAGGAGCTAAGGAGTCTGCCCCAGTGGCACAAAGGCCAGTGCTGGAAACAGGAGTGTGAGGGAGAGCCAGGAGTGACACCCAAGGCAAAGGTGAAGGCCCGAACCCCTCTGAGGGGAGCAGCCCCAGTGCCTCTGAGGAAAATCAGCTGAGACCCTTCGCTGCTGGTCACCTTTCTGTACCATTTGGACAGCAACCATCCTGACAGTGGGCCCTCCATGCCCGGAGCCACGCTGACTGAGCCCGGGCATTCCTCACTCAAGTGGACAGTGAACCAGTTAAACACCGCAGAACTGAACGAGAGCATGCCTGGCTGTCCAAACAGCACAGGAGGAGAGGTAACTGAGACTAACTCGTGTGGTCTGTTTAACTTTTCAGAGAAAATGAAGACCAGACTGGAGGAGCCAATTGTTTGAATATGGTCATACTGAAAATCCAAGATCAGAGCGACCTCCACATGCTCCAGAGCTAGAAACTACATTAGGCAACTTCAACTCTGGCGGAGAACGGCGGCAGTGGCCGTGGGCATCTGTTTCACGCCCTCTGAAAGTTCTTTGTCCTGGGTGCATCTGGACCCTGGGTACAACATGGGGAAGTAGGCTTTGCTGGCAGGCCTCCCCTATGGGTTGAGAGCCACCTCTTGGACAGGGCTGTTTTCAAGGCAGCTCCGAGCCCCTGCAGATTGCTGTTATGTATTCAGGGCTTTTCCTGGGCCCAGATAAAGCTCAAATATTGATTCACCATCTCTCGTCTAAGATCTCCTAAGCTGAGCTGGGAAAGGAGCAGCAAATAAGAAACAGCCAAAGATATACCCAGAGAATTATTTGAGAGAAATGAAATGAAGTGTTGGCAGTAAAATGAAATAAATTCTGGTTTTGTTCTGCTCAAGTTCACCGAGAGGAAGGAAGGAAGCCGAGGCCATTACCTTTCTTAGAAAACAAAGCAAAAGCGCCTGTCGGCTGCCGCTTTCTCCCCTGCGTGTTGCCCATAGATGTGTCTGGCCCAATCCCGGGAGAATTACGGTGCTCAAACCATAAACAGCGCTGATCCACATCCTCCCTGTGAGACTGCGATGCAGGTTCCGCAGTAGTGCTTTACGACTGAGACCAGGGAAAACAGGAGCCCCTAGTCAGATGGTAATGGGCGAGTCTACCTCGTCGTTCCGCGCTATAGATGTGCAAAGCGCGAACATTGTCAACCACTGCTAAACTCTGTGACTCTGCATGCATGCCTCACAGCAGATACTACCCCATTTTTCAGGCAGGGCAATTGAGGTTCAAAGGGTTGCAGTTTTGAAGATCAATCTTCTAACTGCTAAAACTAACTTTCTGCTTTAACCTGACATTCAGTGACTGTGTAATGAGTTAGTAAGTTAATGTTAATCTAAATGTGATCCATTTCAGTTTCAGGTGGAAACACTGCTGTTATTGTACCGCACTCTTTATAATCCATGCCAGCTTTGCCTTGTTCCCACCGTGAAGGTGCCTCCTCTACCAAGAAGCCCTTTGTGTCCTCTCACCCACTGAGTGAGCACAGCAGCTTCACATCTGTCACTGCATCAGATCTCCTGCCCTGGTGAAGTTCTTTTCTTCACCTGTTAACAGACTCTGAGCTCCCTGAGCGGGGAGAAAAACCTAAGTAGCCAGGTAAAGTAGAGCTTCCCTGTGGCTGTACCATTTTAAGGGAAAGACAGACTATGGCTGCAACACCTTATGAATAATAGGACCATGTTTTTCAATCAGAAGATACCAGAGGTTGTTTAAAAGAGTAAAGCTCTCCAGGGGGAGATTTTGTTTTCATTAATGTACCCATGAAAGCAACTGGCAGTATATAAATATAAAGCTCTCAGAAAAATCCCACAAAGAAAAAAAAACTAAACAAAGAAGGCTACTTAATGAATTACAGGAGAGCGGGAAAGATTTGAGGTGCTAGAGTAAAACCTCTGGGGCAACTTAGCAGTTTTATCACTTCCAGGCTTTTGCTCTAGTAATGAAATATATCTCTAGACATCAGTTTTTCCGTCTGAAAACTGGGTATAATAATGCAAATATTTTGTGAGTAGTTGTGGGAATTACTTTTAACACTATGGGTAAAGATTTTAGCATGATGGACCACATAAAGTTTGAACCACTTGATGACAGCTGGTGTTATACAGCTGCATAACTCTTTTGCAACAGGTATGTAAGAATGTAGCAATGTATCTCTCTCAGAAAAAGCTTTACTATTGAAATATGTCCGGAATATTGTCAACTTAATATGCAGGTAAAACATGAAATTCATTTTTCCCAGGGTAAATTCAAGACATATGTAAAGTCTTTCACATACAGAATCAACCAGTCCCTTGAACATAATGTATTTTAAAAATTTATGTTTCATGATAATTTTTATACTGTACTGTCTTTCTATACTACAGACTACATAGGATGTAAATTTTTTTATTCACTTTTTATTTAGCATAATGTCTGGCATACAGTGGATACTTCTCAGTTTTAGCTCTAACAACTAATCTTCAGTGTTTTTAAAAATGTAATTATAGGGCTGGGGATATAGCTCAGTGGAATAAGCTCCTGCTTGGCAAGGACAAGGTCCTGAGTTTGATCCCCAGTACCACAAAAAAAGAAAAAAATATATATATATTTTTATATTTAGTATCTCTCCTTAGAAACTATAAGAATCAGAGACAACTAAGATGGGAAAATAACCTTCCCAAACTATTGGCACACACCTAATTTTATTACTTTCAGACACTGGGACCTCTGAAAATGTAACAGTTTTTGAACTACGACCCAGTCAAGGCAACTGTTCCCTGGGTCTCTACCACTGTGCACAGTTCGAGACCTGTCTTAAGGTCTTCACAGCCGTGCTTGCAGGGGTGCTGGGGGCTGCGCCTCTGCTCACCACTGTGTCCCCAGTGTCTCCCACAGTGTGTCCTGCACAGCCAATGTTCAGTAATCATTGATCCTGAATTTCTTCTATCATCATTATGGTAAAAGAAATGTCATAGGAAAGTCTTACAGAGCTTTTTGTTTCTCAGAGAAATGTAGGTGTCTCATGGATCTTTTGACGTGCAGTTCGCAGAGTCAGAGTACACAAGGAGCAATTGGAACGTGATTGGAGGCAACTGAGAGGCTGGAAGAAAGTCCACTCAAGTTGCGGAAATTCTCACCTGGCAGGAAAGCATACTTCCTGTGGTAACAGTAACGCTGCAGAGCTCAGGCAAGAGCACAGGAGGGTCATGGGTCAGCGGCAGTAGGTGTGGATCTCAGAAATCCAGACAGCTGAGGATACAGCTCAGTAGTAGAGCACTTGCCTACCATGCATGAGACCCTGAGTTCAATCCACAGTACAGGAAAAAAGAAAAGGAAGACATCTAGGCAGCAGTAAGGGAATGAGTGGTCTCTTTATATGGTGTGTTCCCTAAGAACTGACTGATGGGTGAGGAAAGGGTTCAGGCTTCAGAAGACTAGAACACAACAGTCAAGGAGGGTTCCTGTCTGTGCAGAGTGAATTAATTAGACAGAGCTCAGAAGGCAGCACGGCATTTGATATGGACACTGATGAGCTGCTACTTTCTCTTCATGGCACAGACGCAGCTCCAGCATCTCCACTGCAGCTGGCGCCTGCCCCTGCATTGCAGTCGCCCTGGCCCACTGCAGGGGTCTGCTTCGTTCTGCCCACCCCGCCTGTGAACAGTCGAAGGCATGGATCACATACTGTAAGTGTTTTCTCATTCTTTCTTCCTCGCATTTCCTCTCTCCCTTCCTTCTTTAATTTTTCACTCTTTCTTTGATTTCTTTCTTTTCTGGTTTTGTATTCCTGTCTCTGGGACTTAGCTCCGTGCGCGCCTCCTTATTAGATGTTTACCGAAAGATAGCACAGGTCACTGGAGTGACTGGAGTGTGTGAATGCTTTATCCTTCTCCCCAGCTGCCCTTCTGCTTTAGCGGGGCGGTGCTTCACCGCCCCTCGTGTGAAGGCAAGGCGTCCCTGTGGGCTGGAGCAAGGCCACGTGTGCGTGTGGCGATTAAGTGGAAAAAGAACCCTTCTCCACAGTTGGTAGGAGTTTAGATTGGTGAAACCACTGTGCAAATCAGTTTGAAGATTCCTCACAAAACTAGGATTGGAAGTTCCACTTAACCCAGCTCTTCTCCTTCTGGGTATTTTCCCAGAAGAATTAAGCATATACAATATATGTGCATCCATGTTTATAGCAGCACAATTTGCCATAGCTAAATCTTGAAAACAACCCAGATGCCCATCAACTAAGGAATGGGTAAAAAGTTGTGGTATTTTTATACAGCAGAGTGTTACTCAGCTATAAAAAAGAGAAACTCAAGGCTTTTGTAGGTAAATGGATGCAGTTAGAGACCATACTCATAAGTGAAATAAATTGAACCCACATGTGTACACATCATATTCTCTCCCTGGTGTAGGAACCTGAAAGTAAGTAAAACTCAAAACATACAATAGATGACAAGAAAGGGAAAGAAATTGCTCAAAGGGAGGAACAACTGGAATGAGGGAAAGAAAAGAAGTAAGGAAGGCAACATACATATATATGCTTATATCTGGTAATCTGAGCAACTGGTTTGAAGACAACAATATGCAATGTAACAACCATTGGTGAATTCCTAACATGTTGTCTAGTGAAATTCTGCATTATTTCTAATGTTTTATCTAATAATTATTTTTTATTCTCTTTAATGGTTTGAGCAATCTTCCATTCTTACATCTGGTAATCTGAGCAACATAGATGGAGATAACAATATGTAATATAACAACCACTGTTAATTCCTGTTATTTTGTTCTGAAACCCTGTATCACTTCTAGTGTTCTTGCTTTGTTTTGTTTATGTCTGTGATGTTGGTACGCTGCTACTGTTCTTTTTTTTGTTTACTACTCTCTTTAAAATAAAAAAGACTAAAAAGAAAGTCTACAAACTATGAAGAACATAAACCTTTCCCTAACTCGTGGATGTCAGGTATTTTGTCTCAGTGACAGAGATGGAGAGAGGCAGACAGAGACAGAGACAGAAAGAGAAGACCATTAAGGGATGGAAGGCTTTTGCACGGCTTTCTTCAATTCTCAGTTTGTTTCACAGAGATTATTATTCTGAAGCCATTCTCTGTAGTTTTAGTATATTGATTAATGCAATTATCAGCAATAGAAAAAGGATGGTCATATGGTTAACTTGTGTTTTGATTTGGTGCATGTATTCTTTAACATTGTCCAGACAGTCTCTCAGTCCTCCTCACTTGAACTCTAGTAAGTAGATGTTACTATGATCTCCAGCTGGCAGATGAGAAAAGGGGATCCTAAGGGTCAATTATCTTGACCCTATGACTTCCAGGTTCTGGCCTGGGATGATTCTTCTGAGTTACCAGCCACATTGTTTTTACCAAGGTTTCCCAACCTGGTTTCCTGATTCAGAATCCATCTGAGCAGCCAGACTGTAAAGGTGGAATTAATTGCACGATTGCTATAAGCACTTTGACAACACACATAATGCACTTTTCTTTATACAGAGAAAGCAGCAGTGTGGAGAAGTTCGTGTTGTCCCTCAAAGGGAGTCTTCTTCAGTCAAAGTGTTCTTCAGTTTTGTATATTAAAGCTATCTTTAAATTTTCAAGAAGGAAACAAACAAGTGGGGTGGAGAGTATCCTCAGTAAATGCAGATTCCTTAAGCTCTAGTGCCCATCACCTCCCATGCTTCTGTGCGATGTAATGTCTTTTCTTTCTAATCCTGTACTTTTGGATCCTATGCCTGGGTTCATTTTCATTTTAAACTTGGGGTCCATCTGTTTCCACTGAAAATTACAAATATTCTGATGAAGAGCTTGAATACAGAGCTGTCATATAGTTATGGCAAAGCTGTCAAACATCTATTTGAAGACAGAGGACAATTTTAGTGATGTGTTCATATGAGTATGTTACTCATTCAGGGCTGTGGTATAATCAAGAATATTTCTGGAGATCTCCTGCTGGCACTGGGGGAGTTTGTGCACAGACCTAAGGAATAAGTGGGCAGTCATCACACATATGGGAGGAACATTTAGCATCCCTGCATGGAATTTATAATTGGTTCTTCAGATCCCATAAGCTTCACAAGTTTCACAGGCTTTTTATTATATATTTTACTGATCTTCTAAGTTAACAAAAACATGCTTCCAAAAATCTGTTCCTTTGGGTCCCTTTCTTAGAATTTTTTCTAATTTTTGTTTCAAAGTGGCAATTGTTACTATCCTTGGATACTTGAAAGCAGTTATTTATATTAGTATGTTAGTTTTTGGAGCTCTACATTTTGTTTTAAACTAAAAGTTCCATAGTGTAGCACTGAAAGCTCCTCATTACCAGTTTCTCTATTTATAAAATGATGTGAGTATAGCACTGATTTCCTTAAGTTTTTGTAATATTAAATAAGAAAGTTCTTATAGAGAAAAATATCATTCCTAGTACATAGTGAGCTCTCCAGAAAATGTTTGTGTCATGAATGTTTCTAGCAAAGTTCTTGACACACAGCAGATTCTTAAGTGTGTGTGTTAAATGGTGGAAGAAGACAAGAATCAAGGGGAAAGGGTGATTGGGACTTACTGTTCAGGTCACAGCTGAGCTATTGTCCACAAAATTTGAAACAAGGACATTTATTGTTGTAGCAGTGCGGTAGATTGACAACTGATGGTCAACTTGTAACCCCCAGCTGAACTGAGTAAGCATGGTGCTGGGTCTGCGAGGCCCACTGCAGGACTGTTGCCAGCAGCATAAAAGGCAGAATGAGAGAAGAAGATGTAAGCTGTTGGCAGCCTATTGGAAGCAGAGAGAAACTGTAAGGAGCTATTGGTTTTCCTGGAGAAGCTTGTCAAGCTAGCTTTCCTTGTCAAGCTGTTTTCATCCTCCAAGGACCTTGGGACCTTGTGGTCACTGAGAATAGCTTTGGTTCAGTTTGAGGGAGCTCTGGTCCTCACTCTGAGCATTGCTTCCTGGCTCTGGAGAGGAAGATGGTTCACTGCAGTAGCTTGTTGCATTGGCTTCCCTGATGGGAACTTGGTTTTCCTCATCAGAAGAGCTTGGAAACTCACTGTTGCTGAGGATGGCTGTGGTACTCTTCTGGGGAGGCTCTGGTTCTTATTTTGAGAGTTGCTTTCTGGTTCCAGTGCAGATACCTCAGCCTTCTGGCATAGCTCCTTCATCCCACTGGCAAAACTTTCTAGATTCTTCCACTGATCTTTGGGCCTTTCCAATGCAGGTCCATGAAACACGCCTGAATGCGATATTGTTATGGGCTCCAGGCCTCTAGTTGGACTCATGGGAGGCATTGTTATGGGCTCTAGGTCTTCAGCTGGACTCATGCAGGGCATTATCCTGCGATCCAGACCCTCAGCTGGATTCTTTGGTCTTTAGTATGTGGACAGATTTCCTACAGTCTCTTTATATGTGATTATTTGGGTGACTATTATAAATAATCTTATAAAATACGTGCCCTATGTTGTATTGTTTCCCCTTGCAAATAAGGTCCAAACTATGCCACGCAGGCTAATCTATCTTTTACTTTAAAAACTCATCTATTTACATTTTAATATCTGAAAAGAGATTTGTGTTATTTATATTTGATTCTATTTCTATATGCTTGTAGTTGTAATTACCTCATGCTTCTAAAATAAAAACGTTTCATAGAAAACCAGAAAATGTAGGATAATAATACTGCCCACCACTTAATATAAGTTGGAAAGCAATAGTTAAAGAAAAAATTGAGAAGGGAGGGTAGAGATCCAAAGCTATGAGTTGCGGCTATAGATATCTGGGTTATGCAGCAGCCGGGCATGTACACCAGTCCATCCAGAGGAAGCACAACTTGTCTCTGTGTTTTTGCTCTTACTGCTCCCTTTTCTGATATTCACAGAAAGACTATCTGGTTTTAAACTCTCAAAATTCTGTATGGAGCTTCTCACTGAACTCCAGTGAGGTTTAATTCACTGGTGTTTCTTTTCCTTTTGAGGGGAAGGTTGTTGCTATGTAGTTCTGGACTTGAACTCACAGAGATCCTTCTGCTTTATCTCTGCAAATTCTGGAATTACAAGTTCGCATCACTATGCCCAGCTTACTGGTATTTTCAACTTCCTTCTTGAAGTTCAGCATGATTAAATGGTGAAACTGAAAGACTGGGCAATTTTTAGACAGTACTTCAATTTTTAGCAGTTTTGGTCAGTGGGTGGGTGGGTATAGATCAGCACTTTTTGTTTTAACCAGAGAAGCTTGTGGAGTACAGAGGAAGCTGGACAAGTGCACCATAAAACAGTGCCCCTTCCCACTGTTCAGTCAAAAGGGTAAGTTGGAGAGCAGCCTGCGTCTGATGTGAGAACCATGTGCACCCGTCTAGCAGGCTGTAGGTGGGCTGCAGTTTAGTCTGTCAAATCAGTCACTGCTTGCACTCTACAAAACGATATCCAACCAAGAACAACTTTATTAGCATACTTTATGACTACATATTACCCTCCAGGATTCAGCATGGTTGTAGATAATTACAACTTAGCAGGACACATGGTGGATTCTATAATTTGGCCATGTGCCCTGCCAACTACCAAGTGGGCTTCTCTGACAAGAATGCCTAGAATTTCTTTGGCAGTGTTCACAAGGGAAAGAAGTCTCTAGCTACTGTAAAAAATAACTGTACTTTTCACTTTAAGAGGCATGAAAGCAAAATGCTACACCAGTGAATTACCACTTGCTCTGGAGGACAAATAGAAAAATTATTCAGAATCCACAGATTGAAGATTAGTATCAGAAATCTGTTATCTTTAGCTATTTCTACTATGTCACCCTTTCAAATATTGGGTCAAACATATTTGTTTCTGAATACTTCTGAAACAAAGTTGCTTTTAAAAGCTGAAAATATCAACTATCTACGTATTTTTCTAACTGGTGAGCCGTCTACACAACAGCAATTTACTTTAGCCCTCTATGTACTCACGAACCTTCTAGACAATGTAGGAATGCAGAGTTGAAACTTCATGCTCCTTAAAGTGAAAGAACTGAAAGAAATACAAGTCTTCAATTTGTAAAGCAATTTGGAAGTTCTTAGTCTAGCTATTGTTAGAGGAAACAGTCTGGGAGATAAAACTGAATTTGTAAAAGAATTCACTGCCTTAAAAATGTACAGAATACGATGTTAAAAATTATAAAACTAACGTGCTAAGGAATATCAGGTTGTTGAAAGACTACTTTGAACTAGAGTTATAAGGAAATACTTCACCACTGGAAATACCATTTATTTGGTTCTCAAAAGCTTATACTATAGACTGAATGGTAACCCCAAAATATATATCTGTGCACTAACTCACAGAAGGTATCAATATTGTTTTATATATTTAAAGAGAAATTGTTACTTTATATGACAAAACATGATTATGTGAAAGATTTTAAGAGGATAAGTTTGTCTTATATTATCAGAATTTGCTATGCTTTGTGTCTGGATGTCCCCAAACCTCACGCAGTCATGGGTTGTACTTATAGAGTTTGTGATTGATTCATGGTCCAATGCTGGGATTATGGGTGTGAGTGCCATACCAGACCTGGAGCAGGTAGCTCGCCTAAAATATAAAGGAGGGAAAGACGCTTGCTCTTGCCACCCCTCCCTTTTGCTCTTGTTGCTTTTGCTGTTTTCCATCACCATGAACCTTTGCCCTCTGCCATGTGCCACTCTGCCCTGGAGCCATCCCAGTATGGACTGAAACCTCCACAAACTATAAGCTAAATAAACCTTTCCTTCATTAACTGTGGGTGTAGGATATTTTGTCTCCACAATGAGAGTAATCAAGGCGTTCCTAACTTCAAAAATTAGGATTCTTATAAAAATGACTCCAAAAGATATTTTGTAAGAGAAAAGAAAGGCAAGGTAATCAAGACTGGCAATCAGAAGCCAAGAATAGAGATGTAGTGACATGACCCAAGAAGTGTTGACAGCTATTAGAAACTTGAATGGTAAAAATACATCCTCTCTCAGAGCCTCCCCAAAGCGTGCACTGCTCCCAACACCTCAGTGTCACACTCATGAGCTCCTGAATTCTGAAAACTAATTGCTATTGTTTTAAGCCACCCAGTTTGTGGTAATTTCTCACAGCAGAAATTATTATGGTAAGTGCTCATGTGCTCATGATACTAATATGGAAAGATAGGCATTTAAATATGTGATTAGAAAGCAACAACATCTAAGGTGGCGAGAGCAAAGTGAAATGCATGGAGACAAAGTATGTTTGTGGTCCAAGAAGTAATTTATTGTGATCAGGCAGATAAGAAAATAAATAATAAATTAATCAATCTTAGCTGAGTGCAGCATGTCTTGTGTATGCCAAGTGCTCTGTCTACTTTGCTGTGATAGTTCTCACATCTCCTCCATGTTTCTTCATCTTTTCCAGACACAGAATCTGAAGCATGGAAGGGTTGAGTAATGTGACAAAGTCTGCAAATCTAGGAAGCAGTCAGACTGCATTTCTGACACTGCCCACACCCTACATCTCTAGTGCTTGATTACAAAGGACGTTCCTTTTCTGCTCTCGTTGTACCTCGTGCTCAGGTACCAGAGCACTTACCACAATGTGTTATGATTTTGTTCTATTTACCTGTTTCTTGTACCTGACTGTAAAGTCTATGAGAGATCAGATCATATTTTTCTTGATTGTCAGTGCTTTAGTAGGCCTGGCACAAAATAAATTCTCAGTAGACCTTCGTTAAACTGGTGGGTATCATAGAGCTCTGTGCCAGCATTCACTACATGGGTCAGAAGTATTTGTCTTTCAGCTCAGGAAATGTGAAAGTCCTCCCATCTTCCCCATGTCACAAGGCTTTCCACTCTGAGTGAAACTTGTGGATATTGCATGAGTGCCCAAGCTTAGGAACAATCTGCCATTCAGGCCAGGTTCCCTGCATCCAATCAGCATGGCTTGCAGAGCTGCAATTCCTTGTACTATCATCTAGACCCCCATAAGAAAAGGAAACCACCAGCATTGTCCTCAATGATGCTTCCAAATCATTTGAAGAAAATTAAGCACACCATAGATGTCTCAGTTGTTTTACCTCCTAAGTAAAGGATAATGATTCTTAGTAGGTTTTGCTGTTTGTGTTTCTCTAGGAAAATGATTCCTTATTTCTTCAAAGCCAGGATTTTCCAAGTAGTAGATTTCTAGTTATTATCACTCCAAATTAGGACAAAACTATAGTTGTCACCTCTACTGTGGAATATGGCTTTTGCTCCAGATGTGGGGATAAAGCCTGTGCTGAGGAAAAGGTAGTCTGTGAAGGAGTTTTCATCAGAAGTGGTAACAGAGGGCATGCACCGTGGAGGGTGCCCTCCTGTGTCCAACAGCAGGGAGTCACTTCTGATGGCAAATAAAATCAAGTTATGAACCACGTGGTATGAGAGAAAGTTTGGAGGGGTTTTAAGTAGAACAACTGTGAGAAATTCCAAAGATGAGAGAGAGAGAGCGAGAGAGAGAGAGCGAGAGAGAGAGCGAGAGAGAGAGCGAGAGAGAGCGAGAGAGCGAGAGAGCGAGAGAGAGAGAGCGCGAGAGACCGAGAGAGCGAGAGAGCGAGAGAGAGAGAGCGCGAGAGAGCGAGAGCGAGAGAGAGAGCGAGAGAGAGAGAGCGAGAGAGCGAGAGAGCGCGAGAGAGCGAGAGAGAGAGAGAGAGAGAGAGAGAGAGCGAGAGAGAGAGGGAGAATAAGGCAGAAAGATACTTAGCACTATGTCACCAGAATTTGCATGGATCACTAGGTGATCACTAACAATATTTGTGTCATAAACTTGATAATTTTCTGCAATAAGCACACATCCATATATACCTATACACAACAGCACAGTACAACATGAAAAAGATAGAAAGGATGAAGAGAACAAAATGAAGAGGGTGAATCCATCAAGATAATGAGTCTGATTGTTTTTTCTTTCATGCCTAGAAACCTCCAGTGTGTTTGAAAGAATTTCAAAACATCTGACCACCACAGTTCCCACACATCAACTCTTGCCCGTATTCTGTGTGTTCCTCTTTCACTATTTATTTTTTCTTGTATTGTTCTTTACTACCATCTTTTACTGCAGCTCGTTCACTTGCAAGCTGATTATGCTAGACTGAGCAGGACGTTATTGCATTCCCAGAAGGCACAGTTCTTTTCTTACCCTGTTATTTTCACATAGAGTCTTCTAAAGATGGATATTCAAATATCTCTCTTCTTCTCAGAACTTCCATTCTGTTTCCATTGCTTAAGGACCAAGATAAGTTAATATCACTGATGTATTTATTTATGGCAGACTTTTTCTTATCATATAGAAGTTATATCCCTCCAATTCCTTTTATTTTTCTACCTGTCTGCTTAACAATGGCAGCTTGGTAAATGCAGGATGCTTTTTGTATGGCAACTATCACAGATTTGTAAAATAAATGATTTCCTAGTTAGAGCTGATTTATATGAGAATGCTTTGCCAGTTACAAATAAACTCATAAGGTATGCTTACAATTAATTGGAACAATTAATTTTTTAGTAAAACATTAAAGTTTATGCAAAATATGAGTTTTTATTTCTCACGCAGTCCTCTTTATTGCAGCACTCTGCTCGCTGATGAACCACCATGTCTCACCTGGCTAACTGCTGCAGCTTTGTGAGAGTCTTGCTGCCTTGAAGTCCTTATCTGACCTACAGTTACAGGGATCTAAATCTCAGCCCTAATTGTGCTCACTGCTACTTCAAACACTTTAATATCTTCCTTTTGTTCATAGAAGAAAGCTCAGAAACGTCGCTCAGAAGATCCTGCAGCGTCTGCTCACAACTGGACTTTCCATATTCTTCATTTTCTGGCCAGGTAACCTGCTCTTGCTATTCCTCTGTCACCTGCCTGCATGAACATCACACATCCCATTCCATGGTTAGCACTTACACTTTAGGAATTTGACCCAAGTCTTATATAACAGTTCCCCTATCCACTATTTAGACCTGTGCTTTTATTTACAAGATATTCTCTAAGGCATCATGTACCACTGCAGCTTTACTGCTTGCTCATTTTCTGCATAAATTCGATGAAACTGTAGGATTCATAAGGGCAAAGATCATGCCTTTTTCACCACTAACACAATGGTCTGAGACAAGAGGACATTCAATGGATAGTAACTGAATTGAATATAGTACAGTCTCAGTTTACAGAATCTATTGAGACACATTTTATAAAAGATAAAGTTGTGAATGGAAATGGCACCTTCCCATTTAATATCACTAAACTGGCAGCCCAAAGATGATAGAACACCACTTGCAGAATTTGTTTTGTGTTTATCCAATTGACAGAAACACAGAGGGAATCACTTACAAAAAGGAATGGCTTACTTATTCCTGGATCCATTCCTAGACTTGAATGATTTTGAAAAATTTGGAAGCTTCATGATATGATTCTTAATAAAAAATAATATACTATACTTATTTGAAGACCATTCATGTGATAGCCATTTTAATATGGATTTTTCTTATCCTACTAACCATGGAAAAACGTTACCATTAATCCTTTACACGAGGAGGGTGGGTTCAGAGTAGCTCGCTTATGGATCACAGTGTTAGTACACACAGAGCTGGAAGTCAGACGGGGCTGTCTCTTGCTCCAGAGCCTTTGCTGTTTTATTTCACCGCATCCTCTCTAAGGGCTTCCTGAACATGCAGACTGGTAGGTAATGTGGCAGAGATGGAAAATCTGTCTGAAACCTAGAGAATTTTTTTCCTTCTAACAGAATATTGGGAAAGTAAGTCTATCCATCTCCATTGTACTTGTTCAAACATAAATCAGCACTTTTCATTTGTGAGCCTACTGTTTTGGCCAGGATGAGAAATAAATAACTTGTTCGAAAAGTTTTAAAGACAGATAAAAGTCTGTGCTTTAAAATTCGTGTTCACCAACACCCACTTAACAACCAGCCTTGAGACCGAGCAAAGGGCCCATTAGGATCGCAGGCACTGCCGCTGCAACAGCTGCTCATTATGAGCCACAGCACCAAAGCACCAAGTGTCTGTGATATATTAAAATAAATTCTTTTCTCCCTGACCCGTGACATATTAGGTCATCCAAGAGGAGGGCTCCTGGGAATAGCTCAATAAGCTGAATGAAAAACCAAAGTTTAAAGATCAAGCTGTTACAAATGGGAAACTTCCTATTTATACTAAATGACCAGTGATTTTTTTATTGCTTCTCTGTCCTATGAATCAGTAAGTCCTGACTGCATAATTCTCCCTGCTCTTGTGGTTCTTGGAAAGGACTGCTAGTGAGGGCAGCTGACTGGGTGAAAGTGAGATGCACAGGGCAGTGCCTTCCCTTCTGTGGCGCTGTTCACACAAGTGTGCCGGCTCACTCGTGGCACAAGGGAGCTCCTGCTAACTCTTGGTGCTCAGGAGCAAGTACTGAGCATCAAAGTCTTAGCAAAAGTAGAAGTATAACATTATGTGAAAAATATCAATAATTTCAGATATTTTTTGTACCACAGCTAAAGGCTTTAAATTATAACTTTGAGAAGGGTAGGGTAATCCCATAAGGCTACTTGTGCTGGCCTATAAGAATATGTGTAGTTCATCTTTAAAATATTTGTGCTGTTTTTAATAGTTACACCTTGGAAGTAACCCAATTGCCCAACAAGCAATAGATGGATAAAAAGAATGTGGGACTTTTTTATACAGTAGAGTATTGCTCAGCCATAAAGAAAGATAAAATTGAGACACTTATAGCTAAATGGATGGATTTGAGACTATAATCATAAGTGAAGTAAATCAGACACACGTTATCTCTCTGATGTGAGAAAGTGAAAATGTAAAATAACAACAAAAGTGTACAACAGACATGGAGATGTAGGAAGAAGTGTTCAAAAGGAAAAGGGCACTAGGGAGGGAGGTGAGGGAAAGGAAGGAAGGTAAAGAAAGCAGGAAGGAAAGAAGGATGAAACAAAGCTGATCTTTGGATGGGGTGGGCAGGGTATGAATGGGGGAAAAGAAAACCAGGATCCATCCTGCACAGACACAAGTTCCCTAGAATGAACGCAGTAATCATGGATACCTAAACTGTACCAATAAAATTAAATAGACTACAAAGCGAAATATATCAAACACCTCTGCTTTGTGTGATTGGCTAAATCACTCAAGTCATTTAGGGTAACTTCTTAAACTAGCCACTTATTTCTTTTTTCATGTAACTTTCAATCAACAATTTATTCTTGTGGTTCACTTTTTGTTTTTTTTTTTAATTAACAAACACAGACATAAATGAAACAACATGAAAACAATCCAGCATTTCAGACAAAGTGAAAAGAAATTAACAATGGTGGCTGTATTACATACTGTTATCTTCATATTGCTTACTCTGATAAGCAAACACAAACATGTAAGAATGATCAAACAATTAAATATCAAATGTTCCTTTCAAGAAAGCAACAGAAATTAATATTACAATCATAGTGGCTATCTTGTGTGTGTGTATATAAATATATATTTTCTCCTTTCTTCTTTATTTTCTCCTGTCCCTCATCTCAGTCATTCTTTCCTTTTGAGCAGGTTTTTTCCCTTTCTCACTATCTATTATATCTCATTTTTTGTTATTTTGAGACAGCTCTGAAAATTCTCTGTAGTTCAAGCCTGTCCTTGATCTCAATATATAGCATAGGCTGGCCTCGAACTCAAGGCAACGCTCCTGCCTCAGCCTCCTGAGTGCTGGGATTATGGGTGTGCATCATCACAACGAGCTTGTCTGTGTTATTTTTAAATTGTGGAATATATGCGATAAAATTCTCCCTCCTATTCTGTTGCTGATCTTATAAGTTCTTACCCACTGTCACAGTCATCACTTTAATTTTTAAATGTACATTAAATTGCTTTATATGTATATACACGAACAAAAAGATTTTCCTTATTTTTATTAATAAAAGTACTGTATTTACATGCTGTGGAAATATCATTTTCCTTTAAACATGATGACGTACCTTGGAAGTCATCCCATACCACTGTTCAGACTGCTTCATCTTTATCTGTCAGAGCTGTATCACATTCCGTTAGAGCTGCACCATAATTAACGGCCCCAGTCCCAACTGATGGGTAATATAACTCATTCCAGTGTTTTGGTACTGCAAATTATGCTGTAAACGTGTCCCTGTATGTGCAGGAGTATCTGGGGAAAATATTTGTAAAACCAAAATTTCTAGCTCAAAGGTACATTTACTTGTAGTTTTGGTAGATATTTTCAAATTGCTCTTCGTAGGTATTTTACCAATAAATGTTTCTATCAGCAAGGTGTGAGAATTCTTGTTTATCCACCATCCGAAAGTGTTATTCAAAATTTCATACTTCTAAGCCTTTGACAGGTGAAAACTAGATCTCAATGTAATTTTCATTGGTATGTTTATTGTGAGAAGCTGCATTTTGGTACTTAAAATTCATTTGTATTTCCTTTTCTGTGAATTGAGTGTTCATATCCTGTGCTGTTTTCATTTATTTTATTTTTAACAGCGATTATTTTTCCTGTGTTTAGGAGCATCAGTGTTATCGAGGTGATGTGTAAGCTGCTCACGTTTTGTCCAGTTTCCTCCCCCCCTCAGCGGCTCCTTCCCTCCCTCCCTCCCTCCCTTCCTCCCCTTCTTTCATTCTTTCCTCCCTCCCTCCTTCCTTCCTTAATTTGCTTTGACATCTAGTAATAAACACTCTGTGTTATGACCTGGTTTCTATAAATCACTTCTCTTTCCAATATAAAGGGAGAATTCTTTTGGGTCTTTCCGACTTCTTTCAGGTTTCCAGTTTTACTCTTAATTCTTGCATCCATTTGGAATTTACGTTGTTGTATGACATGAAGAATTCACTCACCTTATGTTCTTTTGCAAAAACATCTTCATTCTTTTAAGCACTTTGAGCCGACCATTCCTTCTTTTCCACTGTAATTGGAGAGACGATTATTATTATCACACCCAAGTTTACCTGTGTATGGGGTTTCTTTTTTAATGTTGCAATTCTTTCCTATTTCTCTTTTCCCGTAAGAGATTTAACTGCTTTTTACTATAGCTGTTTAATAATTTAACTGAATATATTATTGGGGTAGTTCACTCAGAATTTCTTTGTATATTTCTTCAAATATATTTCTCACAAAAGACGGCATATCTATGTCTAGCTATCTATTACCTATCATGTATCTGTTGAGAGAGGAAAGAGAGGAGACAGACAGAATACACCACATATGTATAGTGTTACTAAACTTGTTTAATTCTTCCCTTTCCCTTGTTCCAGTGACAGTAAAGCAAGCACAATTTTATTGCAATCTTGCAAATACTGTGAATGTATGTGATACTTGCAGGAAAACCAACATCTTCGTAATACTTTGCCCTCCAATCCTAGAAATGCTGCTTGCTTAACATATATTTTTCTTCTTTTGCATTTTTAATACTGACTTAAAATTTTACTAACAGAGTTTACACATTTATTATGTATCTCTGCAAGTCTTCTTTATTTTCTTGCTATTTTAAGTAGAATTTTTGTTCCATCATATCTTCTAGTACCTCAAGTATAGTATTTATTGATTTTAGTGCATTGTTATTTTTTTACTTATCAATCTTTTTTGAAAACTCAATATTTGTACTACATTGTTCAATGAAATTCTTAGATTTTACAGATATATGATCACATCATCTGGTCATGCTTATGGCCCCTCTCACTTGCCCGAATGCCTTGGCTATTTCCTTCCATGTAATATCAAATGAAACTAGTGTAACAGGCATTTTTGTTTTCAGTTTTGCACATTATGTCAGCTTTATTTGTACAGATTCCAATATGCAGTACTTCATTAATTTTCTTTTCTAGAGATTCTTTATTATGGTATTGTTTCTACTTGGAACCGAGAGTTTAAAATAGTGTCGATTTATATCAATTTTATTTTAGTTTGATATTTCTAAATGTTTGTAGAGCTAGTTCGCAGTTTCATAAGTTTGCAAACATTTATGTATTTGTGTAGCAACCACTGAAAAAAGCATCAAAAGAGTTCCATAATCACCCAAAGGACCCTCATACTACCCTTTACAGAAATAGCTCTCTCTTGTCAGTAACCCCTGGCATCCAGTGACAAATTTTCCATTACTGTTCTGTCTTTCTTTTACTGTAAAATAAACTAAATATGCAAGACGTTACCCTCTGACACCAGCGCTTTTTACTAAACAATGTCTTCTAGATTCACCATATTCTCTGCATATATCACTATTTTCTTCTTTGTAAAGCTCTACAGTTTTGCATTTTATCGATGTACCAAAGATTGTTTATTCAAACGATCTGCAACGTTATGTGTAAATGTTTGCTATGGTAAATAAAGCTGCTAAAACATTAGAGTACTGGCTTTGTGTGAATTTAAGTTTTCATATCTCAGGGGTAAATATCCAAGAGCGGAATTGCTGGACTGTTGGAGAATTATATGCTTCACTTTATAAGAAACTGCCTGTATTAGTCAGGAATCTCCAGAGAAATGAAACTGAGAAGATGCATGTGAGGGGGTTGTGGTGGTGGTGGGAGAATGGCTTTATTATGAGGAGCTGGCTCACAACTATGGAAGATAAGAAAACCAGATGCTGAGTTTAGCAGGCTATAGAAAGAAATTACAATTCAAACCCAAAGGTATCAGCTGGCAGAAGGCCTTCATCTTGCTTGGTTTTTGGCCTTTGTCCCATTAAGGACTTCAAACAATTGGATGAGGTTCATACACATTATAGAGGATAATATGCCTTATGCATGAGTGTCTACAAATACCCACATATTTAAATACTTATTTTATGCAGAAAGTTGCTCACGGAATCACCTATGATGTTTGGTCAAATACAGTGGCTCTGTGGGTGTGCAAATTGATGTAGCAAATTAAGTATCCATCACACATCATTTTTCACATCAGAAAGAGAATCAACAGGGTGTGTGCCTGTGTGTGTGTGTGAGAGAGAGAGAGAAAGAGAGAGAGAGAGAGAGAGAGAGAGAGAGAGAGAGAGAGAGAGAGAGAGAGAGAGATTTTATTCTACATCCTTGTTAGCATTTGACATTGTCATTGGTGTTATTTTGGCTTGGAATTAGCCTTTCTAATAGGTAATGATATAAAACTTTGGTGAAGGGTCTGTTTTGGACTTTGTCCATTTGTTCCTACTGCAGAATTTATTTTCTTATAATTGACTTTTGATAGTTCTTTATATATTCTAGAAAATTCTTAGATATATGACTAAGAAATACTTTCTTGCAGTTTGTATCTTCATATTAATTTCTAAGGCTTTCTGGAAGGCTAAACGTTTTACATTTTGAGGAAGACATTTTATTTGTGCTTCCTTTTTTGATTAATTGTAATCTTGGTGTCACTCCAGAGAACCTTCTGCTTAGTCAGTGCTCCACCCCTGTGATGAGATACTTGAGGAAGTCAGCAAAGAGATGCTTGAGGAAGTCAGCATAAATGAGGTAGAGTTTCTTTTGGCTCCTTGGACTGGCTTGGATGGTTTTAGCCCAGTTGACTGACTCCATGGCTTTAGACATGAAGCAGAGCAGCAGCATCAAGGTGAAAAGGAGCAGTGAAATACACCGCACATTTCATGAAGTCTGGAGGAGGCAGAGAAGAGCAATCCCTGCTGTATTTCAGCCAGACCCACAGCCCGTGGGACTGTACCCCCCACATTCAAGGCAGAGTTCCTCCTCAGTTTGCTGCCTCATGTGCCAGAAGTTTCATAGATACACTCAGAAATGTGCTTTGCAATTTCCTGTGTGTTTGTCAATTTAAGAAAGTTGAGCATAAATATTAAGTATCAAACCAGGTCAGAAGGTTGTATAGGTTACACATAGAAGCATATTTTATTTTGAATTAATCTTTGCAAAATATGTGAGATTTGGATGAAAGTTCATTTTTTAGATATAGAAGCCTAATTGTTAAAATACTCTTTACTGAAGAAATTATCCTTTTTGAGTTAAATCACTTTTACACCAGGTTTATTTCTAGATACTATATATCATTTACACTGACGTCTATGTTCCTATCTCTGTTAATACTAAAGCTTTATTTACTTGTCTTGATTTGACTGTTAGAACTTCACAGTAGTTCTTAAAAGTGAATGGTTTGTTTCTCCAATTTTGTTTTTCTCTTTTGAAATATTTCCTTTGCTCCTTCATGTAAACTCATAACTTGCCTTTATCATAAATGAGACCTACATTTGTCTAATCCTTATCTCCACATAGTTTCCTGTGTTCTTATGTTTCTACCTTTGCTTGAGGTATTTTATTTACTAATGTATCCTTCTCTGTCATTTTTTATCGAACTTCCACCCATGTGTCAAAATGTAAATGAGATCTTTGAAGTGTCTCACTATACGTTTCTTGCTGGAATAGCATTAGACAACATGCATCATGGCACTGAGTAGATGAAAGAATCAGAAAATCAGTCCACTCTCATCCTGGAATTTTTGGCCAGAACAGGAGAAGTTGAAGTAGAGCTTTGTGTCCATGGAGGTCCCGCTGACTTCGTCTCAGCAGTGTGTTCCTGATAAGAGGACTGCACGGATGAAAATGCGTGCACAGATGTGTTTGCATTTCCAGGACAAAAAGGATGTAGAAGGCACTGAGGAGACAGCAGCGCAGCACCCGCCTGGCAGAGCAAGGTCCTGCATTTGGTTCCCGGTAAAAACATTTATGTATATGGTTAGAACTGACAACAGAGGTCAAAAGTGGTAGTGAAGAACAATGTATTCTTTTGAAGTGTGCTGTCCAGACGGATGACAATTTACCCTGTGTAAGAGTTGGCATTTCCATGTCACTAAATCCACTCAAACTTCTTGAAGTTCTCCATGGTAAGGTCAATGTCAGACCTATTCTTTCGACGAAGAATGAAACACAGAA
The DNA here is from genome assembly GCA_004027595.1 of Dinomys branickii. NCBI lineage: Eukaryota > Metazoa > Chordata > Mammalia > Rodentia > Dinomyidae > Dinomys > Dinomys branickii. The sequence continues at coordinate 28,843 of PVLD010000377.1, read as the reverse complement.
TATTGTATTCACTTCACTCCCTGCTCAAACAGAAAGGAAAGGGAAATAGCATGTCCTGAGTATTAATTTGTTAATGCTTTCTACAATTAACACAGAAGTATTGCTGCATTCTGCCCGAAAAACCAGTGTTGACAACCAAGATAGATGTTATTATCAGTATTGTGTACGTTAGTAAAATAAATCTTGGGAATTTGATTTAGGCTGTTTAGGCCTATCAGTTAAAACAAACTCCATGAACCCAGGGCCACTTGTGGGCAGAGGAAGAAGCAGCTGTGGGGGGTGTGTGGTATGTGGAGCATGTGAGGAGGGATGTCTTGTGGTGACAGCATTGAGCTCCCAGGGCTGTGAACTGTAAAGTGGATTTTTCATCTTTGGAGAATACTTTTCGGTTAACTAATAACTAAGTTTATATCTAAGATTTGTTAGGTTTATTTGTAGAACACATTTGTTTCTTTGTTAAGTTTTCACATTTCCTTGAAGGAAATTTGGAATAGACTGGGAAAGTTTGTTTCCCTGTAGAGGAGAAAGTTGAAAGAATGTGGCAGAGAAGAAGGTGAGCAGCACAAGGAGGAGCAGAGAGAAGGAAACCAGGGCAGCCGGGTTCTATCAGAGCAGGCTGAGCTACTGTTGTACCAAGTGACTGGGAAGGAATTATTGGTTTTTAAAAATAATTTTGTGGTATACTCTTAAGGTATTTGGCCTTTTTATATACTTATATTTAAAACATTATTTTACTAGCCCTTATCCTTCATAATCTGGAGCATTTTGGGGATAAGCAAGCAGGATGTACAGAAGCAGAATATTGGGCAGTTATTTACTGGTGCTTATAATATGCATCACAGTGACCAGCTGTTTCTAGGAGACAGAAGTAACAGGAACTATAACAGGAACTGTTATTACTTGGGCAACAGAAGTATACTGGCTGAGGGAAGCATTTTTCTGCTACATTTCCCCCTCTTTTAATTTCCCTGGCAAGTCTTTGCTGGGCATGTTACACATAACAAGGTCCAGCTAGAAGCAGTAACATTCAGTGGTCCTAGGATGGGCCCTAGCTAAGGTCCCCAAGACTGAAAGCTTTCCCATCAGGTGCTTGTGGTTTGTTACCCTTATTATAGGGTTTTTCCTTAAGGTGAATCTGACCAGGGACTGAAAGAGTTAATCTGACTTAAGAGAGTGTTCCACATGCATTGTATGATTGTCTCATCTTTGTCATTTGTAAGTCTTACTGGTTATTTCTATTTTTTCAGGGCAATCATTCTTAGAGCTAAGGCAAAACTACAATACAATACCAAATACACATGTAAGCTGAAATGAAAGCAAGGACTTGGATAAGCAGCCTGAAAAGACACAAAAATGAAGGGGAGCAATGCGCTGAGGTGTGCAGCAGTCCTGTGAACGGCGTCCTCAGGCTTCAGCCTCGAAAGCACTGGTCAGCATCTTGAGTGGCCAGAGCAGGGCTTTGAGTGTGTCTTCTCTTCGGAGAGAGCTTCTGGCCCAGGTAAATTCTCCAGAACTCTGGAATGGTGGATCTAAGGCTGGATTTCTGAAACTTGTAGAGGTAGTTAATAGGCATCTGGGTTATACGTGTATATAGGGGTGTCTACATGTATGGTTTGTCCTTTAATTAAACTAATTACAAGGTGCTCCTGTAGGATTATCTATTATTTTTTAACTCTTTCAGAACTTTATGGCTTGTATGCTGTATGTAATTTTCTATTTAGTTATTTCACTTACAAATTCAGACCCATGGTTGCTGTCAGGGGTCAAGGGGAAGCCATATCTAGGAATGATTTTTTTTTTACAGCAGGACCCTATGAACTTTTGCTGTCCTCTCAGCTCATGTAGGAAATGTGCTGGGCTAGCCTGAGTAGGTTCACATAGATGCCAACAGGTATCTATTAGGTCTTATAAGGCTTTACTTTAGTGAAGTCTATCTGTAAGCTGGGTGGAGGTCAGAGCCAGCGACACAGATGCTGAAGCCTGAGCTGGCTTCAGGAACATGGGTGCCCCTGCTTGAACTTGCAGAACATACAGTGGGGGCATGTCTGGCTCTGGTTGAAAGTATTTCTGTCTAGGGTTAATGTTTTAGTCAATTGGATTCCCACAGGGGAGTTAGGCCTCTGGACTGGATTATTTTGAGTGCAAATTCGACATCATTGGTGGCAGGTTTCCTGCAGGGGCACTTTGGCCAAAATAACTTTTCCCAAGGGGACCAGAGCGTATCAAGCCTGTCAGACTCCATTCCTAACAGAGCTACTTCCATATGTAAACAGGGTGCACTCAGCATCTGTCATAGGGTTTATTTTAAGTCTGGTTAGCTCCAGATCAATTTATCAGTCAGTGACATAGCAGCCACGGTCTGGTGGGCTTAACTTAGTGGGCAGGTATGTGGCAGGATTGACTGGTCTATAGTTATTAAGGAGGTCCACTACAGCATGTGATACCTGGAAAGTTAGGTCTCAGCCTAAGACCAGTTTGTCAGATTTTTTTTATCAGAAGGGCAGTGTCTGTAGGGCACAGAGGCAAAGGGGAGAGGCAATTCTATGTGAATGGATTCAAATATTTTCACAGGTAGGTCACTGAGTGTTCCCAGGAGCTGACAGTCAGAGTAAACATCTTCGTAGGCACATGTCATTTACAGATTTGTGCCTTTTCTCAAAATATCTTATAAGCAGTTCCTGCCAGATATTGCAGCAGAGCTTTTGTGTTTTTTCAGAAGGCAACTTGAGTGTCATTAATCAGAAATGCAGTGACATTTTGTGCTGGGAAATTAGTGAGGTCAGTTCTGCAGGCTCGTTCAAAAGAGGATAAATAAGGTTTTTCAACCTTTGGGGTTGAGTCCAAGGGAGTTAACCTTTGAGTTTAGAACTGAAGTCTTTCCATTCAAAGGTGAAGAGGGGCTGGCTGACAGGAGCCAACCAAAGGCCAAGGAGGGCATGCTTTATGCCCAGGCAGATATACCAGAAGGCTGTGGGCAGAAACATTTTGTGGTTTAGAAGCCTCATTTTTTCTCTTGGGGGACAATTACAGCAAGCATGACAGGCTGTGTGAGAGAGAAGGTGATGGAAACTTGGCCACATCTGTTGCTAGGGCCTCTGCAAAGATAGCAGGAGAGATTTTAACTCCTTGTGGCAACTGAGTAGTTGTGTCTTGTCTCAGTATCTTCCCAGCTGAAGGGAGTTAGAGGAGCAGCTCTCACACAGAGAAGGCATCTTTTAAACCAGGTGGCATCTGGAGGTATGGATTGGAAACACAGACTGGAAAAACAGTGTATGGATTGCAAACCACAGAGTGTAAGTTGATGGCTGTATTGTTGATGGCACAGAGATCTTGCACTGCCTGTAAATCACCACTGGGCACTTTTACCAGTAAGAGAGGATTGTTCCAAGGTGATTAACAGTGTATCAGATGCCAAATTGTGCTAGGCACCTGATATGCAGCTGAATGCCTGTTTGTGCTTCCTATGACATAGGATATGGGAGCCTGTTTGATGGCCAGACCCAGAGGCAAGTCTTTAGCTTCTATACAACTGGGAGTGGAGTTTTCAGAACTTTAGGACTGTGGTTATCTGTCTCGGGCTAATGCAGGCATCATCTTCCTCTTGGGGAACAGAGTTGAAAGTGTACAGGTAAATAAGAGGGAGGCTGAATATCTTGGTGCAAAGGAGATGGTTGCTTCTAACTTTAAGAGGAGGTCTCTTCCCAGAAGTGCTATGGGCAGATGTTCTCCCGGGTTGCAAGTTTGTGTGGCAAAAAGATGAGAGGCAAAAGTCTTAGTTGCCCAAGTGATGGTAACTTTCTTATGACAGGAAACTTTTGAAGGCAAAACGTTCTATTCTATTGTCCACCCGGAAGAAAGAAGCCCAGTTTGGTCTAGTCTGAGGCTATCAGACTGCTGAAAGAGTTGTAGTCAGAAGGAGCTGCTGAGAGTCGTCTCAAATGGGCATTAGATAATGCCATCTGCCCAGGATAAGCATGTAAGCATATCTGTGAAGCAGAAGGCTCTGGGGAGCCTCTGTGGCTTAACACAGGCAATGATTAGCTGAAACTAGTTCAATTGGCTGGAAGTAGATGAGTCTGGAGCAGCAAGCGAAGCTATAGCTGTTGGCAGCAAGTGCTGCTGCTCATGAGGGAGCCACAGCAGAGTTCTCAGGAGGAAGGGATCTCTTTTCTCTTCAGATACAGGGAACAGCAGTTTGGTTACATTTTTAACTCCATGTTCTCAGAGAAGTCCTTTTTCAAAATTTTTGGGCACGGACTTGTAGTCAGGAACCATGGGTTTAGATTCAGTGGAATGCATTTCTGACTTCCTACATGTGTGTAGTGTACCCTTGAATGATGGTACAACAGACAAAGAGAAAGGATGGGTACTCTCAGAGAGAGAGAGAGAGAGAGAGAGAGAGAGAGAGAGAGAGAGAGAGAGAGAGAGAGAGAGAGAGAGAGAGAGAGAGAGAGAGAGAGAGAGAGAGAGAGAGAGAGAGAGAGAGAGAGAGAG
>PVLD010000377.1:0-24249 GCA_004027595.1 Dinomys branickii | reverse complement strand
AAGGCATCCTTTGTGCCATACGTCAATAACCATGGAGCAAGAGGTGAGGGCCCAATCAGCCAGCTTGACTAGTTCTTTGCAGTCTTGGTGCACCAGTGGAATAGCATTGTTGTCTGTCCATTCACTTACACATTTATTAACAGACGTTAAACACTTTAACCCCTTGCCCTTGAGAGTGGTCCCGACTAATGAGAAGTGATCAATCTCCCCTTCTGCTCTAGCTGAGAAGTACCAACAGATGGACTAACTGGGGTGTCTCCAAGGGTTTTACCTTATCCAATGATCAGACCAGACTGCGTCCTCCTCTCTTTTGGGTCTGATATGAGCTGCTCAGCAGGGAGCCAGGAATCCTCCTCCAGATCTCCAAGGGGACTTGAGAAATCTCAAGGATGTGCTTTCTCATCAGGACCTGGATAGGTCCTTGCTCACTCTAAGAGGAGCATGACCAGTGACCAAAAAGGTCAGCACAGTGGGTCTTAGTTCTCATAATATGCACCCTAGTGACCAGCAACACACCATAGTAGATAGCTGTTTCCAGGACAGAGAAGTGTCAGGAATTATTACCTGGGCAACTGAAGTATACTGGCTTGGGAGGGGCATTTTTGCTACACTTTGTGTGTCTTATCTAAAAAAGTTATTTCTAAGACCATTATTAAGATTTTCTCCTGTAGGTTTTGTATGTGTGTGTGTGTTTTAAGATTTAGAGTTTTACATCTAAGTCTTTCATCTATTTTGAGATGTTGAATTCTTTCTTGTGTACAGTGTAAGATGAGGGTCAGATTTCAAGTGGATATCCCATTTTCTCAAAACCATTTCTGTTTTGTAGTTCTATATGATTTTTAAGAGCTTTTTAATCTTTGTAAAAAGTGTGTCTGGAACTTCTGGAGAGACCTTGGATTCAGTAAACCTTGATGAGCTTCCTGGGAAACCTGATGCACTGGCACCACCCTTGCTGCCACCATGGGAGGGGACTTGGGCTCAGGAATCCTCGGTGAGCTGCCGGGGGACCCAGATCCTTTGGCCCCTCACCTGCTGCCACCAGGGTTGGGGCTTTGGACTCAAGAAGCCTGAATGAGATGTCTGGGTGCCTAGGTACTCTGGCTCTGTACCCTGTGGCCATCTCAGAAATGAACCTCAATCCCTGGAAACTGAGGGATATTTGAAAATGACAAAAGGAAGAAGCAAAATGCAATCTCAGCCAAATATCCTACCCAGAACAAGTCCAGGAAACATCAACATGGAAGAACATGGAAGTCACACACCTGAAATCTCTGAAATGATGGCAACTGAAGAACAAGCTACATCAAGCTATAGAGGAATTCAGATCAGACATAATTGCCCAAATAAAAAAAAGAAATGACAACCATAATGAAAGAATTGCTGGTCATATCAAAAAAAGACATAGATAAAAAAGAAGGGGAGCACAGAAAAATGATGGAAACCTTGAATGAACAGTATGGAAAAGAATTAGAATGCATGAAACAGATTCAAAGGGACATTCAGGAAAATAAAAATTCCACTGAAAGCTAGCAGAGTTGCTTAAATGAAACAAAGTTAGACTATCAGACCTTGAAAACAGTATTACAGCTAGTGATCATGAAAAAAAGATCTCTCAAAAATAACAAAGGAACAGCAAATAACAAATCAATAACTGCAATACAAGGCAAATATAAGCAATATAAGGCTTACAGGGGTTAACAAGAGAGCAGGAGACAACATAAATGACATAAAATGACTATTTGCAGTAGTAATAGCAGAAAATTTTCCAAACATGGGAAAAGAACCTAATATACACTTAAGTGAGGCATATAGACCCTCAATTAGCCATAAGCAAAATAAACCTAAACCCAGACACATAATAATCAAGATTCCAGAAATTGAGCAAAAGAGCAGGATATTAAAAGCTGTTAGAGAAAAAAAACAATCACTTGTGAAGGAAAGCCCATCAGAATCATGACAGACTTCTCAACACAGACCATCAAGTCAAGAAGAGTTTGGAGTGAAGTATTTCAGGTGCTGCAAGAAAACAACTTCCAACCCATATTTCTGTACCCTGCAAAGCTATCTCAAATTTCATGGTAAAGTAAGATACTCCATGACAAAGATCAACTGAAGAAATTCATGAGTGTCAGTACCAATCCTACAAAGAAAATAAAAGATAAAGAGATAAAAATGACCACAATCTCAAGACCAACATTAGAAAAGAACTACCAAGCAAGGTTATCAGTTAAACAGAGGGGCAAAGAACAGAATCAACAATGGGAAAACAACATGACAAGGATAAATCAATACATACCATTAATAACCAATAATATAAATAGCCTTAATTCACCAATAAAAAGAAGCAGACTGGAAGAGTGGATAAGAAACAAGATCCAACAACATACTGCATACAAGAAATGCATTTAACTCAAAAGGAAATCCATAGGCTGAAAATCAAAGGATGGGAAATAATACTCCGTGCACCAGGAACCCAGAAAAAGCAGGAGTAGCTATTCTGTTTGTAGACAAGGTGAGCTTCAAGTCAACACTGATGAAAAGAGATAAAGAAGATCACTATACTCTTGTTAAGGGAAAACTCCAGGAGAAAAGATAACAATTATAAGTATATATGCACCAAATGTAGGAGCACCCAAGTATATAAGGCAAATTATAACAGATATGAAAAATCAAATGAATAATAACAAATTGTAATAGGGGATTTTAACACCCCATTGTCACAAAGAGATAGATCAACTAGACAAAAAATCAGCAAAGAAATAACAGAACTAAACCAAATGTGTGAACAAATGGACTTAGTAGACATTATCAGAATATTCCACCCAACAACATTAGAATACACATTCTTCTCAGCTGCACATGGGACATTCTCTAAAATAGACCACATGCTAGCACATAGAACATACTGAAGTAAATGCAAAACAACTGAAATTATCCCATGCATAGGAAATAAATGATAAAAGGAATTGAAAAAGCTCCATAAACACATGGAAATTAAATAACACCCTCCTGAGCAAACAATGGGTCACAGAAGAAATTAAAGTAGAAATTAAATGCTATTTACAATTAAATGAAAATGCAGATAGAAATTACTGGAACCTGTGGGATGCAATGAAAGCAGTCCTTACAGGGAAATTTATGGCAGTGAATTTCCACATCAGGAAAACAGAACAAACACAAATAAACAACCTCATGTTACACCACGAACTTCTAGGAAAAGAAGAGCAAATTAATACCAAAGCCTGAAGAAAGGAGGAATTATAAAGATTAGAGCAGAAATTAATGCAATTGAATCTAAGAAAATCATACAAAGAATTATTGAATCAAAGAGTTGGTTCTTTGAAAAAATAAACAAAATTGATAACCCCCCAGACAACGTTATCAAAAAAGGAAAGAAATAACTCAAATCCATGCAGTAAGGAATGAAAAGGGAGATATCCAGTACAGATTCTGTAGAAATTCAGATCATCAATACTTACTTTGAAAATCTTACTCTCACAGGATGGAAAACAGAAGAAATATAGAGATTCCTAGATATATATGAATTATCAAAAATTCTGAAAAACCCAATATCAGTCAATTACATTAAAAATGTAACGAAAATCTTACCAACAAAAAAAGCCCAGATCCTGAAGGATTCACAGCTGAATTCTACAAGAAATTTAGAGAAAATTTAATAATAATTCTTCTCAAATTCTTTAAAGAAGTAGAAAGGGAAGCAATTCTCCCAAACTGATTCCTGGAGGCAAGTATTAAAACCTGATACCAAAACCAAAAAGAACTAAACAAGAAAGAGAAGTATAGGCCAATCTCCCTAATGAACATAGATGCAGAAATTCTCAATAAAATACTAGTTAATAGAATGCAGCAAGTCATTAAGAATATAATACACCATGACCAAGTGGGATTCATCCCAGGAATGCAGGGATGGTTCAATAGATGCAAATCAAACAATATAATACACCATGTCAACAAAGCTAAAGACAAGAATCACATGATCATGTGATGGTTCAATATATTCAAATCAAACAATATAATACACCATGTCAAAAAAGCTAAAGACAAGAATCACATAATCATCTCAATAGATGCAAGAAAAGCTTTTGATAATGTCCAACACCTATTCATGGTAAAAACCCTACAGAAAATTGGCATAGAAGGACTTTACCTCAATCTGGTAGAAGCCATCTATGATAAACCAAGAGCCAACATCATACTAAATGGACAAAAACTGAAAGATTTCACTTTAAAATCAGGAACAAGACAAGCATGTTCACTGTCAACACTCTTAGCCAACATATTCTGGAGACACTAGCCAGAGCAATTAGCAAAGAGAGAAAAATAAAAGGAATAAAGATAGGAAAGGATGAAATGAAATTATCATTATTCACAGATGATATGATACTCTACATAGAAGATCCAAAAAACTCAGCCAAAAGACTCCTACAAGTAATCAACAAGTTCAGTAGAATAGCTGGATATCAAGTCAACACACAAAAATCAATAACATTCCTATACACGAGCAACAAACATACTGAGAGAGAAATAAAGAAAACCAAATCTTTCACAATAGCATCCAAAGACTGGAATACTAGGATATCAACCTAACAGAAGAAGTAAAAATCTGTACAGTGAAAATTACACTCCTCTGGAAAAAGAGATTGAAGAGGATTTTAAAAAATGGAAAGATATTCCTTGCTCATGGATAGGCAAAACAAACATTGTGAAAATGGCCATATTGTCAAAATTGTTATACAGATTCAATGCAATTCTAATGAAAATACCATTGGTATACCTCACAGACCTAGGGAAAACATTCCTAAAATTTATCTGGAATGAGAAGAGACCCAGAATATCAAAAGCAATCCTGGGCAACAAAGGCAAGGCAGGAGGTATCAAAATCCCTGATTTGAAATTATACTACAAATCTACTGTGATAAAATCAGCAGGATATTGGCAAAAAAAAAAACAAAAAAAAAACAGACCTGAAGATCAGTGGAACAGACTGGAAGATGCAGCCACAACCACAAAATATCTCAGCCACTTCATCTTTGACAAAGGGGCCAAACATGTTTACTGAAAGAATGATATCTAATCTTTAATATCCTTAAATCTTTTAATATCTTCAATCTTTACCTCTTTAATAAATGGTGCTGGGAAAACTGGCTTTCTGCATGCCAAAGAGTAAAACTAGACTCAAGCCTATCACTATGCACCAACATACAGCCAAAATGGCTTAAAGATCTAAATATTAAGACAGAAACGCTGGATCGAATGGAAGAGAAGGTAGGTGGAAGTCTTGAAGACATAAGGGTAGGTAGAGAGTTCATGAATGAAAACTGAACTGCATGGAAAATACTTCAATGAATCAACAACTTGGATCTCATCTTAGGGAAAACTTTTCGCAAGAAATCACCAAGAGGGTTTAAAGAAAACCCATGAATTGGGAAAAAATTTTAGCCAACTGTCCCTAAGACAGAGGACTCTTGTCTAGTACATATAGAGAATTAAAAAAAAATCCGATCCCCAAATTCAAAGATCCAATCCCAAAATGGGCATCTGAAATGAATATACACTTCTCACATGAAGAATTACAAATGGCAAATAAATACATGAAAAATGTTGAACGTCATTAGTCATTCAAGAAATGCAAATTAAAGCAACACTGAGATTCCATCTGACCTCAGAAAGAATGGCTATCATCAAGAAATAAACCCATAACAAATGCTGAATGTGCTTTGGGGAAAAAGGAACTCTTCTCCGCTGTTGGGGGGAGTGTACACTGGTGCAACAACTGTGCAAATCATTTGTCTGGAGATTCCTCAGTAAACTAGGACTAGAGTTCCCATTCAACCCAGCCTTCTCCTCCTGGGTATTTTTCCGGAAGAACTGATATTTGTGTACCCATGTCTATAGCAGTGCAGTTTGTAAGAGCTAAATGTTGGAAACAACCCAAATGTCCATCAACTGAGGAATGGATAAAAAAAGATGTGGTATTTTTATACTCAGCTGTAAAGAAAGATTAACTAGAAGCTTTTATAGGTAAATGGATGCAACTAGAAACCATACTCATTGGTGAAATAAATCAGATTCACATGTGTAAACATTGTATTTCCTCTCTGCTATAAGGACCTGAAAGAGTAAATAAAATTTGAAAGGTACAATAGTTACTGTGAAAGGGAAAAGAAACTACTCAAATAGGAAGGAGCAGCTGGGATGAAGGAGTGGAGAGTAAAAAGAAGGAAGGAAGCGTAGAATAGCTAGGGTAATTGTACTACTAATATCTGTTGGTTTATTGAAAGGAACTGTTAATGTATAATTGTTTGATCAATCTTGTATGCCTATATCTGGTTATGCATGCAACCATTTTGAGGATGATATTATGTATCATAATAACCATTGTGAATATCATATCACTGTTTTGAAATTCTGTATCATTTTTATTGTTCTCTATGCTATTTTGTTTATGTATTTGTTTTTGTTATTTTGGTTTTCTAAATGAAAAGCAAAATTTAAATATATATAAGGAGAGCTGAATGTGTGTATTGCTAATGTCTGTGGTTTATTTAGAGAAACAGTCAATGCTTCAAATTTTTTTCTTGACCAATTTTTCATGGTTGAATTTGGTAATCAGAATGAGTGCTCTAAAAACAATATGAAGTATAAGAACCATTGTTGAAGTCCTACTATCTTGTATTGTGAAGCTTTGCATCATTTCCAATGTTTTATTTATCTATTTATTTATTTTTTACTTTTTACTCTCTTTGACTGTTTGATCAAGTTTACATTCTTATGTCTAGTGGACTGAGCAGCTTCACTGAAGATAACAGTATGTAATATAACAGCTATTGTAAATTTCTATCATTTTGTTTTGAGGTCGTGTATCATTTTTGTTCTTTCTGTGTTGTTTTGATTTTGTCTTCATTGTTGTTTTGTCAGTTTTTTAATTTTAAAAATAAAAAAGGTGTTTTTGGAATTTTTATAAGGATTCCAATGATCTGTACATTACTTTTAATAGTATGGACATTTTAGCAAGATTCTTTCCATATACAACATGGATTATGTTTTCATTTATTGATATCTTCTTCAATTTTGTTTCAATTCTTTCTAGTGTTCAGTGTATAAATATTTGCCTTCATTAGTTAAACTTATTCCTAAGTACTGTTACAGTTATTGTAAGTGGGATTCTCTGTTTCTTTTCAGATAGTTTATTGTCAGTACACAGTCATGCTGATTTTTGTATGTTGATCTTATATCCTATAACTATACTCAATTTATCACTTTGAATAGTGTTTTAGGGAGCCTTGGAGCTTTTCTCTGCATAAAATCATGTCATGTACAGTCAGAAATGATCTGAGTTCTTTCTAATTTAAATGCCTTTTAATTCTTTCTTTTGTTTAATTGCTATAGCTTGGGCTTCTAGTACTATATTTAACAGAAGTGCTGAGACTAGACAGCCTTGACTTGTTTCTCATTTAAAGGGAAAACCATTTGACTATTCATCAATGAGTATAATGTTAACTATGATTTTTAAGAAGTTTTGTCTGCTTTTAATACTTATATCTTTAATATAGTTTAGATTAAGTTAGAAGGTAAAGACAAAATTCACTAAGAAGTTTGATAACTTTCAGTTAGGAAGGTTGGAGTAATCTTAATTCTCTGCAGTTCTATTTACTGGTAGAAATACATACTCTTTACTGTAGTTCCTAGGATCTATATGGTACAGAACTTGTGTTATACCTAATCTCTTTGTTTGGACTTTTTCACTATTCTCATGCCTCCATACAGGTGAATAACTTTATAAACCCCAAAGTGACCCTTGTACCTCAATTATTCCACCTATGGAGTCCAGCAATTTTCATTTGCAAAGCTAAAATTCCTATAATCATAGGAATTTTAATTCCCTGGAAAGTGACTTTGCCTTGAAGAGTTTCACATGGACTCTTTTCCAGGCTATAATAACATACTGGATACGTTGGTGTAACACATCATGCCCAAGGCAGAAACTGAAAGTTCTATGGAGTGTCCAGTCAGGGAGAGGAGGGTAGTTCAAGATGTTCATATACAGGAATAACTAGATCTTGATGTTTAAAAAATTTAAATAGCTTTGTACTTATAGAGTTGTAGAACTGCAAAAGGGACTATAGGGTGTTGTGCTTTGAGAAGTGTGCCACGGGTAATGAATTAGACCACCTTACTAGTTTTTTTTTTATTTTAAAGAAAATAGTATGAAAATAAAAAGAACAAAAGCAGAATACAAACAACACAAAGCAAGGACATTAGAAATGATACAGGGCTTCAAACCAAATGATAGGGATTAACAGTGGTTGTTATATTACATATTGTTATCTTCCATGAAGTTGCTCAGATTACCAGTTGTAAAAATATAAGACTGATCAAATCATTAAAAAGAATAAGAAAATAATAATTTAAAAAACATTAGAGACAATACATGGTGGCACTAGGCAGGATTGTAGGAATTCACCATTGGTTCTTATACTGCAAATTGTTGTCGTCATGTAAATTGCTCAGATTACCAGATACAAGCATGCAAATTGGTCAAAATAGTAGGCACAAAAACCTTATAAATATTAAATGTTCCCACGAAATTATTAGACACCAACGGTACAGTTATACCATCATCCATATATATATATATATATACACACACACACACACACACATACACACACACACACACATGCTATACATACACACACACACACACACACACACACACACACACATATATAACTTGACTTAATACTTTTTCTTCTTTCCCTCATCCCAGTTGCTCCTACTTATGAGCAGTTTCGTTCCCTTTCTTATTACCTATTGTGCATTTTGGGTTGTATTTACTCTTTCATATTCTTACACCAGGGAGACATTGTGATGCTTACACATGTGAGTCCAATTTATTTCACTTATGAGTATGGTCTCTAGTTGCATCCATTTACCCATAAAAGTCTCAAGGGTATCTTTTTTAAAGCTGAATAATACTCGAGTACATAGAAATACCACATCCTTTGTTATCCATTCTTCAGGTGATGGGCATTTGGTTTGTTTTCAATATTTAGCTATGACAAATTGTGCTGCTATAAACATGGATGCACATTTATCACTGTGGTATGATGTTTTTAATTCTTCTGGAAAAATAACCAGAAGGGGAACAGTTGGGTTAAATGGGACTTCCAATCCTAGTTTTGTGAGGAATCTCCAGGCTGATTTCCACAGTGGTTTTATCAATTGACACTCCCACCAGCAGTGGAGAAGTGTTCTTTTTTCCCCACAGACTCTCCAGCATTTGCAATTAGTTGATTTTGTAAGGAGAGCCATTTTTTGTGGGCTGAGATGGAATCTCAGTGTTGTTTTAATTTGCATTTCTTGAATGACTAATGACATTGAACATTTTTTCATGTGTTTGTTCACCATTAGTGTTTCTTCTTCTGAGAAATGTGTGCTTATCTCAGATGCCCATTTTTGGATTGGATCTTTGAATTTTGGGGGCCTGATCATTTTTAATTCTTTATATGTTCTAGATAGGAGTCCTTTGTCTTAGGGGAAGTTGCATAATATCTTTTTCCAATTCGTGGGTTTTCTCTTCACTTTGTTGTTTTGAAAGATAGTAGAAACAGAAACCTCTGCTTACTCAGTTTTTCTATCTATAATGTCTAATTATCATTTCATAAAGAAACTGAATCATAACAGGTTCCAATTTGTTTACAGATTATGCTTCTACTCATTGTTCATTTCTCAGTCACACTGTACCCTTGAGGAAAAGTTTCCTCACCTTGGAGTCTGAATTAGGTGGATGCCCTTTGGTAGCTTGTACTTCCTATCATACTTCTTGCCCCACTACATTTGAATCGCCTTAGAATTTTTTTCCACTAGCCAATAATTTTTATAAAGTCTAGGCCTGTGTCTGTTTTGTTAGACACTGCATATCATCATACAACATCTGGCATGGCACACAATAGACAGTCGAAATATTTTGAGGAGAAAGAATTAAATGAAAATAAACATGTTGTCACATAATAATTACCTGATACTGACAGCCTTTTGCTTCCCACTACTATGCAAGTGATTACTTGGTAAATATTGAGCCCTTAGTATGTATAAGAGCACTGGACTACAACACATATGCAACCTGACTATATCCTTGCTCTAAAGATGCAGAAACTCTAGAGAATGTAGCTAGAAGTACAATTGAAAGGGAAAATTAAAATGTAATTGAATACCTACTTCCTCTAAATTATGTGACTTTGTGGGCTGATTCTAATACTACAGGCTCTCATACCGTTTAGGTTATTTCTAATGCTTGATGAGCATCACATGAAACGGCTGGGCCTGCACCGTCCGAGTCCAGCTTCAGGGATGTTTCTGTGGCAACACTCACAGCAGAGCGGGTCCTTAAAGGAAATGAGAAGCTTCTCTAGGACACACTCTAAAGTGATTATAATTGGCTTACTCCCCAGCATTTATAGCGGGATTAAAGGATAGGCTGCAAGAACATGCTACGTGTGCATTACATCAAGTTTTGTGAAGGAGCTTGTAAAAATACAGAGCAGTGGGAATTATTTTATGTAACTGAAAGCCTCATGTAAAAGAATCCATTTCTTATTGTATACTGTTGTGAATTTATTAGTTCATAACAGCTGTGAATTTTTAGTCTTAGACTATAGTCAAACAAATTCATAACTCCTGCAGGCCAAGGGCATATCCCATTCATTACTATGTCCTCTATGACGTATTCCTGGTAATCATCCTACCGTCTGGGTTCACAGAAGGCACAAACAATTTAAATCAAAAGATTATCAGAGAATTATTAACTTATTTATTGTCTTTGATTTTTGTTTTTGCTTTTTCTTTTATATTTCTCAGTGTCCCATTTCAATATTATTCTATTTCCATAGTTGTACCTTGAAGCAGTGAAACAGTGGACTCATGCTTCTTGATTTCCTCCTGGGCACCTTTATATACCTTTACCCCCTTAACTTTCAAGCCAGTCTTTTGTAAAAAATATTATATGTAAACACCGTTGTGTAAGTAATGTCATTCAGTCTCAGGAAGTAAGAATGACTTGCCCAAGGATACACACCTAGCAAGACACAGAGTGTAAGGCTGGGGATACAGCGCGGAGGCACAGGCGCTTGTCTGGCAAGTGTAAGGTCCTGAGTTTGATTCCTGGTACCAACCAAAGATAAATAAATAAAATAAAAAAGGCACAGAGTACAGTATTACACAAAATAATCTGGACTTGAGTTTTGTGGTGGGCTTCCTGGTGGAGTCTTCCTGATGGAGCTTCAATAGAGGCACATTGCAACACTTATTTGTAGTTTACCAGGGATGTGCAAAAATCATCCTACCTTTCTGAATCTATGTTATTTATTCAATGAGGAAATTATATCCATTTAATTAATTACTGATATGAATCATTGACTAATTTGTGAACATCATCACAGTCTTGACATAGCCCCTAACAATCTCATCACGCAGACAAGGAGACCACTTTTCAGAAATGTTAGGCTCTGGCTAGTGGTCTTATGGATGATAATTCTAGAGTTGGGGTTTGAACCCAGTCATATCTGATTCATACTGGTTTAAACCAAGATTGTAAATATTTTTTGGCTTTGTGAAGTCTGTTCTTAACTAAAGTCAATTGTGACTTTAGAGCTTCAAAGCAACCATAGATAAATGCAAATAAATGAGCTTGGCTGTGTTCCAGCATATTCTAGTTATGAACACTGAAATTTAAATTTCGTAAAATTGTCCTATGTCACAAGAAATTATTCTTCCTTCTATTTTTCAGCCTTTAATGATGTTAAATCAAACATTAAGCTTTAGCTGGACCATCAAATGTAATATCATCTGTGTAAAGATAGGTTAATAGCACATCAACAGTACCCTTGATACAATGTGATAAGAATGGCACGTTGTCCCAGTAGACTCCTCCCCAGGGCTTATGTACTTTGTCTGACAATGAGAACATCAGACTCCAACTGAGGAACTCTCTACAAAATGGCTGGTCAATTTATCAGCACATCACTGCCAAAGGAGGCGTGATGACTAAATGCAACTTAACACACTGGATAGAATCTTGCCATACATAAAGGATATTAAGGACACACTAAGAATCTTAGGATGCAGTAGTTGCGTGCTACATAATGGCATGGTGTGTTCATCACGAAAGATTGCATATATAGCAGTGATCATAGCAGACGATAACGGAACAGAGAAATTCATATTGCCTGGTGATATCATAGCATAATGCATTACCCATGTGTTGGTGATCTTGTTAGTGCAAATATATAAATGCCACTGACTTACAATAGCCTACAGTTTTCATTGCAGTAATGTACCACACAGTCTAAATCAGTCGTGGCAAACTTATGGCATGCATGTTATACGTTTTTCTTTTAAGACAAAAGATGTTAATGTACTAGTTGCTTTTTCTAAACTAAAACCTCAGGATTCAGGTTTAATTACAGTACTGGCACTTCATGATAAATACAAGGGTTTTTTGTTGTAGTTTGAGCACTCGTCTCTAACTGGTTTGCCATTACTGGCCTAGGTGAAGAGTGCACTGTACCACTAGTGTAAATGTACTTTATTGTGTTTATAGAATAATAAAATTGCCTAATGAAGCATTTCTCAAAATGTGCTCTTAGTATTAAGCAAAGCATGACTGCATAGACTTTGGACAAAATGCACCAATATTGGTTTATCACTTGTGTCATTAGTACTATAGTAATTTAAGGGGTAACAGTGAGTGAATCTAGGTGTGGGACTATGGGAATCTTCTATGTTATGCTTGCAACTTTTCTAGCAAATCTGAGTATTCTAAAATAAAAATATTCATTGATTTTATAGATAGATATAAACAATCTTATTTTCAAATTAAAACAAAAATAGTCCTCCTTAGTTGTTCAAAGGGGATTATACACATGGAACCACTTGTAACATGCCAAGTCTTAATATTTTGGCTTTGTTTATGTGTCTATTCTATGTTTGTTTTATTTAACAAAGTTTTACTGATCTGAAAACTGTGTACTAGAAATTTTGCCAAATTTTGATTAGAAAAAGTAAGTAGGACACAAACCCTGCCTTTAAGGAGCTGGAAATCTAGAAGTGTATTTAGATTTTTGTATTAATGCTCACACTGTAGTTAGATGGATAAGTGCACAAGCTAAAATTGCATAAAGGAGGAGGAGATGAATTGTTTCATCAAGAGAAGAGAATGTTTCAGAGGAGAAAGTGATTTTTGAACCACACCTTAACTTACAGGTGTAAGCTTATGGGGTTCTAGAGATGGAGAGAGAATTGTGGGAGTTGAGGGAACTTGGACAACTGAGGAAAAGGGAAAAACTTAAGCAGAAGGCTACAGATACAAAGGAACATGGCATATTTTGAAATCTGTATGAAGTTTCTTATGCCTGGGTCACATGATATTTACTGAACCCAATTAAAAGAAGATAGTGGCTCTTTACATACACACAAATTCATTACTTTTTATTATCTCCTGTGTCCTTAAAGTGTAGCTCTGTTATGGGCTGAATTGTGTCCAACTCAAAATTCACATAAAATTCTAATTTCTCTTATGTCATAATGTGAATGCAATTGGAAATAGGATTTTCATGCAGGTAATTAAATTAAAATTACATCATTAGAGTGAGCAGTAATTCAGCGTGACTATTGTCCTTAGAGGAATCAGGTACAGAAAAAAAAAACAATCCTGAAACTATCTGGTCTCAGGCTTGGTCTCTGGAATAGCAAGGAAAGGAATTTCTAACGTAAGCATTTCAGTGCGGTGCTTTGCTGTGGCACTGGGTAGACCTTGCCTATAGTGAGAAGTTTCACTGTAACGGTGGTAAATTCAACTGTGAATCAATCTCATCCTGCATCTTCTGGGACCCCCAGGAATTTCAGAACTGAATTTGGAAGACAGAAATGAGCTCAGTAAGTGTGTTACATATATTTGCAAGTGAACAGTATTTGGGTAGAAGATGAAGCTCTGAAATTTTATGAAATTAGTCAGAGAGATGCAAAGATTAAGAACAAGAAGTCCAAGGATAGGTGCTTGGGAGACTCCAGAAATCTAAATAACTATGTGTGTTTCTTCACAGGCTGTTGTGGACCTACTAATGGGCAACTTGTTTCACCCAGCTGAACTGAATCAGTGTGGTGCTGGGTATGGAAGGTGCTCATGAGGATTGTGGTCAACAGCATTAAAGAAAATAGGGGATAAGAGGATGTGTGGTGGATTCTCCCGGAGAAACTCAGCACACTAGCTTTCCTGATATAAACTTGGCTATTCTCATTGTTGGAGAGGTTCGGGACCTTGCTGTTGCTGAGAACGGCTGCAATTCTTTTTGGGGAGCCCTGGTCCTTACTTTCAGCATTACTTCCTAGCTCCAGTAGAGATCCTTCATCCCACTGGCCAAGATTTTCTGGCTTCCACCACTGACATTTAGGGCTTTCCAGTGCAGCTCCTTGATACAGACTTGCACAAGACATTGTCATCAGCTTTAGGCCTCCAGCTGTACTCATGAAGGATGTTGCTGTGGGATCCAGGCCCTCAGCTGGGTTCTTTTGGTCTCTAGTGTGTGGACAGATTTACTGCCCTCTTTTTCATTTGTCTCTTTGGGTGAAAGTTATAAAATAATCCTGTAGATCATGTGACTTGTGTTAGATCCTTCCCCTTGTAGACCCTGACTACAACACAGACAAATTTGCTGGTACCAGGTAAGGTTTTCACTAACAAGGTCACTTAGGGATACATTACACTTTGGGAAAAAAATCCTGCATAAATAAAACATGTCTTGTGATTATCCTGAAAATAACGAATATTTTCCATTTAAGGCAATTTATGCACTGAAATTGTTAAAATCCAGTACAGAGACAGTCTGTGCTGTCCCCCATCCCTAAAAGAAGTGAAAGCAGCAAAATAAAGCTGTGTTTTGAAGCAAATCTGAAGTAAAAACTTAGAGTACAGAAATCACAAGTGCTAGAAGTGCCATGCTTTGAGTATCTCCAAATGCTGTAGTTCCATACAACCTGAGAAATAGGAATACGTACAAAAGCTAGTTTAAAAAATGACAACTTCAAGCCTTTACTGAGAAATAAGAAAATGTCCATGGTACTTAAAAAAATCGTAAGGCATTTTAAACTCTAAATTCAGCTCATTGTGTGTGTGTGTGTGTGTGTTTGCATGTGTGTACAGTTTTAAGGCCAGATTTCTGTACATCTTCCTATTTCAAAACATTACTTATGAAGGAAATTGAATGTCTCTCACCTAATTTTTACTGGCCTCCCTTGTATGAGGTATGATTAAAAAATATAATGAATGTATAAATTTAAAAACTTATTATAGTAAAAGACACATTGCAATAAATTCTCCTCAAAATAATCCCTCCTTAGAATGAACCCACTTGTCATGTCATGCTTGACGCATTCTGAAACAATTCTGAGACTACTATTATTGTGTCTTCTATTGAGTTATCATGGGTGCATGGATGAATGTCTTAAATAAATTCAAAACCATTACTGATCATGGTCATTTTGATTTTGGAGACAAGGCTGAAGTTACAGAATGCCAGATCTAGTAAATAAGGTAGCTGAAGACACACAATGTTTTCATGAGTCTTCCTTTACACTGGATGGCATTTGGCGGCAACATTCAGGTTTTGTCATAACTCCTAAGGATGCTCATGAAAGAGGACTTCCTGAACTGCTTCAGAAATGTGAAGAACGGTAGGACAATTATGCCTGAAGCACAGCCAGTGTAAGCTGGGATAGATATCTTGAGGGAGATTAATGGAAGTGTGTTTTTTACTGTAATGAATTCTTTTTAATTAAATATTCACTTTGTGTTTTGATCACACTTCATTCATATGTAGCTTAACAATCTCTATGAGAGGTTATGAAGCAATAGTGTGTTTTAATTATGCAAAAAGCAAATACATTAAAAGACGAAGGTTAAAATTGGGCTCTTTTAAGCTTTATGGAATTCCTCCAAAGGTCCCAGTCATTTCAGATCATCTCTTACTCCCTCTCCAAGTCCACCACCCCTGGAGTGGCCCCAGTTCCTGGCAGGCTGACTTTCATGGGAGAAGCGAACCGCAGGTGCTCCTGCTTTTCGTTCAGCTTCCGATATTCAAGCAAAGTTCTCCTCGGGTCTCACTGTGCTCATTAATGACCCAATCACAGTGCTGTGCGTGTGTGATGTGCTCATTCTCCTATGCATGGTTAGCGTGTCTCAGTTTGATTTGGTTCCATATTGCTCAAGATGTAAAGAAAAACATATCTGTAAATATCTGAAATTCTATTAACAGTGCACATATTTTGGTGACTTTAAAAAATGCATGTACATACCTATACACAAGTACATAAGTATGCATACATGTATAAATCTGTAAGAAAATGGTAAAGGCAAAAACAAAACTTCAGGGCCTGCTTAATGCCATGTTATTTGTGTTAAATAGAAGAGAGCCACGTAGAGAGTGATGTAGAAGGAGCAAAAGATCAGTAGTTGAGGACCTGTGGTGTTTTAATATTGTAAACAGAGTGCTTTGGAAAGCTGGTTCCCTGCAGCATCTTGTGAGAATAATAGAATTTTAGGGACGCTTTGTGAAACAATATTTTAAAATGTTCTAAAACCTCCGATAAGCATTAAGCCCTATTTATATTTATACAGAAAATTGAAGTAATTGAAAATTATAATTTCAGTTTAAGCAATGAATATAATGCTTGGTAGGGATGGTTAATTAGAGAGAGTTGGAGTCATTTCTCAGACATGTGTCTGCGCATGCGTGAGGCTTGCGTGTCTGTGCGTCTGCAGCTCGCTCTGACACGACTGGCTAGTAACATATAGAGTCGGCAGAAGTGATTTACAGAGCAGTTGGTAGGATGGGGAAAGTTCCTCATGTACTTTTCTGTTTTTTGAAGAAATACCCATAGTGTCTTCATGTGGGATAATTCCTGTTTAAAATGTCCTTGTGTACTAGAAAATAGGATAAGTGTGATTTTTTTTCAGATGTCTTTATTTTTCTTCTATGTCCACCTCTTATAGTTCCCTATCCTCCATAGTACTTGATCAAGTCACCCAAATGTCCCCACTACAAGTGTTTCTTCTTCCTGGGACTCTGAAGTCTTTGTACCTTTACTAATGGTAACTTCTATTGTGCACAATACACTCTGAGAAGCTGGAAAGGGCATTGGAGCTACAGTAAGGAGTTATCGCTTTGCCTTACATTCGTGAGTATGAGGCAGCAAATGTGTGCCTGGACAAAACCCTTACCATTAGGGAGTGTGTGAACTAGAACAAGAGTTCAAGGCTTTTTTCCCTGAGCCCCTTTCACCAAAATTCTCTTTTATATCGCTCACATGATCGGACCCACAGTCTGTAAGTATATATACTTCCTGAGCTCAAATTCTTTTGGTTTTTTGTATAATTATTTCTAGTTTGCCTCCCAGCAATGCACTTTCTGATAGGATGAATCCTACTATACTCAACTATCTTCCTATTTCTCAGCTTGAATCTCATGCAATAATAATAACATAATTATAATAATTTAACATATTTTGCTTGCTCATAACATGTCATCCATTACACATTTTATATCTATATCCTTCTTTCCATTTTTATGTAACTCTATGGAGTAGATAATATTGTTTTCCCTATTTATTTATTTATTTATTTATTTACATAAAGGTGGTTTAGAGACGCTCAATAATCTCACTGAAGTTATGGAAATATGACTGCACTTGGGCCATCCGGTTTCATAGCTAGGTCCTTTATCTACTTATATTGCCTGTCCACCTTGAAGTTTCCACATTTTAAGCTACTGCGCTGTGCTGCTGATACTCTGTCCAATCATATAGCTATGAGAATCTGATGCCAAGTGAACGTTTACTTTGAAAGGAAGACTCAGTGAGTGGTCTCTGCTTCTCTCTCGTTCTTGCAATTCTAGTCCCAATTAGAATATTCAGCTCTGAATGTAGTTTTTAACCACAGCACTGAAATTGGAGGAGGAAAGGGAGTATCCAGAGCATTTTCCTAACGACAAAGGGGAGCAGGGAGCAAGAACCACTGGGTGAGGCGCAGCAGGAGGGCAAGAGGGAGTCAGTGATTTCACAATGTCTGACTTACCTGGCATTTCTGATCCAACTGACTCCTTTTGCCATGTCACCTTTTGCCTGTTTTCTGACCACGCTATGATCTTGATAATATAATAAAATGAAATCCACTTGTCCAATATATAACAAATGGCTTCTGTGGAAAAGATCTGAGTCATCATAAAACCTCACCAAATCCCTTTTACAGATATTGCAGCATGATAACTGGCAGGTAAGACAGAACAAGCCTGAAGTGCAGCTAAGTTCAGGCCAATAGGAACTATTTGTAGCTTTAACTTATGCTTTACAATAAAGAGGAAATACGCTGGCTATAGGCAGCAGAAGCATGTAATAACCTAGCCCCAACACATTTCATAGCTGTTTTTATTGAACTGCAGCCAACTATCTAATTTGCTTTGCAGGGCCTTCTCAGAGAGTGATTTTATGGTATGTATTTTTTAAAAGATGACTTTTCAATAGTTTAGATTTACTTTTTTGCGCCTATTAAGTGTCATTAAATCATAGCATTTTAAAGATATCATAGGCAAATGCATCCTGTAGGTAAATTAAAAAGAGATTTAATAAGTGAGAACTGTGTGTCTGAAAGTAGAGATAGAGTAGTTTTATATATTGTGGGAGAGTTAAATGACAAAGATATCAGGAACTCCAATAGACATAGGCCTCTTGATGACTGTACCATGGAATAAAGAAAGGTGGTATTGCTTCAGCAAAATTTTTAAAATGCAATTTTGGTTATCCACACAAGGCATTTCTTTCTAGAGATGTTGAACAACAGATAGTTCAGCAAGAAAAGCAACTAGAAAATGAAATGTCTGGGGCACAGACACTTTGACTGCCTGGACCTTCAGTGTGCACATTTGTAAAATCAGGCAAGCATTACACTGATTTCCAGATCTATACATGGAGAGATTAATGCAGTATCTGCCAAGGGCATAAAACTATACATCATGACATACAAAAACTATCAATTTAAGGTTGTATTTACATTACCAGAACACATTTACTCCTTCAACAATTCAGTAAGACACTTACTTAGCAAGAACAAAATCTCAGAATAAGGAGCTCTTTGAGGGCACACCACACCATTAACACAAGTGTAATCCAAATCATTTGTTATGAAATTGGCTATCAGGCACATTTCCTGAGCAATGTTTGTTCAAAAGTCATGTGTAGCTGGCTTCTACTTTGTCTGCTTATTGAAGGTTACAAAAGATTAGCATTCTTTTTTCAGAGCAGTAAAATCTATTTCTAAAAATTTAAGGAATATTTTTAAAATTGTTAAATGTCCATTTAATTGATTTTAAATCTCACTAGCGAGTGGGTCACGACCCGCTGCCAAAAGGCCCTGGTGATGACAATAATACCCAATTACTCTGGGAAAACCCAGCTTTGTGACACACAGCGGGCTCTGCAGTTACTTTTCATCATAACAAATATTTGACTATTTCTGATTTGACCAGAGTACAGTGACCAAGAGCATGGAATTAAGCCAAGTGGATGTATGCTGTCTGCTCCCCAAAGGTAACTTTTAAGTTTGCTGCTTTCAGTAACTTTTACTGACCTCTCAGGATTTAGAATGGTTATTTACTTCATAAAGCAATAAGCAGGACAACTGAAGATGTTTATACTGCTGCTTGATTTTTGGGGGCTAGACTTCTGTCCAGGAAGAATGAGCTTGGTGGAGAGTGGGATATGTGCTCACAAAAATCAGGAAGATGCCTGGGGTAGCTTTAATATAAATTAAGAGAGTGCCAATGCTTCGTTACTTCCATTATTTTTAGTTAAGACATCATTATGAACAATTAATGAGCAGCCATATGGCTCATCTCTAAAAGTCTGCCTGATGGCTACATATCAGTCAGCAAAGCTGCTCATTGCATATCCAGGTGCCAGCAGCAGTATAATCCCATTTGTATGGAATCATAAAGTGAAACAACAAAGCACAAAACAACCACTTCTCCTACACACACACACACACACACACACACACACACACACACACACAGTACTCTTCTCAAAAATGTCCAGTATTTTTTCATTTATTGGATTGATTTATGAGATGGGTAGTTTGAAATAAAATATTTCCACTCGGTGCAAGCAACAGATACTGACTGAGTCTAATTTAAGCAATGAAATGAAGCACACTATGTAGTTGACAACTGAAAAAGCTAAAAATGGTATTTGCCAGGAAGGGCAGGGTCCAGAGCAGCTCTGAGAGGTCCCTCTGGAAGCGAAGGCACACCTGTGCTAGGTAGCTAAAACCCATGTGTTTATATTTTGGTTGAATAGCAACAGTAAAAGAAGACTTTAATTCAATTTGACTCATCTTTAATCGAGTGCCATCTTTTAGCCAGAGACTGCTCTAGGACGCTAATGGTGAATTAGAGCTTTCAAGGATGACAGACAGCCTGCTGTGGCATGCGTGCCGCAGGCTCGCCACCACCATGCTAGGACCTTGTGAAAGTAAAGGAGAGGGTGGTCTGTTCTTACAGAGCATATGCTTTAGGGCCTTAAGTAATATCTGTCGTAGAGTGGTGAACATATTTTACAACGTTTGTTGTTCGGTGTTACTAATCTTGAACTTAAGGTTACCCATCTTTTGAGTACTAAGCACATCTTGATAAAGAGCTCCATTTTCTTGTCTTTGACCTTTAGGAAGAAGAACAAGCTACTAACCCACCCAATTAATGAGAAGTACACAATAAATATGCAACTATATTGTTGTCTTAGTCACTTTTTGTGTTCTTGAGCAAAACACCTGACACTCACAAGGTAAAGAAGGAGAGGGTTATTTCAGCTCATAGATTGCAGAGCTCTCAGTCAGTAGTTAGCTGGCTCCAAGGTGCAGCGGCAGAGCAGAGGGGCTTTGGGGAAAAACAGTTCATAGCAAAACAGGCAGAGGGCTGTGAAGCAGCCGCAGCAAACCTGCCCTTCCTTTTTATGCCATCCGGGCTACCACCTTTTGGGTGGTGCCACCCGCACCCAGGAAGG
This sequence comes from Dinomys branickii, assembly GCA_004027595.1. Classification (NCBI taxonomy): domain Eukaryota; kingdom Metazoa; phylum Chordata; class Mammalia; order Rodentia; family Dinomyidae; genus Dinomys; species Dinomys branickii. The sequence goes on along the minus strand of PVLD010000377.1, from coordinate 3,123 downwards.
GGTTCTGTTTTGTAAATCCGTTCAGCCACATATAAATTATGCTAACCTCAAGCAGTGGATTTAGTACCACACAACATAATCCACATTCAAATACGCTAGATCCAGCCACCTCAGGAAGGAGACATTGGTGAGTTCATGAGTCTTTGCAGAGACATCTAGATATAAGCCATAGCATTTGTGTTTGGCTAAATGTACATGCAAAATAACTAAACTGTGCTCATTTCCACAGCTGAGTTCATACTTTAAGAATGTGATGTTGCACAATGAGTTCAGCTGGACTGAAACTGCTCATATAACGTAGACCTTTTGGAAGCATCATTGAATTAACAAAGGAACTCCCTAGAGTAAGATCTTAGGAGCTTTATTTTCAATGTGAAAATGACCAGGATGTACTTCAATGTCTCACACTTCTTGTTACCTGAACACAAGATCTTTCAGTGTTTGGGAAACACAGACAAAGGGGAGAAGTGTACGACCAGGTTACATTTTAGCACTCATCAAGAGGAGTAATTCACAAAGGATAACTTCCCCCTAAAAAGTCATCTTGATTAAAATTAAAACATGTGACACATTAATAAAATAATAAAAATTAAAGAAGTTTGTGAATTCACAGTAACTGGTTCTAATATGATAAAAACAGTATCACAAATATTGGAATCAGTTTAAAAGAGAGAAGAGCTCTTTGCCATTCAGTGAATCATTAAAGGCTTTTTTATATCCAAGTTCATTTGAAGGACAGTATCACATCTTGGGAATTTAGTTTTGGGTTGTCCCCCACTATGCTTGTAAAGAACATATGAAAGCAGAGTACCTCCTGCCTTTGGTTTCCTCCTCCCTCAGCAGAGAAAGGATTCCCTGCACATTCCTTCATTACACATTGTGCACAGCTGTGCAAGGCAGGGGTGGGACCACTGTTGGAGCTGTTAATGCTGAAGTGCTCTGCCCCTGCTGCTTAGCTGCAGGAGAAGCCCTTTAACGAACTCAGCAGAGCAGGGTCCATGCTGTTCTTAGCTGGTCCAGAAGCGTTGTTTAATACAATCTTGGGATTTTAGTTGCCTTCAGAAATGTGACAGTATTCTTCTTAGTCAAAGGCAAATGGTGATGAACATCATAAACATTGAAGGATATCACAGTAGATGTTTTAATGAACAACTTAGGTTTTTGTCTTAATTACATAGATTGGCAAGGGACTGCCTCTCCAGAAGAGGAAAGACTTCTCAGCTACTCTGATTTTTTCTGTCTGTTACATTTGCTGTCTAATAAGGATCTTTGGGCAAGCAGAGCACAGGCTGTGAATCTTTTCAAAGCCTGTACAACCATAATGACCACCAGTGGCTCTATCCATCCCGTTCACCCCCCAGGAAATCAGGTGAGTTCAGAGAAGACATTTTTCTCTGCAGAGGAAAAGAAGATTATATAGTATATTATGCTAAATTTTTTTGTACTACTTCCAAATTAGGTCCTTGGGCTATAAGCTTCCCCTTGGCGTGACATTCCTTCTTGCATATTTGCTGCAGAAGTAATAGGCTCCAAAATAATAAGCACAACTTTTTCCATTCTTATGTAAATTATACTTTGACTACTCAAGAGAGTTGATTTGGGATAAAAAGAAGTACAAAAGTGAGCTCTTCCGAAATGTGGCTTCTGAGTTTCAGCTACAGGACCTGGACTTACAGGTGCCACTGATTAAAATCACTGCTCCACTTTTTTTTTTACTATGCTTTGTGTGGCACTTTGCAGCTGTGCTGTGGGGAGTTAGTCGTGTGTTTTCTGAGTCAAGAATTCTGGAGCATAATGTGCTACCTACAGGTGGGGAATTAAGAAGGATGCATCCAGGATAATATAAAAAAGCATGTCACCAATAGTCACAAAGCCCTGATTTGATCCTACACTTCCTTTGAGACATAATCTTGGAAATTGCTCTCATACTAAATTGTTTTGTCTTGGCTTTTCTAAAGAAGAGAATAGGAAAAAAGTTCCAGCACTTAAGAGTTTTTGGAGATTACAAAGCTTTGTGATTCAGAACATGGCGCTTACGTGGGAATTGTGTTCTGTGGAAATTACAACCTGTATGGTTAGTTTTCTGACCTCTCTAAACCTGTTTGCTCTCAAGTAAAATGTTGATAGCTTTCAGAAAGTTTTGAAGAAATTAATGAGACAATCGAAGGAACATTTTAAGACAATGTTCACCACAGAGCCATCATTCCTGTTGTTATTATTTCTATGATTATGATTACTGTTACGCAAAAATGAAATGAAATAGTGGATAAGAATTGTCCTGTGTGCTCTAAAGCTCTATATGCATTGTGATAATTGCATAGCAATTTTATTAATAATTTAATTCATTTTCATTTAAGCCTCATAATGACTTGGTAAAAATATAAAAATTCAATTTTCAATAATAGCTTTCTACATTATACCCCAGAAAATATATTTTACTTAAACTGTCTGTGAAACTTATTCCTATAAAATTTAGATATTCAGTTTCTACTCAGAGAAATCCTGTTATTTCCGACTACCTAAATATGATTTTGCACGGGTTAAGCACTCAATCACTTTCTCATTTAACAGGAAAATGTTACCATCTATACAGTGAGATTATGTCCTCCAAGTCCTATACTTAGTCACTGAAAAAATTCAGAGACATTTTTTATGCAGAAATTTGGGGTCATGAAGGTGAAGTTTCTAAGAAATTGAACGTTACCATTTAGCCATCTTTTCAACTGCTTTTGAAAGAAATTATTATCCATTGTATAACTTCCTACTTTCCTAAAAATATGAATTACAAAGTGACGTTTCCTCAGAGACTCAAGATAAACATGATGCCAATTGGCAGATGTGTTAAGCTCTGTGACGTGCGTTTTATTTCTCTCACTGTTCACCTGTCGGCCGCCACTTGCGGGGCTGTAACTGCTTCCCCAAGTCACCTGCCCTCTGCTTTCACTTTCTAATCTGCTGGGCCATGATAATTCAGTTGATTAAGAAACTTAATCATATGTGTAAATAAGGGGAATATTTTCCTTTTCCCCAAAATACTATATCTTTAGTAAAAGGGATCTGAATAGTTATTTTAGGAGTTAGAGGCTTCTTTTCTTTTTTTCTAGTTTCTCAAATGTTCTGATA
>PVLD010000376.1:264058-299908 GCA_004027595.1 Dinomys branickii | reverse complement strand
GGTTAGCAAATCACACTATGCCACGTGGGCCTTCAGGATAGGTTTTTAGGCGGAGTAAGCAGGTACCTTTCTAAATATGGTATACACAGAGTCAGCAACAAGAACCAGAAAACAGGATATAGGCGCCATCTTGGTAACACGGTGGGAGGGGCTGATTCCAAGGAGACTAACAGCAAGCCCTCACACCGGCTCCCAACAATGAAGGTGTCTTTGATCCTTGTAGTGGGCCCCTCACAGCACATCTGAGTTTATGCTACTGAAGTGATTTGTGAGAATCTGTTAGATGATTCATGCTAACGAATGACGAGGGATGGGGGCCGATCATACCAGGAAGAGCAACCATGAGTTGGGAAGGTCAGGACTTGGGCTGGAGGTACAGCTCAGTGGGCTAAGTGCTTGCCGCTGAGCACTAGGGCCCTGAGTTCGATCCCCGGTCCCGGAAAAAAAAAAAAAAAAAAAAAGAGAAGGTCAGGACTTTGAGCCATTTGCTAGCAGTCTGATTTCCGGGAGAGAAGAGGTTATAATGGTGAGTCACAGGCCAGTGAGTCACGGAACATGCCTGTGCCACGAAGCCCCCATAACAAATCAGGCAAAACAAATCTGTTGTGTCTTCCTGGGTGGTGACACTCCAGGTACTGTTACACATTAGTGTCCTGAGACAGCATTGTGCCCCACCTCTCCAGGGAGAATCCAGAGAAGCCCCACATGTGGGACCCCCTCAGACATCACCCTGTGCTGGCTTTAATTTGTATCCTTTGACATAATAAAACTGTAATTGTAAGCATAGTGCTTTCCTGAGTTTTGGGAGTGGTTCTAGTAAATTATCAAAACTGAGCAGGGACTGGGAGCCCCTGGGCTTGTAGCTGGCATCTGAGGGGAGGGCAGTCTTGTGCCCTAACCTGTGCCTGGCTCTGGGGAGTTGGTGTCAGAAGTCACTGCAATTATACATAGCTCTAGCTTCAAAACCCATCAAATTGTACAATTTAAATACGTGAAGCTTATCACAACTATTACTCCATAAAGCCATTTTTTAAAAGGCTCAGATTAAACATCACTTGTCAGAAACCTGTCTAGAATCTTCCTTTATTTCCCCGATGTCTGCAGAATCAGGGCTTTCCACCACCAGGCCCTAACTGACCTCTCCAACCTTGCCCATCAGCACTGTCTTAGGCAAATCCTCACCTCCAGCCAAACTGTATTTCTTGCTTATTCTCTGTGAATTCTTTATGCTTTTCCCACTTCTGTGGTTTTGCCCACACCACCAGAATACCCTTCCCTGAGCTACCATCTGCTTCTACCTGTTCAAAGTTTACCTGTCTTGGAAGGCTCAGACCTCAAAGTCATTTTCTTTTAAAAAAAAGAGGCTTCTTCAATTTCTTTCATTAGAAACAATCTTTCCCTTTTTTAAACTACAAGAGGGGCATTTTTCATGCTGTCCTGTGCTTCTTTATGTGTCTGTGTCCATGTAGCCCATCTTCTGGACATACTATTGAGGCTAGGGCTATGTATTTTGTTCATCTTTGAATTTCCTATAGCAAGCAACACAGTTCTTTACAAATAGACTAAATAATCAAAGCACAAATTTCTTTGGATCCTTGCAGGATGTGGTGGTACACACCTGTAAGCCCAACATTACAGGAAGCTGAGGCAGGAGGCTCACAGGTTTGAGCCCAGCCTGGTGAATTCATGAGACCCTGTCTCAAAAGTACAATTAAAAAGGCCAGGGGGCTGGGGGTGTAGCTCAGTGTGAAGCCCCTGGGTTCAGTCCTCAGTGTCACACATGTGCACACAAAATATTCGGGTCCTTAAATCATGACTTTACTCAGTCTCTGCCTCCTTTACAGCCACCCTCGCCAACCCATGCAGATGTTAAAGTCTGCATGCCCGGGTGCTCCGTGTGGGGGCATCGTTGATCCTACACAGCTGTGCTGTGGGCAGCTAAGGACGGCAGCGCAGTCTCCTGCCCTTCTCGCCTCCCTCTTCGGTCAGTCCGTGCTTACTGCCATAACGCTTTCGCCAGCTCTCGCTCTTCATCCTTTTCCTATACCGAGGGGACCCACCCGTGTTTGCATTTTGGTATTATTGTGTGTCCTGGCTATGATTGTAAATATGGACCACTATCCAGTAAATTTCAAGGGACAGTCACCTTAATTTCCTTCTTTTATCCCCTCTCCCCCAATTCTTGCCTACCAGCCACAGGTAGTGATTAGAATCTCAGGTCCTGGAGCCACCAGATCTGAACCCTGACCGGCTGTGCGGCCTCTACCGAGCTCCCTCAGCCATCAGCTTGGCATCTGTAGATTGGAGATGGGCATAATCATCTGTAAATTGCAAACGCTAATGATGACTATATCTTGGGATTGTTTTGAGGACTAACTATGCTATCTTAAATGATTTGGACAGTATTTGACCCCTAGGAACTGCTCAATAGCCATCGTTTTGTGTTTTATTTTTCTACATCCTCAACTGTTTTTATTTGTTTAAGTTTGAGACAGTCTCCTTAAATTGTCCAAATTGACCTTAAACTTGTGACCCTCCTGCCTCAGTCTCCTGCATAGCTGGGATTATGGGTGTGCACCATTGTGCCTGACAACAGCTATTCTTTTCACTGTAAATTAGAAGCATTTGCTAAAGAAGTGCTTAGACACTGTTGGAAAGGGAACTGAGCAGATGAGTGCTGGGTTAATCCCATCAGAATCACTTGGAGACTTCACGAAAAATACAAATTTCTGTGTTCCACCTGGGAACCCTGATGACACCAAGCAACCTGTCTTTTCCTATGTGGTCCTCAGAATTGCAGACAGCCAGGCCTAGGAACTGCTGGTGTATAAGCAAATGCCCTCATTTTGGGATAAGGAGAGCAGGCTCCAGTCCTGTGTCTGCTCATTCTCCAGTGTGAGACTTTTCTGAGATTCCATTTTCTCTTTTGTAAAATGCAGATTAGAACTGTGGTTTATTCATAGTCCTGTAGGGGTCAGATTGCTGGAGTCATTTCCATGGTGAAGCTGGCTGACAGGGGCGAAGGGAGCCCAGGCTTTGGAAGGAGATGGATGCACGTGTGAATCTTGCTGTGCTGCTGCTGCTGCAGATGTTCCTAGCAGAGGAGCCTATCTCCAGCTCTTCTTCCGAGCACAGCCTTAGTTTTGCTTGAGGTATCACTGCACCTAGCTGAAAACGCTGTGCTTCCCAAGAGTCCTCTGGGATGAGTGTGGGAGAATGTGACACAGTTCACACAGAAGTCAGCTGAGGACTTCTGGGAAGGCTTTTGCTTTCCTGATCCTGTTTCCTTCTTTGTCCTATTGTCTTTTCCTACCTGGAACATAGACAAGAGGTCTGGAGATTTAGCAGCCGTATTGTTATTATGAGGACAAATATGGTAGGGGCACCTACAAGCTGAGTGATGGAACTAAAAGACAAAAGGGTTCTAGGTCCCCAGTGGCATCACTGAGCAGTTCAACCAGCTCTGGACTGCCTATCCTTAGGCCTCTTACATGAGACAAATGCATCTTTGGTGGTTTGTAGCAGAGGTACTTTTGGGTTGGTTATTTGTATACTAAAGCTTGTTTGTGAGAATTGAAAGAGAAAAGTCCTAGAAAATATCTGACCAAGTGAACAGTCGTGTAACTCTTCCCTTTCTCCAGTTATGAGATATTTTATGAATTTGCACAATGAGGCTCTTTCTAAATCCAGTGTCCTGTTTACTTGATTATCAGGGAGAAGAACTGGACGTTGGGAACTGGCCTCTGAAATAAAGGGCCTTTCTCTGAGGGACAAGGTGGGTTCTCCAGAAGTGGCTGGCACCAGAACAGCACCTGTAGCCCCCTACCCACAGAGACTGCCACATCCTAACCTGATGGAGACCACTGTGAAGCAGCTCTAAGCAGAATTTAATATTAACCAATTGGCTTTTCATGTTTACCTCTTTGCCAGAGGTCTAGGCCCTTGTCTGGAGATGGGCAGCAGACTCACAGTAAGTGAACCTGTATGAGTCATTGGTCCTGGGTGAGGCCTGCATTGGCCTGTGAAGTTGGGAGGCCTCAAAGGACAAGATAAGGCCACGGCTGAGGACATTTGACTCCAAACCCAATTAACTAAGAGGAGATTGCAGCTGCAGGCATCCCACTCCAGTGGTGAAGGCCTTCCTGGAGATAACACAGTTCTAAATTAACATAAAGTACTACTTGGGGAGGTCCTTACAGGGATTCCCAAGTCCTGCCCAGATTCCTGCATTTTCTTCAGTATTCCCTCCTTTGTTTGAAAACCTAATAAATACGGGCTGCTTAGAGAAGTCTTGGTATAAAACCGTGAATCTCCATTTCTGTAATAGGGTTGGAGCCTCCTGGAGTCCTAAAATCATTTTAGTTGTCTCATTTATTTACGCCTTCGCAGTCCACTCGTTTGGGAGATTGTGGGACTGATCAGCCTGCAGTAACTAAGGGATTTATTAACTCGATACTAACCCAAGTAGACGGCTAAAATCTCCATGGGCTCTGGGGAGGTGGAGCATGCAAAATGTGGGTCCAAAGAACATGAAATTGCTCTAGCTCTGATGTGTACAGATGATGACTCTAAGGATCTTTTCCCTGGTGACAGACACTTGAGCGTAAGAATGAAAGCAACTAACTTCCTCAGCACACAGTGCAGGGGCCATCATTTTCTCTCACTGCAAACTTGCGCGTGAGTACGGCTCCTGCTCATCAGTGGGAGGGAGAGGAGTCAGGCTGCTCACTGCTGTTCTCAACCTGCTTCTGCGTGGCTTTCCTAGGGTCAGGCTACTGTCTCTACGACCCATGAAAATGCTCATGATGCATCTGAGAAAACTGCCCTTTTTGTCTACTGCATTCTGTAAGTCCTCATCTCCTTCCTGGCCCCAGTTCTTGCAGGATCCAACACAAACCAATGTCAAAATATAATGACTACAAAGGTACTTTTTTTTTTTAAAGCAGACACATTCTTCTTTCATTATTTTAAAATGATTTAATGACAAAAAAGTCAGATCACCCTTCACTAGAAAAGTAAAGAAAATCCTGCCTTCAGCATAGAAGTGCCTTCTCTCTCCAAGCTCCTTGCAACCCACGGTGGGATTCTGTCCTCGGCAGAGTGAATTTTGTTCCACCCATCAGCTACTTCCCAGATCAGTGCACTACGACCTCCTCGCAGCCCCTCTAGTCTGTGGGCTCCTCCCTCATGGCCTTCACAAGCCAGTCGCGTTCTGACCCTGGCTCAGAGTCGCTGGTGTCACTCCCCTCCATGGCCAGCAGCTTGGAGTAGTTGATTTTCCGCTCTTGGGGCAGCCTGGGCTGGATGGACAGGAACACAGCCAGCCAGAGCAACAGGACCACACAGCAGGTGCGGTAGAGCACGGCCAGGCTGAAGTGCATCACCAGGAAAGCCGCCACGAAGCTGCCCAGGCTGCAGCCACCCCAGTGGAAGTGGCCTTGGAACATGGTACTCAGGGCTCTCTCTGTGCCGGGGGTGGCCAGGTCCTCCACCGAGGCCTCCACGGCCCACCACAAAACCCCACTACTGATGGCACTCAGTATCTGAACAGGAAAGACCGACCACCAGCTCCAGAGGAAAGAGTAGTAGAGAAACTGCCCAGCGAGGCAACCCAACCCCAGTCCCACTGCACCCACCCTGGATAGTTTCCGAAGCAACACACTTTTAAATGGGTAGAGCAGAATTTCCCCCAGCAAGCTGAGGGCCACTGAGAAGCCCATGACCAGCTCACTGCTGCCGTGGTCCTCCATGAGCCAGAAGAGAAAGTTCTGTACTGTACTGGTGACGATTCCTATCAAAAGAACAGTGAGGGCCAGGAGGAGGAGGCGGGGGTCGCCCCCTAGGGTAGACAGTGCTTTGGTGGTTTTGTAGCCAGGCTCCTGATGCTGGTAGGTGGGGACAGGAAAGGTAATGCTCACCAGTATGGGCAGAATGCTGACCAGTGAATAGCCGTAGAAGCACACCACACCCTGAGTGCCGTTTGACATCGGGAAGCAGTCCAGTCGCCCCACAAAGGCTGCGATGCCACAGACTCCTGCTGCCATACCCAGCAATCTCCAGAGCCCCAGACTTCTGTATCGGTCAGTGGCATCAACAAAATCCAGGTATTCATAAAGGCTGTCGCTGGCCACCTGCTCCAGAGGGGCTGCCAGCAGTTCCCAGAACACTATGAAGCCCAAGGCGAGGAGGAAAGTCCACTGCAACCCTTCTGAGGAGAGCTCAAGGGACCCAGCTTCCCCCTTGGCCTCTGAGACATTGGCTGGACCGCCCAGCGCTGCGGCTCTGGGAAGGAGGAGGGCAGTATGGACCGCCTCCGAAGCACCTTCCCAGGAATTGTCTTTCACACCTGAAGTGAAGGGTTGGAGAAGGAGGGGTGTGGTCCCAGCTTCTTTCAGGGAGCTCAGTAAGTGCAGCCCCTCCAAAGTTTCTTGATCGCTTTCCCCAGGTCTAGCTGTGAAGTCGGACACCTCCAAACCTTCGGGCCTCCTCCTTGGTGGGAGGCTGGGCAGCCCTGCAGGGTGCGCTGAGGCAGCGTCTGGGGCAGAGGTCACGGTCACAGTGAGTGTGACGCCTGGTGGCAGCACTGTGGTGGTCATGCTACTGCTTCCATTGCAAGAGCGGTGCAGCACATCTCTGTCCAGCGGTGGTACCAGGACCATCAGGAGGCTGGCTCCCGCGGAGCCGAGCAGCGAGCCTACCAGAAATACTCTTCTTTTCTGGCACCTTTTGGCCAGGAAGGCACAGAAGGGACCCCAGCAGGCTGCGACCAGGAGCTTGCTTCCCATTAGGACGCCCACCCAGGGCGCGGCCAGGCCCAGATGCCTCAGGTAGAGCGTCAGGAACGGGGTCACGCAGGCATCCCGGACCCCACACATCAGATGGAAGAGCCTGGCCACTCCCAGCGCCCTGCTGATGTCCCACTGGGGGTTGGCGCTCATGGCTGCGCCGCTCCGTCAGACTCCGGCCGGAGGAGGGCAGAGCTGGGCACAGGGCGCGGGCGGCGGAGGCCGGGGAGGGCGCGGCCCCATGTCCCGGGAAAGGCTCGAGAGAGCCGGTCTCACAGACAGCCGGACTCCGTCTCTGGCCTCGGGCAACACCGCGGTCACCCGGTAAACCGCCGCCCATGTCCGGCCACTGGCCCGGAAGTGACCCCTCCCCGAGGGGGCGGCGCTGGGGAGGCGGGACCCGCATACCTGCAGCCGCACCTGCCACGTTCTGAGGCCTCCGGCTGCCCCACCTGCCAAGATGTGCGCAGGTGCGCGAGGGGTGCCTCCGTGGCCGGCAGGAAGCTTTCGGAACTGGGTCACAGGCTTCGCTCCACCCCTGGCTGCCCCGTGTCACCCAGAAATCTGAGCTAAATCTCTGACCTGAGAGCCTTGAACTTAGGCAAGTAAAACTGTAAGGATCAGAGTCAGCGTTGGGGAGGCAAGAATGGAATGTAAGGTGTTCATGAGAAGACCCCTCGTCTTCTTCAGGCCTTTACTCCAATGACCTGATCAGTGACCACCTCCTAGAGATCATCCCTGTCCACCCTGCGTGAACCTGCCAATCCCATCCACAAGGCATACCTTCCCTTTCCCAGCTTTTTCTCCATAGTACTTCATTATTAAATGCACTATGGTTTAGAGTTCATGTATTTATCTTGTTTATTGTGTTTCCATCAGAATCAAAGCTCCAGAGAGGCACGCATTTTAGTTCCCAGGACCTAGAACTGTTTCACTGCATGCAAAATTTCCATGGAAGAGGCATGACCTTGGGTGACACAATTATCTGCAGCCAGGACAATCTCTAAAGAGGACTGAGAGCTGAGGACAGTCAGATCCAGTCCCAGCAGCATATCGCAGCCTTAGGACAGCACAATGTACTGGGTAGTTCTAAGCCACACTAACAGGATGTAAGTTGCGCCTGCATAGGTGGTTAGCTGGAGCTCAGTACAGTGGCCTACTTCTGTAATCCCAATACTTGGGAAACTGAGGCAGGTGGCTCAGGAGTTCAAGGCCAGCCTGGGATAAATAGCAAGACCCTGACTAAATAAATAAATAAGAAAAAAGCCACTTCAGAGGCAGCTAATACTAGCATCCCTCAACAACAGAAGCTGCTTTGTTAACTAGCTTAATGGTTTTCAAAGGTGAAATTACTGACATCCAAGTCGTGCAGAAATTTTTTCAGAGGCATTTCCCCTCTCACTTAAACAGGATATAAGAATCTATACCGAGTAACTACTTTAAAGATAATGATACACAGTATATTAATGTTGCTGTCTCCTACAATTTTGTTATGAAATTAAAATTTTGTTCATAAAATAAAGTTATTAAAAAAAAGAATGTACAGATTCCAGCACCCAAAACCTTTTGAACTTTTAGACTTTGTTCCAGAATGGCCCAGTGTCCAGACACTGATTCAGTAAACTAGTGCAAACTTTCCTTAGACCACTTCATTTGGGTGGGGTGACGAGGTGAAGCTTGCTAACACCTGTCCATTTGTCTGCATATTGGAATGTGGTCTAAGACTTGCTTTCATTGTAACTGGTAGAGAGGTGGTTGTGGAGGAGCCCCAGAGCCTTCACTTAACCTGAAAAGCTGGCAAACTCTGCAGATGTTTACTTTAAAACTTAATGATTATGAATGCTCAAATTGATATGAATCAGTTTACATCACCTCAGTGCAGAAGAAAGAAAAGCTAGCCACTTCCAGGTAAGTTCACAGAAAAATGCAATATATTGTACATACTGTAGTCCTTGTAAGTTTGGACACAGCTCAGTCAGTGAGGACTGTCTCTAGCTCCTCTCCTCCCCAGGCCCTGCATCAGAAAGCTTTAGTGGAGGTTATAACATCCATCCACGTCTTGCTCTTAACCTGCCCCGGGTTCATCTGCACTAGGAGGCAGGCACTTCACTGTGCTGCTGTTTATGAGGTGCCCAGGTCCACCTCTGGACTTCAGATGCCATGTTCCACGCTGGTGCCCACAGCTGCACCATTTATTGTCTGAGACCTGTTGGACTTGCCTGCTTCTGGCTGTCTTGGAAAACCTTTGCTGCTTGACTTTCTCTAGGGTTACCCTGGAATCCCTCTCTCCAAGTGCCCTGGGCAATGCGTCTAGACTCGCCCCTACTCCTGGGGCAGTGAGGCTGAGGGAAGTGCCTACCTCTCCGCTTTTGAATCCCCACAAAGGAACTCTACCACCTCTGCTCCCTCGCCGCTACCCCAGAGGAGCCTGTCTGGGTAACAGGGATTGGCTCGAGTCCAAGCCTTTTTTCTGTTACTCCCCCCAATCCTATGCCTAGTCCTAGAGCTGGGCTTAAAAGTGGGCAAATACTGGAGCTGGGTTATTAATCTCCCCTATTTTACACTTGGATGTAAGTTCTTAAGCTTGATGCCTTAAACTTGATGTTCAGATGTCTTAAACTCTTAAACTTGATGTCTTTAATTTTTGGCTCCTTGAAACTACCCTGCATCCCCAACCTATTTGGGGACAATGCTGGTCAGGAGAATCCTTGAATTAAGGAGAATGAGGAGAGAAGGTGCAGGAGAGACATCATAGCAGTTAATGTTTCACAAAATCATTATCTGGCCCATAAAGATTCACTGGGTTATATTAAGAACTGCTACCTGTTTTCTGTTAAAATATAAATGTTATTCAGTATTAGACGAGAACAGAAACACATTAGTGTGCATTTATTGACTCTGACATTCTCCTCTCCACTGCGAGAGCCCCTGGCTGGGGGTGGGAGGGAGCAGGTGCAATGGTCTTTATCCACTTCAGCCACAGGGCTCAGGCTGCACAGCACCTCTGACCTTTGTTTTAAGGGCTGGGTGGGGAGTGTGAGTGGGCCAAAATGATGGGAGACGTGGGAGCTGAGAATAGGAGTGGGCGTTCTTGGGAGGAGTGGGGCCGTGTGCATGCCCGTATGGGGTCACCGCTTTGCCCAAGTGATCTTATAGCCGTAGTGTGGGTCCTTCTCCCTCACAGCTCCCAGGCACTCACTGACTCCTAGTGGAAACCAGAGCCACCCAGTGGACCTGGGCTTATTCTGGCTGTCAGTGTGAGTGCCAGGGGTTTGGCGAGGGTAGTATTTCTTTTCTCTTGGACCCGCTGCCCTTGGGCCCACCTACCCAGCGGGCTCACTGGATGATGCCGGAGAATGTGTTGATGGGCATTAGAAGAGGTCTGGGCATGGCTTGGGTTGTTTCCATCTCCTTCTGTCCATGGGAGTTGATCCATGACATCTTGGACTTCTGGGTCCTGGAACATGGCTCTGGGCAGGGGCCCACTTCAAATCTGTGGTCGGAAGAGACAAGCTCAGGGGGCTCACCTCAGAGATCAGATCTTCCCAGGGCATTTGAAAGGTAGATCCATTACCATAAAGTATATAGGAGAGGGTCACACAGAAGAAGAGGATGAGTCAGGAGGGGAAAGAATGTCCGTCATGAGCCTGTCTATCTGGACAAAAAGGAAGATGCCTACATTGAGTTGTCTGTGTCTCTGTGTTTGCCCCCTTACCTAAACACACATTCCTATGGAAACACAAAAGGGTCATATCAACTGAGGCACATACCATGGGGGTATCCTGTGTGGGATGGCCGGTACCCACAAAGAGGGTGGGATCAGAAGGGCTTCAGGCTGAATGTGCCTCTAGTTATCTTGGGAATATTTAATATCAGTCTTTGCCTAGTGTCAGCCATTCACTGGCCTCTTCTTCCTGAATTCAAGTGGTAGGGCAGTGGCCTGAGTCCACGTCCACTAGGGATGCCTGCCTGGCCACTGGCTCTACCTCTGACAAGGTGCCCTGGGCTAGCAGACAGAAGGAGCTGGCTCCAGCTTAGGTTTGCCCCATGGGGCTTGGAGCACTAGTGGGGGCAGACTCAGCTCACCTGAGCACATCCCTGAAAGTGCGCCGATTATCTTTGTCCAGCAATAGCATCAGCAGCCTCTGGTCTTGGCTCTGGATCTGGATGCTGGAGGTCCGAAAGGTGTTTGTCACCATCTACAAGAGAAAGGGAGGGAGGGTAGGGGAGAAGGAATGAATATGTAAGTGTCACCTTTGTTAAGCAGATGGCTCTGCCAGCATGATCTTCTATCCTGGAGTTGGTGTGTATTTTCCATCCAGCACACAGGCTCCCTGGCTCTTTTCCTCCAAGTGATCCTGAGTAGTGACCACACTGCATCAACTGCCTTCCAGTTGTCCTTGGATCTCACCTTGTTTCTAGAGTGCTTTCCCAACCTGTTGTCCTCTGATTTAAACAGACTAGAATGCTATGCTAGTGCATGCCAGGTGTCAGGGCTTGATATTGATTTATTCAAGAAGTATTTCCTGAGCACCTCCTATATGACAGTCACATTTCTAGGAGTGGGACTTGGATATACTTCCAGGGTTTATAAGTCCTGACTGCAGTTTTGAGCATTAAATTACATGTAAAATTATCTGCCTGGGACACAGACAGAGGGCGTAGAAAGCAGCTGAGTATCCCCAAACCTCAGACCAGGCCAGAGGAAAGAAGCCCACAGCTGTCCTTCTAACCTCCAGTCAGCAGAGGCTGCTCTGGAGAGGCCCCTCCCATGGGGCAGCAGACTGAGGGCATCATGGGTACTATGCAGGGCTTTCTGCATCTCTGACTCACTCCACACACAGGCAGCAACTTTGGGAAATGCATAGCCACAGAAATCTGGAGTTGCAGGAGACTTTGAAGTCTGTTTCACTGAAGTGTTCTCAACCTTAGCTGCTTAAAGGAATCGCACATAAAGTTAGACATTCTGATTTAAGTAGCCTGGAGATCACAGCAGGCAGGGCTGAGAACAACTGAGTCAGTCCATTGTTTCATCACAGATAACAGCAGCAACTTCAGCCTTGGTTGAGGAAGGTGTCAAGCATGTCTGGACTTTCAGTTAGACTCTTGTTGAGGTGGAGTAGGGTAGAAAAAGGCTGTGAGCAGAATGTACAATAATGTCCCAAGAGGAGGGTCAAAAGCAGTCTTTGGGCCAGACTGCCCAGGTTTTAATCCTAGCTCTGCCACTTATTAGCTATGTGCTTTGGCACATACTTCTTTCTTTGTGCTATTTAGAAAAAAAATATACTGTTAACAACTACCTTGTAGGACTGCTGTGAAGATTAAATGAGATAGTATATTGTAAGTGCTTGGAACAGCACCTGGGACACAGTAAGAGATGTACTAATGTTGGTTGTTTATTGTTCTTAACTACAATTTCCAAGGAGCCAAGCATATATAGTGGCCTCAGTTGCCAAAGAGGGATGATAGCCACAGTGGATTGTTTCTGTCTTTGGCTCTGTCCTAGGCTAAGCCTCTTCTTCCTCACGCACATGTCAGTCTGAACAGGTGGATTGTGAATAAAAATACAAAGATGTATCAAATTCTCCATAAGGCATGGGGATCCCATGGCAGAGGGTGACAAGGGGCTGAGGGAATTCTGGCTGTGCATTAGAAGTGGTGGTCAACAGTTGTGGTGCCCCGCAGCTCTTAATCCAGGTGTAGACTCGGCAGAGGACAGACAGGTGAGCCTAGTGGGCACTAACTGGCCAACTAAGCAGAGGACTGTTAACACTGGGAGGTAGGAGAGAGCAAGGACAAGTAAACAGCGAAAAGTGATTGAGAAACTGGACAGAGCAAGAGCAATTATATCAGAACGTCAGGAAACTGTGCACCCGCCCCTCAACACTCCCAGGCAGAAGCGAAACCAAAAGTGTAAGACCCTGGCTTTGGACACCAGGACACTTCCTCACTTCTTCTGCAAACCTTGTATGATCAAAAACTCCCTTCTTGTTGGGTGCGTTGAGGCAGGTCCCTCACTGGGCCATGATTCCTGTAAACCCCCGCTGTAGATCCTCCCATAATTCCAGGACCTTCAGAGGCCTGGTACCTTCCCTTATCAGGGCCATGAGATCTCACTGGCCCACTCCCACCCTGAGAAATATACTTTCGCTTCTTTTGATTTTAATAAATCTTGTTCTTGGTACTCACTTTGAGTATGTGTCCTGCTCAATTCTTTGTGGGAGAACCTAGAAACAAGTTCCTTGAAATCCTCCATCTGATAACACCAGGATATTATCAGTAACCTTTCAGAATAACTGGAAAGATTGTAAGGAGTGTGGCCCTGCATGAGCTGAGGCATGGGGGAAGCCAGGTGCATTCAGTTTGTGGCACCTAACCACCTGGTGAGGGAAGCAGGGTTCCTGTAGGTAAGGAGACTCAGGCCAAGAGGGATTGGATATGATCCACTGAGGGTTGCACAGGGGCAGGTGTGGGGGCCTGGCTTGCCCACTCCCAATGCTGTTCTATTTCCATCATGCAGCTGCAGGTGTCCCTGGCAGGACCTGACCCTGCTCTCTAGAAAATCAGCTGCACTGTTGGGGCCTCCACCTACCTGCCTGCAGTGTCGGCAGATGCCTTTTGGTCCCTTGCATAGTCTGTAGGTTTAGACACACCCGACCTCCTGGGGTTTGAACTGGCAGACATCCTAACTGCAGTCAACAAATGCCACTGTGGAGGCCAGTGGAGAGGGCCAGTTGCAGAATTTGCAAAGGGTGTGGTTCTCCACAAGATCAGGGGATGGGCAAGTGCCTCCAGGTGCCTCCTGTTCTTTCTTGGCAGCTCCCAGCCTTCCACATCCTAGAGTCCTGATTCCTGTTCTTATTTACCATTGCTGTTCTATCCCAAACCTCCAATCTACCCAGTCATATCTTTACTGAGCACTAAACTCACCAGGCCAGCCACAAGGCCCTCACCCATCTACTTTGCAAACTGGAAACACCCTTGTCCCAGCTCACCAGGAACTTCCCCTAGCTGCACAGTGTTTCTTTTTTTTTTTTTTTCAGTGCAAAGGCCCTGCATTTAATAACCAGTACTGCAAAACAAGAAAAGAAAGAAGGAAAGAAGGAAGGAAGGAAGGGAAGAAGGGAGAGAGGGGTTTCCTTTTCATATACAAAAATATACAAGTTATCCATGAAAAAGATTCAGTTAAATGAGAAGAAAAGAACTCCCACAGCATGTGTCCTCAGTGGAAACCACCTAGCTCTAAATTCTGATGGTTCTCAGGATATAGCTCAGTGGTAGAGTACTGCCTAGCATATTGGAGGTCCTGGGTTCCATTCCTGGTACCACAAAACAAACAAAAAAACAGAGACAGACAGAGTTCTAATGCCCAAATTGATTGACCTTGTAGCTCTTTCCATTTTAATTCCCACATAACTGTTAAGCATTTACTTATGCTAAGCACTGGCCATTTCTTCCCCTAACCTGGCTGCCCAGGGCATGCACAGTGTTTCTTCTTCGATCCATCTGGAGAGAACATGAACATGGACCTGCGAGGTTCCAAGAAGAAAGCACAGCTGCTGGATCCCGACCCATTCCCAGCAGATCAGTGCAGGGATAAAGGGAAGTCCCTGGAGCAATAAGTATACAAGTTCAAAAAGCCCCTGACCAGGTTGTTCAAAGAGGTCAGTAAAAACAGAAACCAGTGTAAGGAACTGATTTTGAAAAAGGAAATACAACATAAGGGTAGGTGCATCCACTTTGGAGTTTAAAGCTTAAACTGCATGCCGCCCCATAGGAAGGTGGACAGAAGCTCACACTATCTCTCAGCCAATCACAGTGCTCCTACAGTGGATAGGCTGTCTCAGGGAGAAAGGACTTGATGACTTGCTAACTTTCAGTGAGCCCTGCTGCGAGTCAGACCAGCTGAGTGCTAAGGGATACAGGAGGCCTGAGATGATGGCCCTGAGCCTAAGAAGCTTCCATGCAATTTACAGAGTTGCAAATGCTTCCATGGGTGTGTCCCTATGAGTGTAGGGGAGCACAGAGGTGGGGCACATAGCTCACTAGGGAGTGGGAGGAGGAGAGACAGTGTGGAGGGAAGGGGAAGAACATGAGAAAAGGCCGTCCAGGGACAGGACACCTATGTGCTGAGGGTGGAATTTCAGTTTGATTGCTTTTGGATCTGCCTCAGGACTGGTAGGGCACACTTCTAGGTGTGTCTGGTGGTCAGGGAAGCATGGCCTTGAGGTCTTTGGGCCCTGGCCTCTTCCTCTCTGGCACTTTTTCCTGCTCTGCTTTCAGGCTGCTGTGGTCTAAGCAGATTTGCTCCATCACACCCTTCTGCTGTGATATCTCGGCCCTGGAGGTGGCCAGTCATGGACTGAAACCTGTTCTTCAAGTTGTCGATGTCAGTTATTGTGTCTTAGCAGTGAGAAAACTAACACGACACTCCGAGACTTTTTTTGCAGGATTGGTAGGAATTACAAAAAGGAAGGTGGGGAAGAAGAAGAGAGAAGAATGTCATCAGAAGCAAACAGCACGAGCAAAGGTACAGAGGTGTAAATGCCAGAACACTTCCAAATTCAGCAGTAGAAAGAGCCTGCAGGGGGTGGCTGAAGTTGTAGATAGAGAGGAAGAAGAACCAAGCTATGTAACTCTGGAGAGCTTTCCTTGCCTTTGGAGAATGGGAGATGACAGAAAGTTTTGATGTATGGAGCGCTAGGTCAGAGTTCCATTTTAGAAAGATCACTGGGGCGGAGGTATAGAAGGTGGTCTGCAGGAGCACCAGAGTGTGTCAGGGAGACCATCTGGGAGGCTACAGTGTTTGTCCAGCAAAAGGGGAAGGATAAAGGCCTGGACCGAAGGTGTCACCTTATTTGTCTGGAACTTTCCACTCTTAGCACTGAAAATCTCGTTTCTTCAGTGTCATGCAGACTAGGATAGTTGGTCAACCTAGCTGGATCATGAGAAGGAGGACACTGAAGAAGGGAGAGATTTGGGAAGTATTTGAGAGTGGAAACCAACAGGACAGGGGGAAGCGAGGAAGCAGAGGCATGGGGTGCTCTTGGGTCTCTGGTACAATATTGGGGTACAAAGAAAGGGTAGAAAATGGCAGTGAAGGACTAAGCATAGAAGAGGAAGATCAAGCATAAGAATAAAAGTCCTGGGAATAAGGTTTATAAGTTGGAGGCACTGGGTTCCCCAGATGGTAGAAGCCAGAAGAAGCCTAACAAAGGGGGACTGGCTGAAAGTTGGTATGAGGAGCAGTTAGATTCCATTATGCTTTGCTCTTAAATGCACTCCAGCAGCTTGTGTGATGAAGGGTCCGTCCCCATGTGGTCAGGTCCAGAGGCCTTGGAGAGGTGGCTGGATCCAAAGTGCTCTGGTCTCAGGAGCACACGGATCCGCTCATGGACTTGCAGCTTAATGGGCTTTGTTACAACAGTGAACTTTCTTTTTGTTCTCTAGCCACCGTGAGCTGAGCAGCTCTGCCACCATGTGCTTCTGCCATGATGTACTGCTTCACCACAGGCCTAAAGGCAACCGGGCCAAGCGACCACAGGCTGAACTCTCTGAAGTTAGGAGCCAAAGTGAATGTTCCCTCCTTGTAAGCTGGTTATCTCAGGTGCTTTGTCACCTGATGGGAAGCTGAGATTTACAGTTCCCGCTCAGGGTGGGCAGCCAATTGGCAACTTTCTCCCTGCCAGAGACATCAGAGAAACAGAGCCACAGTCAACCTGGGGATGCCGCAGATGGAGAGGAACACGGTGGTGGGGTGTGTGAAAGTTTGCTCACAGAACAGGGAGGGCCTTGTGCCTTTGTCCAACTCTGCTCCACGGTGACACACACCAGCAGCCTTTCATCCTGGCCTCTCACTCCCCAGGGCAGGAACCCGAAAGACTCTTCTGGAAAAACAAAGCTTCCTGGGAAAGAGACTTGCAGACACTGATGTTGGGTTTCCTCTGTGGGAAGGACCACGGCCACTTGACTACTCACAGGGGAGCCCACCATTGACTCAGGTTTTTAGTGCCTCACTCTTGAATTTGAACAGACTGCCAAGGATCACCAGGTGTTTGGAGATGGGGAGCGAGAGCAAGCGAGTGAGAGAGCAAGAGAGAGAGAGAGAGACAGACAGACAGACAGACACAGAGAGATACACACAGGCAGAGAGACAGAGAGAATGCACACAACAAGCAAATAGGAATTCAGAGGAAACAGACACCATTCAGGGAACAGAAGAAAATTTGCAATAAACCATTATATCTTCAGGAGGATAAGATACTATGAAGCAAGCAGTGTGAAAATGAATAATCAGGCAACAAGAAATATTTCTTAAAGTTTGAAGGTTTAATAAATGAATCGGAAGTAAACTCTCCAAAAGTCAAAGAAACAGCAAACCAAAGATCAATGGGAAAAAAAAGATGAGAAAGAACAACCAGCTAGAAGGACTTGACATCTGCCTATCTGTGTTTCCAGAAAAGGGACAGCAAAGAAACAGAGAAAAGGAAGTTATTTTAGAAATTGTCCTAGCATATGTATCTCAGAACTGAAAGGGACAAGTCTGAAAACCGAGAATGTCTGCCCAAGGTTCAAAATAATGAACTAAATAAAAGATGCCTTTGTGTACAAAGACTGGACATAAGAAACCATCATACTTTGCAATACAGTAATGAAAGCTAGAAGAAAATCCAGATTCCAAGAAACTGAAATGCAATCGACAAAATCAAAAGCATGGTGAGAATGCTGACTTTATTTTAGAAAGTTGAAATGGACAAAAGATTTTTAAAATGTGTAGATTATAATGATACAATGTGTTTGACTTAATAAACTTCATGCTTTGCCTTCTATACATAGAAAACACAAGCTTTTTTGCTGGCACAGGATATTAAAAAGTTCATTGTGTACCAAGCAATGCAGAAAATGTCAATAAATTCCTAAGAAGTCGGAGCTAGGTAAGTCAGATGCTTTGGCTGTCCCAGAGGCATCTGCTAACCTCTAGAATCAGGGGCTCCAGGCGGGACAGCTGTGGGGGTGGGAGACAAGGCCTTGTGCCCACTTGAAGCAGTGATTTGAAACTGAGATTCCCTTCCAGGTCTCTTGATAGTAACCTCAGTGAAAGACTAGGCTAGAAAAAAAGACTCCTGGCAGAAGGAGGAACCTACAGGAGAGCTGTCTGCTTTGGCTTGTGCAATGAAAGAAGATAAAAGGTCTTTTCTGAAAATTACCAACTCCAAGCCTGTCCAGATGTGGGTTTTGGGTACACGGTTACTCCATCTCTATATTCTGAAAGTAAATACAGTGATGTGATATCACTGGGCACTTGGAAAAGGCAAATACCATAGTCCCTAAAAGGATGATTTTTTGCCCCAAGGTTTTCCACAAACAATGCAAAGACACCAAGCTAGGTCTCATAATGGAGGAAACATACGAGGAATCACATTACTGTGGAGGTCAGAAAACCCCAAACACAGAAGTATTAGACTCCTAATAATTACAGATAATGTAATCATAAAGCATACCATAAAATAAAAATGTTAGGAATGTATAAAGACAAGAAAGAATGACTAAAACCACTAGGAAGTTGTTAATCATGTTATTTTTATCAATTCTAAAACATCCCTCCCTACACTGTAATATTTGTAAAATTAGGTGGTATCTTGCAACCAATGTGATAAGAAAGTATTACTTATGGTTCAGGAAGCATTGCTTTGTTCCTGATGTGAACTTATCATATGTCTTAATTTTGGTGAGACACAGTGTTCAGACATAGGTAATGTATAATCCAATCAAAAGCAGAAATCCTGAAAAGAAACTGATTGGCACATTTCACTACATCAAAATATAAAGCTATTTTAGGTTAAAATTCAAAAGAAAAACTAGGAAAAACACTGCCAGAGTATACGACACTTCGAGGGTTAATGACATATTACAAAACACAGACACCACAGTTGTAGTGCCCTAGGGTGAGAAAATAGACAGGAAATACATAAGTGAAGAAGTGGAAATCATTCAGCTTCACTAATTGGTAATGGCAGAAATGCAAATTCAAATAATGAAAAAGTTTGACAATTGAATTTACAAAAAATCAATTGACATATTAATTGCACTGCAGAAGCGGCACTAACACACCACAGTGAGAGAGAACTTGGAAAGGCAACCTGGCAAAACAGAGGAAAAGTCTTGATGCTATATGGATGCCATGTGAGTGATTAAAATTCTAGGCATTTAAAAAACAAGCAAAACCATGATTTTACTACATATTTAACCCTTCTCAATGTGCATACAATCATTTAAATAATTATAAGGCACATGTAACCATCACACTTTTTTTTTTGTCTTTTTGAGACAGGGTTTCACTATGTAGTTCAGGTTGGCCTTGAACTCACTTTGTAGCCCAAGCTGCTCTTGAACTCACAGAAATCCTCCTGCCTCAGCCTCCTAAGTGCTGGGATTACAGGCATGCACCACCACACCCAGCCTTATACAATAAACATTTAATGAACTATGTTTAATGACGTAAAACACATATGACATAAATAAGGTTCCCCTAGTACATGTGGACAAGACTAATATATTTATCAATAAACACATCACCACAAACTTTTATACAACCGTCATTGTCAGTTATGTAAAAATATATAGAAAAAAAATGCAGGGTTTTATACCTGAAAATGTCAGTATTCATACTGACCAAATACTAGAATTACCAGTAAACTTACTTCTTTCTACTTCCCCAAATAAATGATGGAACTTTTGTTCATAGGTTCAACTATTACCTTGAAAAAGGGCCAAAGAAATAGAAGGACTAAAAAGTGACCATTGGTCTTGGCAACATGGAGGCGACTCTGCCACAGCGGGGGACACTGAGAGCCAACTGCGGGCAGGAGACTCATTGATGTGGGACTGGGAACTTCTGGAGGCATCTTTGTGAAGCTGGACTGAGAAGGGAAGGAAGGAGGTGCAGTGGGCAGGGAGAGAGGTAGAAGTGTCACGGTAGAGTAGCTTTGCTTTTTGATACTTCCTGATCAACACGAGACCATCTTTTTTTTTAAGGATGGAGAAGACCCGAGCACGCCGATAGGCTAAGAGCAAGGAGCAGTAGAAAGTTTGAGATCAAAGCCAGAGAAAAGAGAATTGCAAACAGATGAGAAGAGGCTGAAAAACCTCGAGACAAGGGCTGAAGGCCAGTGGGGGGCTGTGTGAGCTGAGGCCCCACGTTGGCTGGGGCTGAGTTAAGGTGGATGTGGGATTTATTCTAGAAGCTCCTGCCATCGGGGCATATGGCCTGCCCAGGCAGCTTGATCTACAGCCAGTGTCTGCCTGGTGAGTCAGAGGTCAGCACAGCAGTTCAGAAATAATGAGGGGCCTCTGAAAGCAGGCTGTGTAGAGCAAAGTCCAGAGAGTCAGATGGGGAGCAAACAGGCGAGTCTCAGGTCTTGGTCAGGAAGTATCAATCAAAGCAAAGCCAAGGGCAAGGGGCAGCCACAGGAACTTGAACAAGCTGATCTGCAGCTGGGCTGTGGAACAGTCTGGCCACTGTGCGGTGCCTGGGGACAGGTGATGCTTCAGTAGAAAGCTCAGAGGGCAGTGCCCCTTTGAATTCCCTTCCCTGGGGCTCCCAGCTACCTGCCCGGTTCCTGTCTGACTGTCCTCTCCTGCTCCACCCAGGACTTACAGAGAAGGACCTTCCCGCCAGGTTGGAGGACTTGACCACCTCTGTCACGCTGACGTTCAGACATGTGTGAGCCATAGCAGGAGCAGCAGCGGGGGGGCAGTGGGGGGACCCTGCAACCAAATGAGATGGGGGCTATGAATGGGTCTCTGGGTTCGTAGGGGAGTCTGGGGAGACTATCATGAGCCTGTCTTGCCTGCCAGCCCTCCAGTTTAGCCCCCTACCCTCTGCCTAGCCCTATTTCCTGATGCTGCCTCGGTCTAGCCACAGTTCAGGCCTTCCCTCATCATCTGTCTCCCCCACAGCCCCCCTTTAAAAGAAGAAAGTTCTGTTGAATTTCTCTGCTACTGCCGGGTATGCTAAGAAGCTCAGGTGATGCGTAGGTAGATGTGTTGGTGATTAGGAGAGCACTAGTACCAAGGTGGGGAGTGTTTTGACTTTTCGAATAGAGCACGATGTGTCAAAGGCATGTTTGTGTGATGGCTGCCAGGCTGAATCCCTCCCTCCCCTGCCTCCCTGCCAACTAACGAGAATCGGTAGGTGTTTGCGCCTCTATGGAGTGTTCTGGAATCCCTAGACCAGTCCTGATGGTGTTTGTGAAGGACGTAGAAGGAAGATAGTTTTAACCATAAGAGCTAACGTTTATAGTTTACTACATGCACATAAAGTAGTTATCTCTATTTTAGAAATTAAAAATAAGCAGAGTAGTCACAGATAACTTGGCCAAGGTCACACAGAGGGCAAGTGACACAGCTGAGGTTCAAACTCTGTGCCTCTGGCCCTGCAACCTGTCCTCTTGACCCACTGCTCTCTGACCAACTGTGGGTCACCATCCATTGACAATATTACATCATCTGTAGGTCAGGAGCCACGGTCTCCTTCACAGCGTTAAAGAACTACAAGTTAGAATGTCTTGCTGTCAGAGAGTTTCATATGTCACCCAAAAATTCAACTCAACTGTAAGTAATTTTATAAGGAAGTGATTTTATTTGAGTTTCTTCTTCATGCCAGATGTCAAGATAATTGAGGAGCTTTGATGCCCTTACAACACAAATGCAGCTGGGCACCATGATGCATTCTGGCGACCTGTTATTGGAGGGGCTTAGCCAGTCTGAGGCAAGCCCGGACCACTTAGAGAGACCCTGGCTCCTAAGACAAAAACAGAAAACAAAAACACCAAAGAATACAAACTCATTACCAACAGACAGGGGTGCTATGGGATGCTATGCTATCCAAACCACAGGGAATTTTAGAGACAGAGGCATTACTGGGCTTTGGAGAGGAGTGGAGGCAAAGAGTCTGCTTCCTCATCAGCATTGTAGCCTATAATGTGGAGTTCTGCTGTTTCTTCTGGAATATTCCAAATTCATTCACTCATTCTTTTTTTTGCGGTACTGGGGATCGAACTCAGGACCCTGCGCTTGCTAGGCAAGCACTTATTCCACTGAGCTATATCCCCAGCCCCCTAATTCACTCATTCTTAAAAAACAATTCTTTGGTGTAAAGTAGATATTCAAAAATGTTTATTGAATATCTACTATGTTCTAGGCACTGGGGACAGAATGGTGAACTGTATCTACATCTATATCATATCTATATCTAATCTATGTCATCTATAGCTATATCCAGATCGATGTATCTATCTATCTATCTATCTATCTATCCATCTATCTATCTATCTGTCCTTCTTGTCTGCTCAGAAATGATCTACAAGCGCTCTGTGGTGTGACTCATGAAGTCCAGTCTGTTGAGAGCTCGCAGTTCTAGGTAGGTGGTGCAGGGGAGTGATGAGGAACATGGTGTGAAAGTGCCTGCTTCCAGCTCCCTCTCTCTCACAGAAGTGACCTCGGGGAAGTTTTTTCTTTGCCTCAGTTTCCTCTCCAGTAAAATAATACTACTAAGAATAGCTATTCCATGGGGCTTACATGATCCAAGGAGTTCATAGGTTTAACACAGAGCGCTACACAGCCCCTACGAAATGCAAGCATTGGTTAGTAATGCACAATGCCATCCTTCTCTTTTCTTTTGTTTTGAGACATAGTCTCACTATATGGTTCGGGCCTTGAGCCACTATGTAGCCCAGGCTGGCCTCAAACTCACTTCAATCCTCCTGCCTCGGCCTCCCAAGTGCTGGGATTACAGGAGTGCACCCCTTTGCCTAGACAACCCTTCTCTTTCATCCATGAGATTAGTGATCTCATAGTAACAGCTAATATTTATAAATTACTACCTGCATATAGATTGATATGTTTTAGAATGGCATTCAAAATCCACAATTTCCAAACAGAGGGCACCCAGCCCCTCAGGCCTGAGGTTGAGTAGGAGCCCCCGCACCACACCCCTCCAACTTGCAGCTGCACAGGCCGAGTCCCGGGTCCTGAGCTAGAGTGTGGGTTACTTGGCAGCCCCTGAGGCTGGGGACCGCATATCAGCCAGGCCAGCATGGGGTTGGCTGGTGCACGGCTGAGGCCTGTGGTGGCTGGGGTGAGGCGGGCTCGCTGCTGTGGCTCCGCATTGCCCATCACTCAGCCCTCTCCTCCTCTCCCCGGTGTTCCCCTTCTCGTCCCTTCTCTCGCTCTCTGCTCTAATCCCCAGCTCCTCACCTTCAGAGTCACTGTCAGGAACGGCCTTCAGGACCAGCCCAGTGGCCCTCAGCGAAACAGTGACCTCTCTGGGCCGGTGGCTGAGGAGAGCCTAGGGAGGGGACAGAGGCACGGGTGAGGCCCTCAGGGTGCGCTCTCCCCCGGGTCTCACATCCACGGTCTTGCTCTCTGCTCCTGCCCTGGGACTCTTGCCTGTGTCACTGCTTCCAGGAGCGCCCTGTGCAGGAGGCTTAAGAATATTCTAGCCCCAGAGGGCACGGCTGCCCTCCGGTCCCAAGGAGCAAGTCTCCAGGGAGATCAGTTCAGGCATCTGGCCGGCTGGTGAGAGGCAGATTTCAGAGCCGCCAGCCCGCCCTGTTGCTTCTTCACCTGACCCGCACGTAAGGTCTG
The DNA here is from genome assembly GCA_004027595.1 of Dinomys branickii. NCBI lineage: Eukaryota > Metazoa > Chordata > Mammalia > Rodentia > Dinomyidae > Dinomys > Dinomys branickii. The sequence continues at coordinate 276,476 of PVLD010000376.1, read as the reverse complement.
CCTTCACTCCCCACACCCGGCCCTACAAAACCTCCCAAAGGCTGAGGACCCAGTGGTGGCTTCAAGAAAGGGAAGGAGCTGTGTTTGGCCCCCTCCAGAGGTCCCCCCCTTTGCCCCCATGGCCCCGAGACCGGCTCTATCAGCTGGACCTTTGGCCACCTCCTGGCGCTGCCCATGCTCACTGACCTTCTGGTAGCAGATGGAGAGCTCGGCACCTGGGCTCTCTGTGGCTCCTCTCCTTCTTGGTGAAGCACCCTCTGAGGGAAGAGCAGAAGGGGCTTGAGGTGGTGTTACCCAGCGCTCCCCCCGACCCGCCTCACTCAGGCTGGAGCGGAGCCCATGGCCCGTCCTGGCAGCTCAGCCTGAGGGAGAAGCAGCATCCCACGGGGACCAGGTGCCTTTCAGTCTGGGGGGCTCTGAGGCACTGAGGGCGGTGGAGGTGTGGACAAGGGGGTGCATCACCAGGTGAGAGGCCGGGGAGGAATTCCCAGTGAACTTTGGGGAAAGGATAGCACATGCTCACCTTTGGGGGATTTGGAATCTTGGATCTTCACTTTCAGTTCAGTAAGGAAAATGTCGTCTATAGAGTCCTGGCTCAGGTCGCTGAAGATCTGGAGAATGCAGAGAGGAAAGGAAGGGAGGAGGTTTGGCAGAGGCCAGAGGCAGCTGTGGCTTTTGCTCTCCACAGCCGCAGGGCACCTGGGAGTGGGACGCTGTCCCCACCCCTCCTGCCAGTGCTGAACTCAGCTGCATGAATTGACCGCCACAGTGGGAATCTTCACAGCAGTAGCAATAGAATATACGGCACTGCGCTGTATAACCAAGGTTCGGACCACGGAGGGATGTGCACATCACAGGGGTCGCCCAAAAATTATAATGGGGCTGAAAAATCCTGCCTACGTAGCGGTGTCACAGCCACTGTAAGGCTGTAAGGAGCACATTACCCACGGTTATGGTGATACCGGTGGACGCAAACCACTGTGGCAGCCTAGCTGTGTACAAGCATAGTGCCTACAGCTGGATATATATGATAGTGCCTGACAATCTTGCCCGTTTATGTATTTACTGCGCTGTATTTTTATCGTTATTTTAGAGTACCCTGCACTTGTTTTTCAAAGAACCCAGTTTACTGGAAAAAAGTGTGCTCTGTAAAGCCAGCAGCAGCCTCTGCCAAGTCACGGTCCCTGAGTCTCTTGACTGCATCAAAAGGCCAGGTCAAGCAGCGGACCTACCGCATCTGGAGCCGTGTGCGTACACACTGCGACGTTCCACCAATGACAAAACCAGCTAATGGTGACCTCAGAAATATCCCCGGCATTAAGCAACACAGGACCCCAAATAGTGGGAGGAACTACCACTGAAAACCCCCTCTACCTACAAACCACGGCTGGATGGGAGAGGGCAGGAGCAGGAGAAGTTCCCATGGGGGCGTGCCATGGCTGGAGAGACTGGAAGGACAGTGAAGGCCAGAGAGGCATCCTGGTTCTTCAGCATCACAGAGAAGCCCAGGGGCAGGGTGGCGGGGCTCCTGAGCTGACTTGACAGTGGGGAGACCCTAGGCGGAGGGTGGAGGAGAGGCGCATGTGCGTGGCTGGGGGCAGACCAGAGGAAACCGGATGCCGGGAAGCTTGGCCGAAGTGTTGGAGAACAGGGATGTAGAAAGTCACATAGGGGCTGGGGATATAGCTCAGTGGAATAAGCGCTTGCCTAGCAACCGCAGGGTCCTGAGTTCGATCCCCAGTACTGCAAAAAAAAAAAAAAAAAAAAAAAAAAGTCACACAAAGGTGCTGGAGACCGAGAGCTGGCCTGGCGTGACAGTTAGGCCATGGTGCGTCCTGTGGATCATGAACATCACAGATGCCGATGCGATTGTCATGTGACCCTGACAGACCAAGAGAGAAACCAGACCGCTGCACAACCACATCCAAAGCAAACATAAAAGGGACTGCGAACAGTTACTTGCATTTCCTGCCAGTGTGCAATCCAGAGCAGAATCCTAATTCCCGTAACCCTCCACCAAACACCCTAACCTGAGTTAGCTCCTGCAGAAACCTCCCCTTGGCTCCACATCGCTCCCCGTGGTGGGCATCCTCTGTCATTGCAGCAGGCCGGAAAGCCCTGTCGTTTGCACCTATGGGTGAGCTCTGGGGGGCTATGGGCTCTAGGGCATTTGCAGGTACCAATTCTCTAATCTCAAGTGATTTGTGTTGGTGAGATGTTTACTCCCTTTGCCATTGGGAGTCTTTGTTGTTTTTTTTTTTTAACTTTGCAGTTTGGAACTCAAGGAAAGGATTGCATTGAGGGCAAAATCAGGAAGGTGATAAAGAGATCTAGCCCAGGATGCAGAGAGAACAAGAATTCAGTAAGGCAGGGAACCAACCAGAGGCGGAGGTGGCTTGAGGAATCAGCTCCCAACCACACACAGAAATCTTGACGTCGGGGGAAGGTACCTAGCATTTCCTAGAAAGCGCATCGGGGTTCAGGAGAATATTAATCAGGTTATCAGAGTAGGCTGATCCCACATGAGGTCTGGGGTATCGTGTGTCTATGAGTCTGGATGGCAGTGGTTTGCTGTGGGACGATGCGCGGGTTGGACCTTTAAATGAACACAGGGACTGGGACCTGGGAGAGCTCAGGAGTTCCTTTAGGGAAGATTTTATTCTGCACTGGTCCCTCTGGTAGACACTTGGCATACATAATCTCACAAATCATCACCCAGTCCTGCAGGTGGGTATTATCAGAGGGCCCTGGAAACTCAGGCTCTAAGGTATTAAGCGACATAGCCAGGGGCTCAAACACAGGTAGCAAAGCCGGGTTCTAACCAAGCTCTTTACTGCCACACCAGTATCTTCTGTGTCTATTTCTTAGCCCTTGGCTTCCATCCAAGTCCTGACTGTATTTTTCTACTCGCTTAAGTTGTCACCAGAGCTGTATGGCTGTTGAAGATTATTATTCCTACTTTAATTATGAGGAAAGTCACTTTTAGAAAGGTAGAGGCATCCACGATTCTCAGTCAGCAAGCAAAAGGACCGAGATATATTACTGTCAATGTTTTACTGCCATGTGTCTATTGCTTGTAACTGTATGTTCGTCCCACCACTTAACCGCCCAGGACCACAGTGACACATTTTCCCTCACATACACAGACACACAACTTACTGTGTTAAGAGTAGGAGATTCAAGACAAGCAGAACATAGTTCCTTATTTCAAGGGATGCCCAGGTTGGATGGGGAACAACACACATGCCCAGGTGTATTACAGATGGATGCATCACATGACATGCTACGGCCAGGAGCAGAGCATTATGAGAGCACAGAGGAGAAGCAAGCAAAGGAGGAACTCCTCACCCAGCTGGGGTGAGAGGAGGTCAGCGCAGTTTTGTGTAGGATTTAGGTGATGGAAAGATGTGAGATAGGGGAGAGACAGCATTCTAGGGTTAGGGCACAGCACAAGCAAAGGCCCAGTGATGAGCACCAGGCCAAGTGAAGAAAACCAGGACAGAAGGAAGAGGCTGACTTGCCCTAGAAACAGTTCTGAAGGCAACAGAGAAGGACTGTCAAAAAGACCAAGGAGGACCAGGAATGGCATGAATGTCCAGGGAGGGCAGCCTCAAGCAGGGGGACATATGTGTTTTCTCCTTGGTCACTGTGATATGACCATAGCTTATTATAAATTTAATCATATGGACAAAGGAAACAGGTGCAGTGGGAGAGGCGCAGCAAGATGGGACTGCAGACATTCTTGGGGTTGTTGACTTGGAGGTCACTGATAACAGGTTCAGAAGAACCAGCCTGCTGTGGTGTGAGGGTGACATAAAAACTGGAGACAGAGCCGGGCATGGTGGCGCACGCCTACAATCCCAGCACTTGGGAGGCTGAGGCAGGAGGATTGTTGTGAGTTCGAGACCAGCCTGGGCCACAAAGTGAGCTCAAGGCCAGCCTAAACTGCATAGTGAGACCCTGTCTCAAAAAGAAAGAAAGAAAAGAAAAAGGAAAAAATCCCATTAATAATTAAAATAAAATCAGAGACAGCCAGGTTAATAATCCGTAAGCCAGATTAACATTTTAGGCAGGTAGTTAGACATTAGTGAGCCTGAGGGACAAAGGGAGGTGTCCAAAATAGTATGCATTGCCAGTTAACTAAAGAGACAAACATGTCAAGGTCTAATACATTTTTAATTATTGGTTAGGCCCCAGACCTGAAGTGATCTCAAGAACTCAGTGACACTTTAAGTTTCAACTTTGTGCACGTTCCTTCTGACACCTTGCCAGCTGGCTGTCCATGTTCAGAACAAGGCATACTGCATTCCTGGCTGCTATAGCCCATAGCCCCTGATACCAGGAAAGGAAATGTTCTTTAAAGTCCCTCCTGCCTTGGGCTGGGACCTGGCTCAAATTAAGAATTTATCTTTCATACATTTCTTCGTTAAGTTTCTTACATGTTTAAAACCCCCTGAGGAAATGCTGACCACCTAACAAGGACAGAAAGACACACATTTCCAAAGTAACTTCCAAGTCAAGTGTGGCTGGGCATTGTAACTCCTAGTTCCTGGAGACCCGGTACCTTTTGTGTGCACAGCGCTTCTGAACAGAGGCTGAACGTGTAATTCTGGCCATGTCTGTTTTACAAAAGATTCCACACACACTTCTGCACAGTCTGTCTTGACTGAATTCTTTCATCAAGGGCACAAAGAACCAAAGACCAAGGAAGAGAAGGGCCAGTTCCTCGCTGTGTCAGGACCTGGCTTCTCAGGGACAACCTCACACCTCCAGCTCAGGGGCAACATGCGATCCATCCAGGGTTTGGTGTGGGGATAGATACTCGTCCCAGTCTTCTCTGGAAACTGGACATGGCAAGCTCTCTTTCCACTGAGCTGCTAGGCTAGATAAAGTAGGTCTGGAACCGTTGGTGGTCACCTTGTCTTGAGGTGAGTGCCAGAGAGAGAGAGAGAGAGGGAGAGAAGGAGAGAGAAATAGGATGGGGAGAGGGAAGAAGAGAAAGAGACCAAGTTCCCAAATCCAACTTTCAGAAGCCATATCTGCCTTGAGCTTTTCAGCAATGTCAGCCAATATTGTTTCTTTTCCTCTCAAATCAATTTTTAAGATTTCTGCCATTGGCCACTGAAGGAGTCCTCCCAAAGCAAAACTGGGGAGGAAGAAGTGATTTGGGGAGATGTTGGTCAAAGGGCACAAAATTTCAATGAAATAGGAGCAGTAAGTTCAAGAGATCTGCCCTGTAACACGGGGACTACACCAAGTAACAGTTTATGGTATTCTTGAAAGCACCATGAGAAAGCTGATTTTCAGTGTTCTCACCATAGCTAGCAAATGTCTGAGCTAATACCTGTGTTAGAAAGTTGGACTTACCCATCCATAGTGTACACATATTGCAAAGAATACTGTACACCACAAATATGAAACTTAATTTTTATATACATAGTGATCGCTTTATTTAGGCTAAACCGTATTTGTTCATTAGTGCCGAAACAAATTGTAATGCAAATAATTTATAGTGCCTGTTTCCTGTTGCTGTGTATTGCACACTGCTGTATGTCACACACCTAATACTTCTCATTTTATGACCAAATTTACCCCCTTAAGATGATAAATCTTAAGGTAGAGCAAATGTTTTATTTCTTTTAAAAACTTTTTATTAGTACATGTTTTTGAATTAGTAACCATTTTTTTCTAAGGTCACCTGATAAACCTGCCTGGTTATGGACCAGAAATATATTTTAACGTTTTGAATTAGCACCTTAAAGTATTCTTCAAACAAACCAGGGACCAGGAATGGAATTTTGCAAATGAAGAGGTGAAAGTGAGGAGTTTGTTGAACAAGTGCGACGGTGGGCAGCCAGGCTCCACCCGCCCCGATCCTGTCCCACAGCAGCCCTGTCCCACTGCCTGGGGTACCCCAGACACAGACCAGTGCCTCCTGAGGCAGGTGCCTTAAGGGTCTGTGCAGAACAAAGCCAGGATGGAGGTGTTTGCTGAGCGCGTCCTATGGTCCGCAGTAAGGAACACTAAGAAAGCGACGTGCTCAGCAGAGACCAGTCAATCTTAGAGCAGAGAAGGAAGAAACCACAGGCTTCTTAAACAGGTCCTTTTTACCTATGTCAGCAGATAGGAACGGGGTTGTATCGGGCACTAATGGATTTAAATGCCAAATCCTCTACCGCCACTTCACGCGAGCAAAGGTGTGAAGCTTGAAAACAAAGCAGGTGATGAGACGGAGGCCTGGAAAGAGTCTGCTCCTGTCAAGCCCTGTTGCTGTGCGTGTCCTTAATGGGAATAAGTGGAAATTTCATGGACACCAAAGGTTTTGTTAGTTTTGGGTTACCAAGAGTCAATGAATGTCAGGGAGGGATGGGTGAAAGCCCTCGGCTGAAGAGGAAGGTCCAGGAGGAAGTGGTAGCAAGCAAGACAAGAGCATGGATGAAAGGGTTTGTCCTGAACTGGGCAAAGCCCAGGTCCGCTGGAGGAGTCTGTGACATAGCAGTGGGCATAGACGTAGTTTCGGGTGTGAACAGAAGTTTGGGGAGGAGACCGAATCGCTTCCAGTTATTTTTTTTCAGTGGAGATGGTAGAAAAGGCCTTTGCTGAAGGGAAGGCCTTGCAAGAAATGGCGACGAACGGGAACAGCGATGGTCCTAGAGAGGAGAGCTGCCCAGGGAGCTCAGCCCTGGGCCCAGCTGAGGACAGACGCCAGGAAGGCAACAAGCCATGGGGCCTTGGACTCACTTCCCCAGGCGGTGCTTGGAAGCCCAAGCTGGATAAAGGCAGGGCCAGGCAGTGCTGATCCAAGCTTGTTTTGGCTGGCAGGGGAGACAGCAGGGAAGGACCGCGAAGGGAAGCGGAGGGCAGGGCAAGAGAGTAGCTCAGAAGAGAGCTGTGTAGTAGGAAATGAAGGGAGGCAGCAGGGGCTGGTGCATGTCAGCAAATGCAGGGACCTGGAGGTCTCTGTGAGGCTGGGGAGCGGGGTGGTGGGAGAGAAAATAAGTCTCACAGTGGTCTGTGACCTGAGACTTCAAAACGGAGTATGGAGCAGACCATCCCTCAGTCCCAATCTTTTGTTTGGATACGAGGTCTTAGAAGTTAATAATTATGTGATTATTCAGAGACAAAGAATATAAACTTCACAAGCAGTGGCATCGGGGGGTGTTTATGATGAGCAACTCGGTGGCCAGTGTTTTCCTAGACAAGGTGTTTAGGCCGTGGGGTCCTGGGGTCTGCCGGGCAGCATGGTGGCGTGGTCGGCACCCAGCAGGGAGGCTTACCTTGACTCTGTAGATCTGGAAGTAGATGGGCTGGGTGCCCATGCGAACATAGTAGGTGATAACATCGAGGATGAAGGGGTCCACAGCCCGGGCCGTGTCCAGACAGAGTGGCTGTGAGGGAGAACGGGGATGCCTCCAGCCACCTCCCTCCAGGCTATGGCGAGAGGCACCATTTTCTTAATAAACTCCCAAATCCCTACATACTCTCAGACGCACAAACCCAACTGGTCCTTCAACACACTGCAAACCTTCCTGACCACTTGATTTCTATTCCTAATTAAAGTGCACTGCTCTAAAGCTCCATCTCCCCCAAGAATCTGATGCATTTCAATTCCACAAAGATATATTGAGCATCTGTATGTCTAAGGCATGGGGTGCAGGGTTTGGATTGGCCACTCGCTCGCTACCCAGGAAACCTGGGGAAAATTATCCAGTGCTTTGAAGCCTGAGTATCCTGTAGAAGGGACTATAAGAGGGGGAACCATAACATCAGATGTGCTTCTCGGCTTTGATAGTCTCTGGCTTTGTCAGTGAACTAATTAGTATGCTGGGTATGTGGCATCCCAGCTAGCAGGGAGTTTGAAGCGGGAGGATCTCGAGCTTGAGACCAGTCTGGGCAACATGGTGAGGTCCTGTCTCAAAATAAATAAGTAAACAAATAAATAGATGAACTAATTAGTGTTTGCATGTTGCTGGGAAGGGACTTAGTGCTTTGTTCTCCTTGCTGTTCTCTTCCAGCTCGATCATAAGGCGTGACAGCTGGGGTTTGCAAGCAAATGGAACAGAACATCTACATAGATGTGATACAGGTTGCTGTCTTCTCTGAAACGCCTTGGAGCAGAAGAGTTTCTGATTCAGATTTTTTTTTTTTTTTTGTCCTTTTGAGACAGGGTCTCACTATGCAGTTCAGCTGGTCTTACAGTCATGTTGTAGCCCAGGCTGGTGTCGAACTTGCAGTGCTGGGATCACAGGCGTGTGCCACCACGCCTGGCTCCGATTTTTTAAAAAGTTTGAAAAATATGCTCATTGATAACAAAGTATCTTGGGCCCAGCTGTAAACATAAAATTCATTTCTTTCATATTCACCCTGTACACAGAGCCTAAAGGCACTTTTATACAATATTTTTAGGGCACCTGTGTTTTGACTGTGACCCATCACATGAGGTCAGGTGCAGGATTTTCTACCTGTGCCATCATGTAGAGGCTCAAAAGCTTTAGATTACAGAGCATTTTAGATTTTAGATTTTCAGACTAAAAATACTCAATCTGTAGTATTAGACCTGGACAGAAGCTCAGACTGTATCTCAAATGGGAAATTCAGTATAGTGGCAATTTTTAAAAAAAATGAGCAAAAGATGGTAAATTTTATGTTATATGGAGTTTTTAAATCACTGTTTTAAAATATCAAAATAAATAAATATGTACAAACGAATAGCTTCCTTTTTCATTAGCGGTAAGTTCTACCGTTAGATCTACACTCACAAAGAGACTGTTCACAACACCAAGAAGCACTATTAAATTTGAGAAATAATTTAGCAAAAGGGGCAAAATATGTGCTGAAACCGTACAATTATACAAGCAATCATTTATAAATGAAGAACTGCTTTGTACTTCCAGAGAGGGAAAGTTAACAAGCTAAAGATGCTAAATGTTTTCTGAATTTTGGTCAGAATCCCAATACAACCAAAAATAATATAAGCTGGGTATGGTGGCTCACGCCACCCAACACTTGGGAGGCTGAGGCAGGAGGATCATTGCAAGTGCAAGGCCAGCCTGGGCTACAATGTGAGTTCAAAGTCAGCCTGAGCTGCGAGACCCTGTCTAAAACAGACCAAAAAAAAAAAAAAAAAACAAAAAAAACTGGAAATGCAAATTCTAAAGTTTATCAGGAAAGATAAATAAGAATATTCTAAAAAATTATTTTGTCATGGTATAGGTTTATCCTGCCAGATATTAAAATATAAAAATATCAATTTATACAAAACTTCATAGATTAATGAAGGACAATGAGTGCCCAGAAACCAACTCAAGCATGTGTGAGGATTTAGTAAAGGATAACAGTGGCATATCAAATGGACGAGGCAAGGTGGCTTAGGCCATAAATAGCTTGAGCACAATTGGTGAGCCTTCGGAAAAAACACAACTCCACACCTCACATGACACACTAAAACTCATTATAGATGAGCTGGTTATGTAAATATTAAAAGTGAGGCACTGAGAGTGTTTGCATGAATTACCAATGAGTATTTAGTCTTGGGCTGGTGGAAGCTTTTCAAACCTGACTCCAGAAAGAATAAAAGTGCTTTGCCTGACTATACAGAAACATTAAACTTTAAGTAAAAAACTGTTAAGTAAATTACTAAGTCTGTGCAAAATAAAGGTCTGGAACATCTGTGACAGCAAAAAGCGTATAATTCTGAATATATTAAGGTCTTCCCATGTCAGCTACTTAGAGCAAGGGATCAAATCTAATCTGCAGAGTGGGGTCCTGGCAAGAGCAGTGCCCAGCGGTGAGCAGACCTGCTTGGCTGGGCTGCTACGAGCAGTAAATGAGTGAGTCCTTCCGTGTGCCCACTCAGGCCGGTTCCTGGCACATAGTAAGTGCTCAGGAAACATAGAGAAAGGATCCTAGGAAGCCCATAGAAGGACTACAATGGGCCTAGACACTGACGAAAGCATTTTACTTTGCCTTTTCCAAGGAGGAGCCGGATTAGGGTTCCCAGTGAACCCACATCACGGTCCACACGCTGCTCCTTTCCTGCCCTACTGCCTTCCTGCCTCATCTTACCCTGAAGCCCCCTCGGAGCTGACTCTTGAGGTGCAGTTTCTAATGATAACCTCCTCCCATCTCTGCCCCACTCAGATCCTTCCTCTGCCCCCTTCCAGTCGCTCTCCCCACTCCCTCGCAGCCTGGCTGCCCCTACCATCTGAGCCAGCTTGTGGATGGCGGAACACAGCGTGTTGACAGTGCTCTCGTACCAAGGATCTGCGCGGCCCAGGAACGCGGCCAGCTCTCCCAGCTCGGGGGGCCTGGATGCCATGGGCTCCTGGGGGTAATGGGGCGGGGCAGACAGGTGAGGCCCCTCCCAGTCAGGCACCCCCAGTACCACAGCCCATACTTTGTGAATGTGATCAGATCATCTCAGTTCTTAGGGCCTCAGTGTCTGAACCATGTGAAGACAAATTCTGTTTCACAAATTTAGGTGAAGCTGGAGGAGCCTTTGCCAAGGGCCACCCTTTAGGCACACTGAAATATGATTGGCAGCCTTAGTAGGGGTGACAAGCACTGCTTTGCTTTCACTGTTGCTAGGAGGAAGCAAAGTGTGGGGCAGAGAGTGAAACCTGAAGGCTGGCTTCATTGCCCCCACCAATTAAAGAGCTCGCGCTGCCTGAAACCTCCTTTGCTGTGATCCTAGGTATGGGGAGGGGGGTGTGCATGCGCAGAGAGGCGGGGGTGGTGGGAGAGTGCCAGAAAGCACTAGTGACCATTGTAGAGGAGAAGTTTGCAACTAATTTCATTACAAAAACAAAGCAGAAGTCAGCAATGGGAAGGTAGCCCCTGTGAGTGAACCTGACTGTCACAGAGAGACTCCTGAGCACACAGTGGCGGCTTCTAAATCAAAAGACTCTTGAGGTTTCTCCCAGCACCATATTGTAAGGATGGTGCTTCTGCTCCCTGAGCCACAGGATGCCAGGCTGTAGGTGTGTCCCTGCCTGGCATGCCCCTTCTCTGCCAAGACCCCTCTCCTACACCCATTCCCCAGTCCCCTGCCCTTCCCCTGTCCAGTCACCTGGGGTGCCAGCACTGGGATGTAGTAGAGTTGCAGGCTGAGTCTGGGGGTGAGGCAGTACTTCTGGGTCTCCCGTTCCCTGGCAAAGGCAGCAAAGCACACTGGGTAAGAGCAGGTGTTTGGTGTCAAATAGGCCCTGTCCTGCTATTTGTTAGCCCTTGACATTTGACAGCTCGCATCATCTCTCAAAATTCCTGTTTGCTCGTCTATGAGATGGGTACATCACGACTCTGTCGCAGTGGTGCTGAGGAGTCACCGGGCACAGTGCTCTGTGATGGCCACTTCCCTGGGGGCCTCACCTCGGGGTTCTTTCCTAGGCCCACTCTGGCCTCCCCTCCTGGACCTCTGTTGCCCCTTTCTGGTCCTTCACTAGCCCCCACCAGCCTGCTCAGGGCCCTACCTGAGTCTGTGGTAGGCCTGGGCCAGGCGGCCCAGCATTCTGTCATCGCCGAGCACCAGCACCCGAGCCGTGTGTACCCGGGACACCCCAGGCAGCAGCTCTCCATCCCCACTGGGCCTGCCCGTCCTCCGGTGGAGCCCTGGGGGCCCATCCCAGCTGCCAGGTATGGAGAAATCTGGAGGCCACACGCGCTTCTTGATTCCCCCTTTGCGCTGCAGCCCAGCTCGCTCCATCTCAGGGCTGCTGGGGTTAAGGAGTTCGTCGGCCCCCAAAGGAAAGTCCCGCTCAATACCACTGTCTGTGGACAGCATGGACACCCGGGCCAAGTCCTGGTCTGGCCCGAGGCCCTGCAGATCCAAGGCCTCCAAGTCAGCACTGAGACGCAGCTGGGATTGTGGGCACAGGAAGAGCACCAGCTCCTTCCCTGGGACAGAAGAACAGGGCACCGTCAGGGTGGCGGGGCCTGGGCTCCGTGTGCGTCAAACACCTTTCCCCTGAACAGAGGCCCACACATGCCTATGGCCTCTTGTTAGTAAATATATTCGGGGCCACAAGCATGCAGCACTAAAGAAATCTGCTTAATCAACACCTCCTGCCTTTCCTGACCCTGGAGCCCTCCCACCATCTCACTCTCTGCGACTCCCTCCAGAGCACAGACACCAGATGTTCCACTCTGTGCAAGGCCCCAGGCTTTTCTAGTCACCTGTGTTTTTTCACACATGGAAACTGAGGTCCAGAGGGAGAACTGAGTCCATCTAGTGTGACCACTGTACAAAAGGTAGGGCCAGTCCTCCAGTCCTTGAGCCCAGTTCAGTGATCCAGCACGCCCCACTATGACCACCGTTCTCACCCTCCTTCTCCCTTGAGCAGAACCACAGGAGAGGAAGGATGGGGACAGGGGCGGGACCCCAAAGTGGAGGGGGGTGTCAGATTACTGGGTCTCTTGGAAG